>OX104063.1:230197929-230309289 GCA_944474145.2 Dicrocoelium dendriticum
GATGGCCCGTGTGACGCGGAATTGTTGCCTTACTTCACCCGGTGTACAGAGCTCAGCCTCGAGGATGGCTGCCTCTTATGGGGTCCAGATCTATTATATCGCTTCCGTTACGACAGTATGTGCTAGTGGAACTGCACGAAACTCACCCAGGTATCACCAGAATGAAAGGGTTCGCGCGTTCTGAGTGATGGCCCGGCATTGATAACGACATAGAAAGATTACTCAGACACTGTGAATCATGTCAAAGTACACAAAGAAACACCCCACCGGCACCGTTGAGTCCATGGAAATGGCCCGAAATGCCATGGGAGCGCATACATGCAGACTACTTTGGTCCACTTGATGGAAAGATGTTCCTTTTCATTGTCGATGCCTATTCCAAATGGATTGAGCTATTTCCGCTGACACGCCAGTTCCGAGATAACTGTTTCCTGCATGCAAACATGTTTTAGCACATTCGGTATTCCGCAAACACTAGTGACAGACAAGGCCTCTATTCACCAGCCAACAGTTCCTTCAAAATAACGGTATCAAACATGTGAAGACCCAGCCTTAAATGGATTAGCGGAAAGAACAGCCCAGACAGGAAAAAATGGGTTGCAGGAACAAACACCCGCTTTACTCCGAATGAAATTGGATAAGTTTCTATTTGCTTACCACTCCACAAACCGATTTGGCAACTTGCAGAGTTACATGAAATTGAAGGCAAGAGAGCGGAGGTTGCACTACCGGACGGCATGGTGGTTACCCGTAATATGGATCATGTCCGCCGTCGTTCCGTTTCAACCGGTCCAGACGACATATTGCCAAGTCCGTCCACCGAGGCAGTGGTCGCGAAGAACCGACAGACCACAAGCCAGCCAGAAGCTCAAACAATACGCCGTTCGGCTAAAGTCCGTCATTCAGTTGATTGTTACTAGGCTGTCCGGGAGAACGCCAAATAAACGGTGGAGGAATGTGGCGTATACGTTACCATCTCCAATCAGCGTTCACATTACCCTCGACCGTGTGCGCCTGTCTGTCTATCGATTACCCACTCACGAGTGGTTGGCCTCAGTTACTTGATCAATGCTCTGTACCCGTTCTGGCCAGAATACACATCTGCTCGCAGCCAGCTGGGTGTGCTCTGTTATCTTTGCGTCGTTCGGCTAGGAGCCATTATTGCGTGCGCAGGCTAACGGTGATATATATATATATATATATATATATATATATATATATATATATATATATATAGATATATATATATATATATATATGGTTAATCGCCGTTAGGGAAGATGGCAAATCCAGTTCCTTTAATCGTTTTCTAAATTGTTCGGTCCGACGCCCCCCAGCGCTTTGTCAAACTGTGGGTTGGTCGCCCACTCTTGGGGGCATATACTCTTGCTGCCCAGCTCCCGTTTCAGACGGAATAATATATGATGGATACCAAGGGCAATAGCCATTGCCATCTCCCATGCACGATGAGGCTACTAGAATTTGATGTCCCCATACAGGCTAGCACGCAGTGTTGTCCTGGGGTCATTGCGGGTATCGTGTTTGCTTTCAACCGGAATGTCCCGGCAAGCATCGAGGAGACAGAGACTGCGTAAGAGATCCAGTGTGCAGATTGGCAATTTGATTTGCCACATGAGCGATTACTCAACGAGCATGCTAACATACTCTGATATACAATTAGAACATAGGGCTTCGCCAGCTGGCAAGTATCTATGCGTTCACAACGGTCACCTGTCCCTTCGAAGTGCATCCATGGAGTCAGCATCGCCAATCCGCGTCACGATCACAATCTCCAGCCTGCTCTTCTTCTGGCATGTGTTTCATCAACAGAGCCGACCCACGATTCCTTAATATACATAGCAGCAACCTTCCTGACTCTAATTTAGGAATTATGTGTACCAGATATACGCGAAGCGGTGGCTGGGCCGTAATCCACTCCATAGTGGATGGCACGCTTCTTTGAGGTTAGCGAGGTCACGAAGACTGTGCACCTCGTCCATCCAGCAAAGATTAGCAATCTCCTTGAGCACATTATAGAGCCCGTATAGACGAAGTAGTAGATACGAGATAGGTGGACACCTTGTCAACATTCACACCAAGGGCAGCCACATCAGGGATATCAACGAACAACCTATCCCTGAAATGCAAGGATCTCTTCCCAAAAATCATGAACAGGGAAGCGTCTATCCCCGGACATTACATCTCTCGGTCGGATCACCAAGGTGTCACGTCCGTTACTGGCGTAATACTCTATTGGAAGGTGGATTTCTAGGCGTATTCATTTGAAGCTATCATTGTCCACGAGGGGGATTTCGAAGCTCTGGCGCCGCGCTCATGACGGATGCAGATCTCTATTGGCCTGTCTAATTGTGGGGGATTTCAACGCTCCAGATATCGATTGAGACCTGATTCTTTATGTTCGCTCACCAGATTCCTCTGATGTCGCCTTACTTGGAATCGTTCTTGATTGCGTGACATTTAAATCGGCTGCTACTTCTTCAGCGAACATCATTTTATCTGCTGTCAATATATAAGTTTTAAATAAATATTTTGACAGTTTTTTTTGTCCGAAATGCTTCCAAGGTGACCAAGACTGCCTTACTCTCCACATTTTAAATACTAAGTCAAGATACCACGCATTATTTGTGATTTGTTGCATTTCGCCACGAACTATTAGTCCGGTTGAAAACAACTGAAGAAATGTCTTCGTATAACTCTACTCTCCGTTTAAAATAACCCGAGGATTCCGTTTATTAGTTTGCGCCTAGTGCTCAAGAATGCGGATCATTTTACTCGTTACATCGATATATGCTTCTCTTTTGTTTATCCATTTATAAAACTTTGTAATTTTGATGATGTCATTTTGTTTCATTAGCGGTTGGTATTGTAAAGTACTGAAAACGCACCTATCCGAATACCGAAAACTTGAATTGACTCGTATTTTCCCAGACTAGACACCGCATGTCCTAGATATCGTTACAGTCAGATGTCACGAACCTAACTGTCCTTCAATTTATCGGCAAAAGTATTCATTGTTGTTTCCTTTCAATGGAGACGCAGCCTCACGATCCATAGCCACTGTGTTTACCATTGGAGCTTCTAGCGTGGCGATCCACGAATGGTCAAAGAATAACAAGCTTCAATTGAACATGTCTAAGTGCAAAGTGATGCCTCTGCGTCACCAGCTGGTGAGCGCCTACAAGATTGGAGACCACACCTTGGCAAAGGTTTCTCATGAGCGGGACCTGGGTGTATTGGTACAGGAAGATCTCGGGTGTTCCAAACAAGCAGAGAAGGCGACGAGAACCGGAAATCAACACTTCGGCCTTCTTCGCAGAGCCTTCGGTCGGTTTGAACCATCAATATTTCCCCAAATGCTTAACGCCTACGTGCGACCTCACGTGGAATATGCTATTCAGGCGTGGCAGCCGTGGCAGAAACAGGATCTCATTGCTCTCGAGACTCCTCAACGACGGGCAACCAAGAACGTCAGGGGCCTCTTTCATCTGCCCTATCAGCTTAGACTGAAATCTCTAAGAATGTACAGCAGTCAATATCGGCTTTTGCGGGGGATCTCATAATGGTTTACCAGATTCTGAAGAACCCAAACCACATTTGTCGTCCGCTGCTGGAATTGAACCCCAACATTAAACTAAGAGGTCACCCTCTGAAACTGACAATTCATTATAGCCGGCTTGAATGCCGTAGAAATTTCTTTTCTCTCTGCGTGTGTGAGCCTTGGAATGCCCTCCCTAATTATGTCGTCTCTGCTCCCAATCTGGCGATATTTAAAAAACGTGTTGACGATGCGTTGTCTCACTTACATTTCCTTTTATGACTTGTTAGCCAGGGGCTACAAAACGCAATCAAACGGTTTCTTGCCAAACGCTCAACCATTGGATTTATGGATTTTTATGTTTAATACGCGAACATCTCCGCTATTTCACATAAGTCTATGGTGAGTCCACCACAACGCTTCTCACTTTATTATGCAATTTATTTTCGCAATAATTTCCATCCCACGGGACTTGTTAAGCGATGCTTTTTTACCCGTAATAAACCATTGTCCATTGTCCATTCGTCTGAGGACGGCTGCAAGCATTTCGGATTAGAGTATTCCTGAACACATTGATCCCAACGACGTGTGGAACCTTGTGATTTCCAAAATGATGTCCTAATTGAGCATTTCGTTATCTTTTAGAAAGTCTTTTACTAGATCTCAAGCTTGGATTGACAGCGAATTGAGGTCACTACTGAACAGAAGTCGCAAAGTATGAGGTAGTTTCAGACAATTTCAATCTGAACCCGATTGCCCTTACCACACAAGATAATCAGAAACGTTCGCGTCGCGATAAGGTGGTAGAAAGGTTAACAATACAAATTGTCATTAGCGGAACACTCCAAAAAGACATCCAATATGCTCTTCTCGTATCTGAAAGTAACATCATCAATACTCGTCGGCTGAGGGTGAGAAGCACACCTTAGCTAATGTGCCGCAATACAAAAAATATAAGCTATTAAACATAAAAGCTTAAATTAATAAGTGATATATGCTAAATTCGTATTTGAAAAGAAGGACCATTGGAATCCCTGCCTTGTGTTATCCTCGTCACAATTATACACGTGAGCTAGAAGAGGAACACGCAACAGATATTGTGCCGCAATGAATAGGAACAGAAAAAACATGCAACAAAGGCAGGCCAGCTGGGCCATTAGTAACGGGTGAGCATCGTTCCGGAGAACTGTCAGCCAGCTATTGTGCCGCAAAAACGCTATACTTAAGACATGAGATGGATATCGGATGAGGCTAAGCGGGGGGGGGAAGGACAAAGAAACTCACGACCCAAACGTCCCTGCGGTCGGTTCCTAGCCATGTCAACAAGTGCGTTCATCGTCCTTTGGACCCCAACCAGGGAGCCGAAAAGCTACAACTCAGGCCAACTTGGAACTAAGGGCTTTCATTCATCTTGACCGAGTCATCGCTTGGCCACCTCTCCTCCTCTTCCATCCACACCTTGAGGAGACAAACAACGCAAGTTGCATGAGTCGTTGGGCTTGCATGCGCAACATGTGGCCCAGCCATCGGAGCCTGGTGCGTGAAATAACCGTTCTGAGCGGTTCACTTCCTCTTTGCTTGCCATAGACAAAGCGTCAAACACGGTCATTGCTCACGCGGTGTTCCCACCAGATATGAGCCAAACTGCGAAGACACCAGTGGTCGAACATGACTAGTCTATTTGCGTCTATCGATCTAATGAACCAAATTTTATAACAGTGCAGTAGGATGACCTACGGCTGTATTGTACACTCTAACCATCAGGGAGAGAGTGATGTTGCACCTGCGTCAGATGTGGTGACGGTTGACAAAAGCGCCTCGAGGTTTTTCTATGCAGTTTACGACCTCCACTTCGATTCCAACGGCGCTGATACAACTGCCCAGTTAGTTGTACTTTGAATGACTTGCGGCTTATCACCACCAACGGTCAGTGCAGGAGGCGGTCCTTGCCAATCTTGGAGGAAAGCTTTGCACTTCGAGGGTGCAAAGCAAAGCCCGAAGCGGCTGACAGTCAGTGCTAATCTGTCCAGTACAGCTTGACACGTTTGTGAGCTGTCACAGATGAGGGAAACATCGTCAGCCTACTCCGTCAATAAGTCGTTCAGCTGGGAGCAGCCCCACATCTAAGTCATGTCCTGTGAACGCGATCTCCATGATTTCGTCAATAGCCAAGTTAAAAAGCAAATGTGTCAGTGGGCATCCATGTCTTACGCCGCTAGAGATATGGTAGGGGTGTGACAGCTTGTCACAAGCCCTCACTCTGCCCGAGCTACGAGAGTAAAGCGCTCGGATAATATTTACGGATTTCTTTCGCACACCTTTCCTAAGTAGACAGTCCCCAAAAGACATCCATCAACCGAATTGAAGGCACTTTTAATGTCAAGGAACACGACAGCAGTGAGCCGCTAATATATATGATGGGGCTCCAACAACTGGCGCACAGTAAAGATCCGATCGATGCAGCCCAAACCTCTACGAAACCCACCCAACTCATCACGAATCTGGCTTTCACGAATCCTAGTCCATCTGAAAAGGATCTGAGACAAGCAACTGGCTTTACTTCAGAAGACGCTAAAAATCCAGTCTTTTGGCCAATCAGTAGAATAATAATATGATAATAATGGGTATATTTCTCTTTAAATGAGAAGCTGCGTCCATATTTGGCGCAGATCAAATATGTACAGGTAGTACCATGCTCTTGCATGGGCAATATGAATTTGTGGTGAATAAAAAACAAAGGTATATCTCTCGTCGGTGCGAGGTACGGTCCAACTGGATATTACGATTTTCGGTGTACGGTAAAATCGTAAGCAGCAGATGTTGTATTTTTCGAATTTTCCAAAGCAGTTCTCAAGCTTTTTTGCGGACATGGTTAATTGGTCAGTTAAATCTTTCGAGAAGATTGTGAGGTTTTAAACGATAATAATTGTAGATAAATAAAACCTCTAAGTGAAGTAATACGGCCATTACTAGGATCGCCTCTTGGGGACCTGCTTCCATGCGGGTTATTCTCTCTTGATGGATTTCACTCGCACTTCCATGCCCCATCTGGCCGTGTGCCGAAATGGCTTTTAAAGCAGGTAAGCCCTCACTTATAGAACTCATCTTTAGAGCTATTTTTCTGTGTATATAGTGTGGACAGTCAAACCATCTAGCCTGTATCATCAGCTGGTTTTTTGAGTAAAGCATTTTTTATCGCCAGGGAACCAATGGCAATGCGCCTTGCATGGGTATTATTATTAGCGTTGGAAGCTTAAAATCCGTCACCTCAGGAGATCGACCCAGTCGTGGTCAACAGTGAAGTAAAGAAGAATATAAAATATGTGCGCAAGAGAGACCGGCCAAATTGTACAAGGGAAGTGTCAAAAACGGATGACTGCTCGAAGTATCGATATGCTAGACAGTTCTGAAAAAATTTCAGATTCATCATTTGCTTGCGTTCGAAAAGTACAGGAATTGATAGCGCTGAGCAATGAGACTTGTTCTCTGATCCTGGACTGTCGCCTCCGCGACAGAAAAGTAATATGTAACATTACAGTAGGAGTGTAAAAAGGTAGTCATAAATAAAAATAAATGAATAGTTTATGTCTCGATAGTGCGGGACACGGACTGTAGGGTTAATCCGATCACATTTGTTATTGAATCGTCAAGAAGGGTTTGCGTTCAATCCGATCGGGGCAGCCGAGGTGTGTAGGGAGTGATATCGACGAGTTTCGGTAATCGCTCCGCAATTTGTTCATTGATTCCTCCTGACAGAAAAGTGAGTTAGTTAGAATTGCGGAACAAGGTTGTTTTATAAATAAAAATGTGGTCGAGTTGGGTTGACTTCGAATCAGAGAAAATTTTGTCATTTGCTATTTGGCGCTTGGCCCTTCCTCATACAACGTGGCTATACTCTCGTCTATGTTTAGCATATCCTTCACTTTATTCACTGTCAATTCCAGGTTAACTAGAGTACGAAAAACACTGAGTCACACGTTCTCAGATTCTGCGGTAGTTTGTTCTACATCACTGCACAGCGGTTAAGAAAGAAATTTGATCTTAAGCTAGTTCTTGCCTTTTCGATTTGTAACGTGCTATCTCCATTCCTTATATTTCATTCGAGAGAAGGTTGAAGTACAACTTCAATGTCTGAGGTAAAGACGCGTTTGTGGATTATCGCGAACCTGAAGTTAAGGTTAAGTTTTAGTCTCCTTAACCATAGTGGTTCTATGTTCATCTCACAGCAACGGTCATAGTAGGTAAGATCACCATTGTTTTTCATTAACAGCTTCGTAAAGTAGCGCTGCACATTTGCTGTTGATGTTCTATTACTTTTTTCAGATCGGAGTATATTAATGAGCAATATTCGAGTAGGGGACGAATACGGTTTTTTACAGGTAGATTTTGGATTCTGTTAAAATAAAGGATATTGGTATTAACCCTCCTAGTTTACGAGGCTTTACAACCGTGTACTGTACCTGTTCAGCGAAATTGAAGGATCTCGAGTAATGTATCCCAAGATCAGGAATTATGATGCTGGTGGACAGAGCTTTGCCATCTAGCATCAAAGAATTAGGTGCAATACTGCACCGATAAGATATGCAGCTGCCCTTCTCGGATGAGAGTTCTATTTTCCAATTTGCTGCACCAAATTTCCCGCTTGTGTAGATCCGCTTTTATGTCGGCTAGTGCGTTAGCGAAATTGTCCAAATCGAAGTCATAAACAGTTTTAATGTCATCTGCGAATACATATGGTTTGCCATGTTTGATGACATCGAAGAGGTCACTGATGTACATCAAAAACAGTAGTGGCCCTAGAACGCTTGGATCACGCCAATTGTGAATTTTCTACTCGTGGAAGTATTGCTTAGTATTTCAACTGCCTGATGCCGACCAGAAAGATACGATGCTATCCAAGAATGTGAATTGCCAGATATACCGAAGGAATGTACTTTCGATAGATTTCCATGCGGTATCCGATCGAACGCTCTACGCATACCATGGAATATGATGATCAGACACTTAACACGGTCAATGGAAGGAGTGACGAAGTTGAATTTGAAGAATCCGCTGGCGGTTGGGTTGCTACAATCAACCTCTATTGAGACCTCGGTTCACTTGAGGTGGACCTCAGTCATTCCGATCAAAAAGACCGTAAGTAAAATGACAATTATAGTGTTGCTCATCCCAACTGATGAGTCCCAACAGGACGAAACCGCGGTCTTGGGGTGCCAGTGTTGGGATGAGCAACACTATAACTGTCATTTTACTTAAGGAGTGATGAAGTTTAGAAATTGTACTTGCTAAGTAATACATGACTTTGTTCTCAGAAATCCGTGCTGGGAAGTATCGACCAAATTCCGGGACGATAAGAATTCAACAATTTTGGCTTTTATTACCCTTTCCATTGCTCTACCCAGAATGGAGGTATGGCTGATGAGCCGATAACTCGTCTTGAATTGATGTGAGCCATTTTTATATCGTGGTGAAACCAACACATATTTACACACATCTGGAACAACCCCAGACTTCTTACATAACGTAAAATGATTTTGAAGCAGTATGGGCATAGACGACAGTATTCCATCCGGGCCAGGAACACCGTTGGGTGATAGTGATTTCTCCACATTTCTCTATATGTTGGATCAGGTAGACATCAACACCGATGGTATGATGAAACATCTTAATTTAGATCCGTATTGTTTGCCCGGCCCTAATGGATTGCACCCGGCCAGTGGCCGAGTGGTCTGCACTCCTGGCTTGCAGTCATAAGGTCACTGGTTCGAATCCGCGCAGGGGCGAGGGTCCTCGCTGTATACTCAGCCTACGCGTGACTGGTGTAGTCGCGCTGCAGCATAGCACTGTTACGACGTACAGCTGACACATTTAAGTTACACTATTTCCTCAAGACTGTGACGAAGTACACTGTCTCGCCTGTCTATTAAAATTTTCGTCGCCGCGTTGAATTTGGACGTCTCTCGTCGGGTTGGAAAGTGGGCGTCGTCAAACCCGACAGTTGTGCTAAGGAACACTCTCACTGCGTGAGCATAGTTCTCCAGGAGCAGCCAACATCCGGCGAAGGCACTGAAGGCTGTGGCCAACAAGCTAGCTGAACCACTGTCACATATTTTCCAAAGGTGCTTTGATGAATAACAACTCCCCACTATGTTGAAGCGTGGCGTTATCATCCCAATTTTTAAAGGAGGTAGCCGTTCAGATCCTGGAAACTATCTTTCTGTGACTATTCTCCCTGTGCTCGCGAAGGTGATGGAAGCGATCGTCGCTGAGGCTTTACTGTACTACCTGGAAAAATGCTACATCTTGGTACCGGAGCAGCATGGCTTCCGTCAACACCGGTTATGCACCACCTACCTACTGACTCCACGAGGTAGTTGTACGGAAGTAACTGATGATGGGGTCGGAGCTGACGTCATCTATTTGGACTTCTCCAAAGCTTTCGAGCGCCTTGATCACCACATCCTACTTCAACGGCTACAGAGCTGCTTAATCGGAGATCATGTACTTGGTTGGATTGACAGCTCCCTTCACCAACAGGCTTCAAGTACGTATTAGAGGATCACTCTCTAACCCAATTGAGGTGGAATGTGGTATCCTACAAGGCTCAGTGCTTGGACCGCGCTTATTCCTGGTGTTTATCAACGACCTGGTAAGAGTTATCTCCTCAAATTTCCTGCTTTTCTGCGATGACGTCAAGATATGGCGGGCGATTAGGAACAATGAAGATCACGATCTACTCCAACGTTAACTAGATCACATTTATGGATGGTCAAAGAGCAACCTGCTTCAATTGAACATAGCTAAGTGCAAGATGATACATCTGCGTCACCAGCCGGTGAGGGCTTACAAGCTTGGAGACCACATCTCGCCGAAAGCCTCGTAGGAGCGTGACCTTAGTTTTACTAGTACAGGAAGATCTCGGGTGTTCAATGGAAGCAGAGAAGGCGACGAGAAGCGGCAATCAACACTTCGGCCTTCTTCGCAGAGCGTTCGGACGGTTTGAACCCTCAATCTTTTCTCAAATGCTTAACGCCTACTTTCGGCCGCACGTGGAATATGCTATTCAGGCGTGGCAGAAACAGGATCTTTTTGCTCTCAAGACTCCTCAACGAAAGGCAACCAAAAACGTCAGGGGCCTCTTTCATCTGCCCTATCAGCTTAGACTAAAATCTCTAAGGATGTACAGCAGTCGATATCGGCTTTTGCGGGGGGGATTTCATAATGGTTTATAATAAATAAATAAAGAATGCGTCAGCTGTACGCCGTAACGGCGCTTCGCTGCTGCGCGGCCACCACCAGTCGCGCGCGGGCTGAGTATACCGCAAGGACGCCCACCCCTACGCGGATTCGAACCGGTGATCTTATGGTTGCAAATGAAACGTGCAGACCACTCGGCCACCGGCCGACCACAGTTGCTGTCCGCTGCTGGAATCGAACCACAACACTAATCTAATAGGTCAATCACTGAAACTGACAATTCAGTATGGCCGGCTTGAATGCCGTAGAAATTTCTTTTCCTTCCGCGTGTGCCTGCCTTGGAAAGCCCTCCCTGATTATGCCGGCTCTGCTCCCAATCAGACGATAATTTTAAAAAAAAGTTGACGGAGCGTTGTCTCATTTACATTTCATTTTATGACTTGTTATCCAGGGGCTACAAAACGTAATCAAACAGTGTCTTGCCAAACTCCCAACCAATGGATTTATGGGTTTATACGTTTAATACGCGAACATTTCCATTATTCTACATAAGTCTATGGTGAGTCCAGCAAAACGCTTTCCACTTTATCATGCCATTCACTTTTCGCAATAATTTCCATCCCACGGGCCTTGTTAAGTAGTGCCTTTTTACCCGTAATAAATCAGTGTTCCCTTGTTCCATTGAGATCCAGCCAGTTATCACCCAATCTGGTTAACGACGATAGTGAGTAGAATTATGGGATACGGAGACAGGCTTTCCAATTTTACCTCGAGGGACTAAATGTCATCTCTGCTGCCCAGCATAGTCTTTGAAGTTGCTCGTTGCAAAGGGAAAATGGGAAAATTCGCTAGATCCCAGCCAACTCTTGGACCTTGTGTTTGTTAATTCCAGCAAAGCTTTTGACAAAGTCCGGCACGAATGGTTTCTGTTTATGCTACGAGAAGTCAGTGAAAGTGAGACACCTTTTCCGACCCTGTTCTCATGACCAGTGAAGTCCCACGAGGTCCTTTTTTGAACCCGTACTTTTCAATATCTTCATCAACGACTTATCGTTTGCACTCTAGACAGACTTCCTAGAATACGGCGACAACCTGAAGCTGTGGATGGAAGTATCCAGCTTAAAAGATGCTGACATATTGTAGCGAGAACGACACGGTAGGGGAGAACGCTGTTTATTGCACGCTGAGAGGTTCACACACATGTCCCACGCACACACACATATATAGCCGCGTTTCCCACTTACGCCGCACCACGTTCCGCCGAGTGAAGTTGTAGAAAGAACTTTGACCACCTCAGTCTCTCCTATGTTGAATGCCTAATTCTACATTGCTCGGCCGTCTGGATCGACTATGTTTGCTAACTCCCTTACTTCCCATTCCTTTGTTCTCTGCCCCGATGCTCTTAGCGAGTGATCCCGGTGACTCATCTTAACTTCACCCCGCCTCCATGGACCTGTCATTGTTCTCTTGACATAAGCGATTTTGTGTTCCCACAACTCATGTATCCAGTGTGGCAGGCCTGTCTGTCCTCAGCCCGTTCCCGTTGGCGGACGCTTACGATTGGCTCAATTGCCTTATCATAACTTTGGTCTCACCTCTGTGTTCATTTGTTTCGTGTGCACCTTGGCTTACGGACCTTTTGTGGGACTGATTGAAATCTGTTGGTAAACTTTTGTGTTTGGAAAACCGTTAAGGTAATTTCTACTTTGGTACGATGGATTTGTACAAATAGCACCGTTTTCTCAGGTCCGGATCTGGTCTTTTGTTGAATTTCCCGGTGGGGAACGCGTAGCTTAAATTTCCAAACGCCTTTTAGCGTTACAGAAGTGGTGTCCACTCTGCGCCATTAGGCTGATCCGACGTAGACATTGAATGTACCGTTTTCCGCCCACATTTCTGCTCCCTTGCGTCGCAGCCTATCCAGACTGGATTCGTACCAAAGCTCTCGACTTGCTTGCTCGGGGTTGTGTTGCTCTGGTCGGGCCGATTCCTGGGGCCGTAGATAAAGGCATATCTTTTGGGAAAATCGGGCTCCCTTTTATGTCGCCTCTTGTTCTCGGCGTGGTCGCGGTATCGCTTATCGCTGATGACCCATTCCCGGCTTGCATCGTAGGCCAAGAGCTGGGTTGACGATCCACGTTCCCAGTCTCCGCGTTAGTCCCGATCTCCTGCTGCTTCCGGGGCATTTCCGTGTGAACTGAGATCCGCGCCCCTACAATGGGTACACCGCTTGGCCGTAGCGACCACGCGACGGTTCTCTTCCGCTACATATGCTACGCGGCATACAACTGCCAAAACAGTGCGGAAGTTCATATTGTCACCAATTGCGGTAAACTCTGACCTCTTTCACGAAAGCTAAGTTTATCACGAAAGTGGACCTTTCCTCCGCATTCTGGCACGTTGTTCTAGACGACGAATCCAGTTTCCTCACCACATTTGCTACACTGTTCGGACGTTATCGTTGGCTGCGATTACCGTTTGGCCTGAAGGTGTCTAGCGAAATTTTCCAAAAGCGTTTGGTGCAAGCAATAGATGATTTAGATGGCGTAACCTGTGTACCAGATGACGTTCTGATTTACGGTTAAACCGAAGAAGAGCATGACACTAAGCTACACCGGTTCCTGAGGCGTTGCGTGCGAAAGAACATCAAGCTAAAACTCGAGAAAGTAGAGCTGCGGAAAGAGGTGATTTTCCATGGGCATGTGTTAACATCCGACGGAATCAGAGTTGACCCAGGGAAAATTAAGGCGATACAAGAGATGCCGTCACCTAACGATGTGAAGGCAGTCCATCGCAATTTGTGGCACGGCTCAGAGAGATGCTAAGTAGGGGTGGATTTAAGCTGTGCAAATGGGTCTGCAGTCATGAAGAGGTGTATCGTGCGGTTCCGCAAGCTGAGATAGCTGAGTCGATCAAACCGATAGCTGAAGTCCCTGGGGTGGTTAGGAGAACTTTGGGAATTGCCTTGGACTCCCGTGAGGACAATTTTCTTTATCAGTTCACCATACCCGAGAGGCCAATTACGAGAAGGGGTATATTGTCTGCTGTGTCTTCTGTCTATGACCCTTTGGGTCTGATCGCCCCCTTAATTATGCCCGTAAAGTTATTGTTACAAAGACTATGTCGAGAGAAACTACATTGGGATGACCCAGTCACTGGTGATGGCTGTGACATTTGGACTTCCTGGCTACGTGAGGTGAAGGCGATAGACATCCTAAAGTTTCCTCGGTGCATTCGTAAGCCTGGGGAGACAAATGAGCGACCGCAACTACACATCTTTTGCGATGCTTCTGAAGCTGGGTTTGGCGCAGTTGCTTATGCTAGGTTTCATGCTGGAGACACATCATATTGCTCTCTGTTATACGCGAAGTCGAGAGTAGCCCCTCTGAAATCAGTGTCGATCCCGCGACTGGAGTTATCGGCAGCCATGTTGGGGACAAGGTTATATGAAGATTCAACTGAAGGAGCTCACATGAGTTTCGATAAAGTTGTGTTTTGGACTGACTCTACGACGGTTTTGTACTACATAAATGACTCATCTAAAAGATTCAGCACCTTTATTGCCAACCGACTGTCGGTCATACAGGAATTAACTGAGCCCAGTCAGTGGAAGCATATCAAATCAGAATGCAATCCGGCAGACCTGCTGTCTAGAGGCACTACATCCGCAACATCCTTGAAGCGCTGGTTTCTTGGCCCAGAATTCCTACTGAGTGTCGAGGATGAGTTGCCTGAGTTTTGTCCGAGTTCTGAGCCAGCCAACTTAGAATTGAAACCTTCCACCGCACAGGTTTGTGCGACATCAAGTGCAACACCATTATCGCTCCTTATCAGCAGGTATTCCGACTGGACTAAGTTGCTAAAAGCGGTGGTGTGGTTATCACGATTCAAGCAGCAGCTTTACGTCCGCAGACAGGGAGCTGCTGGGGCCGCGCAACCCAATAGACTAATTACCCTGTCTGAACTCAACCGAGCAGAGTGTGATGTCATCCGGCTTGTGCAAAACAAAGCTTATGGAACAGAGTTGGAACGGCTTGAAAAGGCGAATGCAGACCCAACAGCGTCTAAGATGGAGATACGGCGAGGTCCTTTGGCCCGTCTCAACCCCGTACTGCGCGGTGGCCTCCTTTGTGTTGGTGGCCGGCTGGCGTATTCGGAGTACGACGCTGCATTCAAGTTCCCGGTTATCCTGCCACCTAAACACGCTGTTACTGAACTTTTGATCCGATTTTATCATTCGATGGAAGGTCACTCGGGAGTTTCTCAGGCCCTGGCGAGCTTGCGCCGTAAATATTGGATCGTTCGCGGATGTCGGCAGTGAAACGGTTGATAGGGGCTTGTTGGGTATGCAAAAAACGGCTTGCAAGCACCGGTGAGCAGCTGATGGCGCCATTGCCGTTAGCTCGGGTGGAACGTGGGTGGCACCCATTCAAATCGGTCGGCGTGGATTACTTTGGCCCATTTCTTGTTAAACACGGGCGAAAGCAGGAAAAGCGGCACGGGTGTCTATTTACCTGTCTACAAGCGAGAGCCGTACATCTTGAGATTTCCCATACCTTAACTACCGACTCGTTCATTATGGCCTTGATGCGATTTGTCTCCCTTAGAGGGACTCCGGTCGAAATATTCAGCGACAACGGCAGCAACTTCGTAGGCGTCGTATCAGAGTTGCGTACTGCTGTCAATGGGGTGGTCCCAAGCAAGAATCAATGATAGACTCCTTAACATGGGAGTCCAATGGCACTACAACCCTCCAATGTCCAGCCATAGGGGGGTGTATGGGAGCGCATGACCAGGTCTATTAGGAGGGTGTTGTTATCGATTGCGACACAACAGACGCTTAATGAGGAAGCGCTCAGTACTCTGTTTGTTGAAGCGGAGCGCATCATCAACAGCAGGCCGTTAGTACCTTTGACCTCGGACCCAAACGACCGTATGGCCCTTACCCTCAACGATTTACTGATACTGCGACCTAATGCATCGCATTTCCTTGCGGCTGCTCTAACCGAAGAATATAGACGCTGTTGGCGGCAAGTCAATTACCTGACGGCGTTGTTTTGGAAAAGATGGGTCGCAGAGTACTTGCCCTTGTTACACTCCAGACAAAAGTGGCTGCGAAGGATTCGAAACTTCAGACCTGGGGATGTAGTTTTGATCTCTTCCGAAACAGGTACACGTGGCACGTGGCCCATGGGGATTGTTGACCACTGTATAGGTTCTGAAGACGGGCTTGTCAGGACTGCAGTTGTTAGGACCAAGAATGGGCTGATCACAAGGGATATACGAAGGTTGTGTTTGCTGGAACGGAGCGACACGAGTGGGGATGTAGTTCCGGCTATTGGCTCTCCGCCGGCGGGAGGCGGGTCTTCGGGTCTGCCGCACTAGGGAGGACCACTGTGTCCAATAGCCGAAGTGGGGGCCTCTGGCGTACCGGTGTAAGTCCTTTGGCCCCCTAGCGTGGATGGAGCCGGCGTAGGGCGTTCCAGAACTGAAACAACCGACACCTTCAATGGAAAATCCGGATCGGATTTTGGTGGGCAGTTTAGAAAGAACTTTGACCACCTCAGTCTCTCCTATCTTGAATGCCTAATTCTACATTGCTCGGCCGTCTGGATCGATTATGTTTGCTAACTCCCTTACTTTCCATTCCTTTGTTCTCTGCCCCGATGCTCTTAGCGAGTGACCCCGGTGACTCATCTTAACTTCACCCCGCCTCCATGGACCTGTCATTGTTCTCTTGACATAAGCGATTTTGTGTTCCCACAACTCATGTATCCAGTGTGGCAGGCCTGTCTGTCCTCAGCCCGTTCCCGTTGGCGGACGCTTACGATTGGCTCAATTGCCTTATCATAACTTTGGCCTCACCTCTGTGTTCATTGGTTTCGTGTGCACCTTGGCTTACGGACCTTTTGTGGGACTGATTGAAATCTGTTGGTAAAATTTTGTGTTTGGAAAACCGTTAAGGTAATTTCTACTTTGGTACGATGGATTTGTACAAATAGCACCGTTTTCTCAGGTCCGGATCTGGTTATTTGTTGAATTTCCCGGTGGGGAACGCGTAGCTTAAATTTCCAAACGCCTTGTAGCGTTACAGTGCTTAACGGTCCCTGAATTTGCAACTTCTCTTCGCCTTGGACAACTTCTCTCTCGGATCGCACAATGCCTAATAATAATAAGCCCTCCGTCGATGCCAATGAAGACATGAAGGAATCCCGGCAAGTTCAAAATTTGTCCCCCGTTGGTGACATTGTTTCTTGCTCTGGTTCGCACAGTAGTCGTAAGAGTAATGCGCGTGTAGCTTTACGGCTAGCAGAACTTAAGAGACAGCAAGCTGAGACAGAGTTAGCGATGGCTAGGTTACGACTAGAAATGGAAGAGAATGTTGATTGCCCTGATCACCTAACTGCTTCCAATTACGTACCTGTTGTCGGAGCGGATCGCATGAATCAGTTTTTGAATGATTGTCAAGAGACCGTGCTACCGATAATTACGCCCATGTCATATCACCAACCGTTACCGGTAACTTGTCGTACGTCATTAGATTTGCCTAAGGTTGAGTTGGAATTTTTTGATGGTAATCCGACAGCTTACTGGAGGTTCATTAAACAGTTCGAATACTTTGTCGAGACCCGGGTGAGTGACGGTGGGCAGCGGTTGCTCTATTTAGTTTATTATTGCAAAGGTCGTGCAAAAGTGGCTATAAGTGAGTGTGTAATGCTGCCTCCTGAACAGGCGTATCACAAGGCTAGATCCATACTCCGTGAACTGTTTGGCCAGTGTCACGTTGTTGCCCGATGACTAATCGAAGGTCTGCTTACTGGGTTCAGACCGCTTGATGGAGATCATGACGCTTTGTCGCGTCACTCCATAAAACTAGACAATTGTTATGTGGCCTTGTCTCAGATGGACTTTACTGCCGATTTAGACTCCGTGGCTACTATTGAGCGAATAGTCCGTGTTCTCCCAAATGCACTGCAAACCAGATGGGCAAGAACAGCCGATTCAATTGTTCAAGACGGGCGGGACGTTGTTTTTAAGGACTTGGCCGATTTTGTTGCCACGGAAGCTCGTATTGCCCGTAGTAGGTTCGGGCAGATAGCAACACCAATCGCACCACGACAGCTGAATGAGGCTCGGCAGCGACGAGTATTTCAAGATAAGGTAAGCGGTCGTAACTTCGCCCTATATACTACATTAGATATCCCAAAGGAATCAGTGTGTCTGGCTTGCGGTGACCATCACAGTACATCATCATGCGCTATGTTTGCAGGCCTGGATGTATCTAGGCGCTGGGATCTGGTTCGAGACAAGGGCGGCTGTTATAATTGTCTAGAGATTGGTCATCGTGCCGCCAGCTGCCGAGTCAGCAAGGGTTGCAGCTTGGCCACATGCAAGAAACGACATCACTCACTGTTACATAACGAGTCAATACCGAAGACGCCCGAGGAAAATTTGAGCCACTGTCACAATACTTACAGCACTCCCGGTAAGGTCTCGCTCGGAGTGGTACCCGTGCGTTTGGTAGGCCCTTTGCGATCTATCGAGACCTATGCTTTGATCGATAGCGGTTCCGATATAAGCTTGGTACAGGAAGATATTCTGCGGGAAGCTGGAGTAGAGATCGAACCTGCTTCTTTGAAAATGCAAACGGTAAATGCATGTACCTCATTAAACGTGGGGCTGGCTAGGTTCCAATTGTTTTCCCTGAACGGTTCCGATAGTGTGCTTGTAAATCATGCATATTGCTTGAGTCACCTGCCATTACAACCCGTGACAGCTCCTGTCAGTCAATTAGCTGAGAAGTGGCCACATTTGATGGACGTCAAATTCGATGATTTGAGTGACCCCAGGGTCAGGATACTACTGGGGGCCGACGTTCCAGAAGCTCACTGGCAGTTTGAACGACGAGACGCGGGACGAAAACGCCCATTCGCTGTAAAAACCCTACTCGGTTGGACCCTACTTGGTCCCGTTGGTCGGAGTACCCGGCAGTGTGCCTCTGTGAATTTTGTGCATTCTGATGATATTCCGCTTGAAGGGCAACTCAAAGTGTTGTTTGATAGCGGATTTGAACGTGTTGGTTCGAGTAGTCGGTCATTATCCGGGGAAGATAAAACAGCCCTGTGTATTGTCGAAAGTTCCGTACGCCCCGTTGATAGTCATTACGAAATAGCACTGCCGTGGAGAAATCATAATGCCAATGTTCCTAACCATTACGAAGCAGCTCGGCGTAGGTTAGACCATTTGCGTAAACGGTTGTCAAGTGATCCGTCATTACGAGAACGGTATATCTCGGTTTTAAGGAAGAATGCGGAGAAAGGTTACGCAGTTCCTGTACCGTGCGATCAGCTGCGACCAGACTACAAACAAAAGTGGTATTTACCGCATCACGCAGTGATCAATCCGAAGAAACCTGGCAAACTCAGAGTGGTGTTTGATTGTGCAGCAAAGTACAGGGGTCTTTTTCTGAATGACCAACCCTTTCAAGGTCCATATACTACGGCTAACCTAATTGGTATTCTTATGCGTTTCAGGATTGAACGGGTGGCAGTTTCTGCTGACATTGAAGACATGTTTATGCAGGTGAAGGTGCCTCTACGCGACAGGGGGACGTTACGGTTTCTTTGGTGGAAGGATGACTCGATTGGTTCAGAAGTGGTTGAATATCAAATGACGGCGCATCCATTCGGTGCCACCTCGTCACCGTTTTGTGCCAATTTCGCCTTGTGTCGAACAGCTGATGATTGGAGACCTCATTACAGTGAAACCGTGGCGGAAGCTGTTCACAATAACTTCTACGTTGACGACCTCTTGATATCGCTACCGAACGTGAAGGAAGCAATGCAATTTGTGGCACGGCTCAGAGAGATGCTAAGTAGGGGTGGATTTAAGCTGTGCAAATGGGTCTGCAGTCATGAAGAGGTGTATCGTGCGGTTCCGCAAGCTGAGATAGCTGAGTCGATCAAACCGATAGCTGAAGTCCCTGGGGTGGTTAGGAGAACTTTGGGAATTGCCTTGGACTCCCGTGAGGACAATTTTCTTTATCAGTTCACCATACCCGAGAGGCCAATTACGAGAAGGGGTATATTGTCTGCTGTGTCTTCTGTCTATGACCCTTTGGGTCTGATCGCCCCCTTAATTATGCCCGTAAAGTTATTGTTACAAAGACTATGTCGAGAGAAACTACATTGGGATGACCCAGTCACTGGTGATGGCTGTGACATTTGGACTTCCTGGCTACGTGAGGTGAAGGCGATAGACATCCTAAAGTTTCCTCGGTGCATTCGTAAGCCTGGGGAGACAAATGAGCGACCGCAACTACACATCTTTTGCGATGCTTCTGAAGCTGGGTTTGGCGCAGTTGCTTATGCTAGGTTTCATGCTGGAGACACATCATATTGCTCTCTGTTATACGCGAAGTCGAGAGTAGCCCCTCTGAAATCAGTGTCGATCCCGCGACTGGAGTTATCGGCAGCCATGTTGGGGACAAGGTTATATGAAGATTCAACTGAAGGAGCTCACATGAGTTTCGATAAAGTTGTGTTTTGGACTGACTCTACGACGGTTTTGTACTACATAAATGACTCATCTAAAAGATTCAGCACCTTTATTGCCAACCGACTGTCGGTCATACAGGAATTAACTGAGCCCAGTCAGTGGAAGCATATCAAATCAGAATGCAATCCGGCAGACCTGCTGTCTAGAGGCACTACATCCGCAACATCCTTGAAGCGCTGGTTTCTTGGCCCAGAATTCCTACTGAGTGTCGAGGATGAGTTGCCTGAGTTTTGTCCGAGTTCTGAGCCAGCCAACTTAGAATTGAAACCTTCCACCGCACAGGTTTGTGCGACATCAAGTGCAACACCATTATCGCTCCTTATCAGCAGGTATTCCGACTGGACTAAGTTGCTAAAAGCGGTGGTGTGGTTATCACGATTCAAGCAGCAGCTTTACGTCCGCAGACAGGGAGCTGCTGGGGCCGCGCAACCCAATAGACTAATTACCCTGTCTGAACTCAACCGAGCAGAGTGTGATGTCATCCGGCTTGTGCAAAACAAAGCTTATGGAACAGAGTTGGAACGGCTTGAAAAGGCGAATGCAGACCCAACAGCGTCTAAGATGGAGATACGGCGAGGTCCTTTGGCCCGTCTCAACCCCGTACTGCGCGGTGGCCTCCTTTGTGTTGGTGGCCGGCTGGCGTATTCGGAGTACGACGCTGCATTCAAGTTCCCGGTTATCCTGCCACCTAAACACGCTGTTACTGAACTTTTGATCCGATTTTATCATTCGATGGAAGGTCACTCGGGAGTTTCTCAGGCCCTGGCGAGCTTGCGCCGTAAATATTGGATCGTTCGCGGATGTCGGCAGTGAAACGGTTGATAGGGGCTTGTTGGGTATGCAAAAAACGGCTTGCAAGCACCGGTGAGCAGCTGATGGCGCCATTGCCGTTAGCTCGGGTGGAACGTGGGTGGCACCCATTCAAATCGGTCGGCGTGGATTACTTTGGCCCATTTCTTGTTAAACATGGGCGATAGCAGGAAAAGCGGCACGGGTGTCTATTTACCTGTCTACAAGCGAGAGCCGTACATCTTGAGATTTCCCATACCTTAACTACCGACTCGTTCATTATGGCCTTGATGCGATTTGTCTCCCTTAGAGGGACTCCGGTCGAAATATTCAGCGACAACGGCAGCAACTTCGTAGGCGTCGTATCAGAGTTGCGTACTGCTGTCAAGGGGTGGTCCCAAGCAAGAATCAATGATAGACTCCTTAACATGGGAGTCCAATGGCACTACAACCCTCCAATGTCCAGCCATAGGGGGGTGTATGGGAGCGCATGACCAGGTCTGTTAGGAGGGTGTTGTTATCGATTGCGACACAACAGACGCTTAATGAGGAAGCGCTCAGTACTCTGTTTGTTGAAGCGGAGCGCATCATCAACAGCAGGCCGTTAGTACCTTTGACATCGGACCCAAACGACCGTATGGCCCTTACCCTCAACGATTTACTGATACTGCGACCTAATGCATCGCATTTCCTTGCGGCTGCTCTAACCGAAGAATATAGACGCTGTTGGCGGCAAGTCAATTATCTGACGGCGTTGTTTTGGAAAAGATGGGTCGCAGAGTACTTGCCCTTGTTACACTCCAGACAAAAGTGGCTGCGAAGGATTCGAAACTTCAGACCTGGGGATGTAGTTTTGATCTCTTCCGAAACAGGTACACGTGGCACGTGGCCCATGGGGATTGTTGACCACTGTATAGGTTCTGAAGACGGGCTTGTCAGGACTGCAGTTGTTAGGACCAAGAATGGGCTGATCACAAGGGATATACGAAGGTTGTGTTTGCTGGAACGGAGCGACACGAGTGGGGATGTAGTTCCGGCTATTGGCTCTCCGCCGGCGGGAGGCGGGTCTTCGGGTCTGCCGCACTAGGGAGGACCACTGTGTCCAATAGCCGAAGTGGGGGCCTCTGGCGTACCGGTGTAAGTCCTTTGGCCCCCTAGCGTGGATGGAGCCGGCGTAGGGCGTTCCAGAACTGAAACAACCGACACCTTCAATGGAAAATCCGGATCGGATTTTGGTGGGCAGTTTAGAAAGAACTTTGACCACCTCAGTCTCTCCTATGTTGAATGCCTAATTCTACATTGCTCGGCCGTCTGGATCGATTATGTTTGCTAACTCCCTTACCTTCCATTCCTTTGTTCTCTGCCCCGATGCTCTTAGCGAGTGACCCCGGTGACTCATCTTAACTTCACCCCGCCTCCATGGACCTGTCATTGTTCTCTTGACATAAGCGATTTTGTGTTCCCACAACTCATGTATCCAGTGTGGCAGGCCTGTCTGTCCTCAGCCCGTTCCCGTTGGCGGACGCTTACGATTGGCTCAATTGCCTTATCATAACTTTGGTCTCACCTCTGTGTTCATTTGTTTCGTGTGCACCTTGGCTTACGGACCTTTTGTGGGACTGATTGAAATCTGTTGGTAAACTTTTGTGTTTGGAAAACCGTTAAGGTAATTTCTACTTTGGTACGATGGATTTGTACAAATAGCACCGTTTTCTCAGGTCCGGATCTGGTCTTTTGTTGAATTTCCCGGTGGGGAACGCGTAGCTTAAATTTCCAAACGCCTTTTAGCGTTACAGAAGTGGTGTCCACTCTGCGCCATTAGGCTGATCCGACGTAGACATTGAATGTACCGTTTTCCGCCCACATTTCTGCTCCCTTGCGTCGCAGCCTATCCAGACTGGATTCGTACCAAAGCTCTCGACTTGCTTGCTCGGGGTTGTGTTGCTCTGGTCGGGCCGATTCCTGGGGCCGTAGATAAAGGCATATCTTTTGGGAAAATCGGGCTCCCTTTTATGTCGCCTCTTGTTCTCGGCGTGGTCGCGGTATCGCTTATCGCTGATGACCCATTCCCGGCTTGCATCGTAGGCCAAGAGCTGGGTTGACGATCCACGTTCCCAGTCTCCGCGTTAGTCCCGATCTCCTGCTGCTTCCGGGGCATTTCCGTGTGAACTGAGATCCGCGCCCCTACAATGGGTACACCGCTTGGCCGTAGCGACCACGCGACGGTTCTCTTCCGCTACATATGCTACGCGGCATACAACTGCCAAAACAGTGCGGAAGTTCATATTGTCACCAATTGCGGTAAACTCTGACCTCTTTCACGAAAGCTAAGTTTATCACGAAAGTGGACCTTTCCTCCGCATTCTGGCACGTTGTTCTAGACGACGAATCCAGTTTCCTCACCACATTTGCTACACTGTTCGGACGTTATCGTTGGCTGCGATTACCGTTTGGCCTGAAGGTGTCTAGCGAAATTTTCCAAAAGCGTTTGGTGCAAGCAATAGATGATTTAGATGGCGTAACCTGTGTACCAGATGACGTTCTGATTTACGGTTAAACCGAAGAAGAGCATGACACTAAGCTACACCGGTTCCTGAGGCGTTGCGTGCGAAAGAACATCAAGCTAAAACTCGAGAAAGTAGAGCTGCGGAAAGAGGTGATTTTCCATGGGCATGTGTTAACATCCGACGGAATCAGAGTTGACCCAGGGAAAATTAAGGCGATACAAGAGATGCCGTCCCCTAACGATGTGAAGGCAGTCCATCGCCTAATCCGGTTCCTACCAGGACTCGCTGATGTCATGATTCCGATTAGGCAGTTAACTCACAAAGGAGTAAATTGGAGCTGGGGTAAGGAACAGGATTTGGCTTTCGATACCATTAAGTACCTTATCAGTAATGCGCCCGTACTCGGATATTACGATCCAGCACAACCATTGGAGGTACAGTGTGATAGTAGCCAGAGTGGAATAGGTGCTGTTCTGTTGCAGAACGGAAGACCTTTGGATTTCCGCAGTCGAGCACTCACAGAGGCCGAGAAGCGGTACGCACAGATCGAGAAAGAGATGCTGGCAGTGGTCAATGCCATGGAGCTTTTCAATGATTATACTTTTGGAAGAAAGACAACCGTGCACACTGATCATAAGCCGCTGGTGTCGATAGCCACTAAACCACTGAATAACGTTCATCGCCGTCTGCAGCGTATGCTTATCCGGTTCCAGAAGTACGACATTGACATTGTGTACACACCTGGCACACAGATGTTCATCGCGGACACCCTGTCGAGAGCACATCCGCCAGTGGCCGAACATCGGCTAGAAGAGATCGAGACAGTTAGCATGGTGCAGCCTCTGGCAGTGACAGAAAACCGTTTGAAAGGCATAAGGCGTTTCACGGAGGAAGGCCAAACTTTTGCACCTTTGCGAGACGTTATCCTCAATGGGTGGCCAGAAACAAAGAAGCAGCTCCCGAAGGAATCAACACCCTACTTCAATTTTCGGGACGAACTCACTGTCTGTGACGGTCTGTTGTTCAAGGGAAGTCGAATCCTAATCCCTTCTCTCCGAAAGGAGATGCTGGAGCATGTCCATCGCGCTCACCTGGGTGCAAATTACACCATTAATCGAGCAAGAGAACTGATGTTCTGGCCAGGAATGACAGGTCAGATCAAGGATCATGTGTCTAACTGTGAGGCGTGCCGTTCACACGACATTCGGCAAACGAAGGAACCGATGATGCTGCATGATGTTCCGGACCGACCGTGGCAAAAGGTAGCAGTGGATCTATTCTGGGACAACGGAGAGGATTACTTACTCACGGTGGACTACTATAGTGATTACTTTGAAATCGAATTACTCACCACCACGACCACGGAGGCAGTAATCAACAAACTCAGATGTCAATTCGCACGGCACGGGATACCGGGGGAGCTAGTCTCGGACAACGGTCCCCAGTTCAGCAGCATGGTATTCCAGGCTTTCGCAACCAAATGGGAATTCGCACACCGGCAAACCAGTCCTTATCACAGTCAATCAAATGGGAAGGCAGAGTCGGCAGTGAAGCAAGCCAAGCGACTATTAGCGAAGGCTAGAGATACTCGGGAGGACCCATACCTCATGCTACTGGAGAGTCGCAACACTCCTTCAACGGATATCGGCCTGAGACCAGTGCAGCGCCTGTACAGTCGAAGGACCAGAACTGTGATGCCTGCATCCGCGACACTTCTGCGCCCTGTTACGCCACAATTTGAGAAAGTACAGAACAGTTTGAAAAGGCGAATGGCTACTCAGAAACGGTACTACGACAACGGCGCACGGGAATTACCTGAGCTGACAGTGGGGGAAGAAGTATGGGTTGAACCAATTCCCGATGGACAGGAGCGGTGGAGAAAAGGAGTCGTGGCTGCGAAAGTCGGTGAAAGGTCATACGAAGTAAATGTTGGAGGGAAGAAGCTGAGAAGAAACCGAGTGCAGCTGAGGAGATGTCCGAGGCGACAGCATGAATCAGGGAGAGAGCGTTATACTGCGTGCGGCAATGAGGCGACATCGGCAGATCCCACAAAGAGGACGCGGAGTGGTAAAGTGTATGGACTATTTAGCAAAGTACAGCAGCAAGAACATGAAAAAAGGGAGGATGTGATGGGAGTATACACTCGAACGAACGTGCGGTGCCAGCCCAGCAAGGAAGCCGTTAGACTGCCGCAAGGAAAGGCGGCAGTCGATTGGACGTTCACACGTTTCTCGCATGCACGCTGATTGGCCAACGGTGGACGCATTGGAGTGAGTTTGTTTGACTGAATCAAAGGAAAAATGTCATGCATTCACAAAGGTCGTTAACTATGGATCCAACTAGCTGTATGTACCGATATGTTTCACTCGCCCTCTGCCTGCGTTTTTGCCTGGTCCTGTTGTTTGCTGAATATACGTTTTGTCCCTGAGGGACCGACATTTTACAGGCTAGCTCCGTTGATGAAACTAGGTTCCCATCCGCCTGCATCCGGTCTTATTCCTTCGGGTTTACACTGGATATGGGTGTATGGTTGGAGCTGTGGGTGGTGCAGCGCAAGCCACCCATGGTTCGTCTGTAGGCGCAGGCGTCCTGTGGCTTGCCACAGTGACAGGCAAATCCGAAACTGGATGCCGCCAACCATATATAAATATAAATATATATATATATATATATAATGCACAAGCTTCGGTACAGATATTTTGTCTTCGGAATCATGGCTGAATAGGAAAAGAGTATGAAGAATAAAAAAAGTGCAACAACAACAAAAGCTTTTTGTCCGGTTTGCCACTTACAGTTTTTGGATTTTTTTTAGTTTTTCGGGGAGGAAGAAGAGGTCACCTCAACACACCTATACAGACGTCCGCCACTGATATCAATCTTGAGCCATTGCTTCCAAGGTCTTCAACCAGCAAGTAACCGCATCTCTCTCTCCGACCCCAACCAGGTAGTCGATAACAACCGGCCGAGGCCAAGTGTTTCGACAAGTTTTACATGAGGTTTCTTAAAGCTGAAGACTGTCCACCAGACCGTCTCTTCCAGCCCTGCTCAGTAACCGCAAACAACGCACGACGGCGGTAAAGCTGAACAGGCATGAGCAATACGTGCCCCAACCACCGCAGTTGATGCCGTGAGACGAACTCCTCGAGCGAGTGGCTTTCTCGTCCCAAGATTCACTGTCTAACTTCCAGATTGCTTACGTGGTGCCGCCACCACACACGGACAATGGACCGCAGACAGCGATGCTCGAAGACGGATAGTCTGCGCAAGTCATCTTTACGAATGGTCAAAATTTCGCATTCGTACAGCAGTGCAGCACGAACAGTTGCACCATAGACCTGCCCTCTGATGGAGAGACGAATGTCGTGGAGGCGCCATAAGTGCCTCAGTCTATAAAAACCGAGGCTTGCTCTTGAGATACGCATCAAAATCTCGTCTCCAGCAGAAATGCAACTTCCCAAGTAGACAAAGCTCTCCACAACCTCCAGTGTCTCACCACCAAGAGTGGCAGCTACAGGCACCTGCCAGTCTTGAAAGAGAACCTTGCATTTGGAAGGCGAAAAGTACATACCATACTTTGATGCTTCGATCGCCAAGCGGTTTACTACAAGTTGGACGACGTGTGGATCGTCACCCAGCAAGACGATATCATCAGCATAATCCAAATTAACAACTCGACTACCTGGGAGGAGTTCATCGAGTCATCCAGAGTAATCTTAGGACATCCTTAATGACAAAATTGAATAGGAACGAAGAGATAGAGCATCCTTGTCGAACACCACAAAGGAAGGCGAAAGCTTGCATAAGCCCTAACTCTGCCGAGGTCAGACCATAGAAAGCGCGCAGTATGGAGACGAACTTCTCGGGGACACCATTCCTCAGCAGGTAATGCCACATTAACGTCCAATCGACAGGACCGAAGGCTGCACGGATATCCAGGAACCCGGCAATCGTTGGTTTTTGGTACATATGGCGGAGCTCGAAAAGCTGTCGGAGTGTGAAGATTTGATGGATGCAGCCGCGACCAGGACGAAACCCAGCTTGTTCTTCTCGCTGCAACGATTCGCGCGTTGGGGATAGCCTGCGAAGTATGATGGACACCAGCAGCTTGCGAACGACGAGAATTAAGCTTGTGCTTCTGAAGTTAGAGCAGGTTGCGCGTAGGCCCTTTTTGGAAATCAGGACGACCACTGATTCTCCCCAGGATGATGGAACTTCCTCTTTCAAACAAACCTTCGATAACAAAGCAGAGTTCTCGAACCAACGAAGCGCCACCATTTTTAAATAGAGCTGGAGAAAGAGCATCAGGACCGCGGGCTTTATAACGCTTCATGTGGCGGAGCATCTGCTCCATTTCCTGGAAAGAGGGAAGATCTGTAGGGGTAGACCACCCGGCACCAGTGCGAGCGCCAGAGTAAGCAGAGTTAGTTAGGGGTCAACAAAACTGCGAGCCCAAATGTTCGGCCCATCACTCCAACCGTCGTTGAAGATTGGTGATAAGGGGCCATCGTCTCCGCATATTGTTTCACTAATACCAGATCGAACACCTTCGGTGACGCAAATGAGACGGAAAAGTTTTCTGGCATTACCAGAGAGACTAGCAAGCTCCATCTCCCTAGCACGTTCACACTACTAAGCTTCGTGGTCCATTTGCAGATTCTTGCGCAACTCTTGTCGCAGGGGTTAGCGTTCTTCACTATGGCTGGAATCCAACAACATCAAGCGGCGTTTGTCCATCAGAGACAAGCAGACGGTGGAAATCCAATGCTTCGGTGGGTGACAGACAGCTTTACAAGTGCCGATACCGGCGGAAACTAAAGCATCTTTGAAGTGCGCTTACTGCGAATCCAGGTCACTGGCAATAGTTGAGCCAAGCGATGTTGCCAGTGGGGCTTGGTACTTGGTTAAAATCGCATGGTTTTGTAAGTTTGCGACGTCCGGTCGGTAGTGGGCGCACTTGGGTGATCCTCCGAAACCCATGCAAATCTTAGCACAAACCAATGCGTGATCCGAGTCTAGATAAGTTGGGCAGTACGATCGGCAGTCCGTTACGCATCCGCGCTATCTGTAACTGATTGCTATGTGGTCAAGCTTGGAGCACTCTTGCGTTTGTGAGGGCGGGCGCCAGATAGCAGTGTGTCTCCTCGAGTGCCGAAAACTAGCGATGATCAGAGCAAAAAGCAAGCAGTCTGTCTCCATTGCCTGATCGACTACCACCGAGACCAAAACCACACCGTGCAACACTCGGAATCATCTTCTCTACACGGTGGATCCATTCCCCCCGGATTATTCCCATCGCTTCAACCTCTAGCTTGTGTGTGTTTTTCGCGGTGTTTGCCGGGGAATTCACACGCAAAACCTCTCCAGTCTGCAGCTTTTCATGGTGTGCCCGAGCTACCAACAGCTAGGGACGAGGAGGCTCATGCTCACGATCTGGAAGAATGGCGGTACATCCGTGAAACTCTATCTGCAGGCGACGTCATCCTTCAGTCGATTTCTAGACTGCCTGTTTCACCTCGTTACAAAGGTAATGGACCAAGGATACTGAAACTTGTGGTTCAGTCCCAGCAGATGGCGGCGAACTTAATGCGTAACTGGCATAAAATGCACAATGCACTGCCATCGGAACTACGATTTAAGGTACCATTTATTGTATCGAAGCCACCGGAGGATGTGACACCATCTGTGGCTCAATGTGATAAAATAAACGGAGCCGAAGACACTGCATCAAGATTAGCAACCACTGAAAACGACGCTATTGAAGAGCGTTCTGCGTGTGCAGGAACGACGTTAGGCGGGCTGCAGGCCCGTGCAAAATGTTCATCGATAAACTGCGCAAAAAACGATCAGGTGCCGGCCTTTCATCGGCCGGCTTAAATCCAACTTCGTGTAATCCTCCACAAGCTCTTTTGGTGCTCAAGCAGCTGTCCTGTATGTACACTAATGCTCAAAGTCTACTTAACAAACTACCAGAACTGCGACTAGGTCAAAGTCCAAATCGTGTGACCTCGTCGCTATAACGGAGACGTGGTTGCGCCCGGATATCACAGACACGGAGGTCGGACTACGAGGCATAGCCGTCGTTCGGCGCGATCGATCCAGTAAAGGGGGCGGGGTGGTTCTGTACTACCGCAGTGACCTCCAATGTGAGCCCATAGAAGACGTGTACAGTAACGTGCAGGATACTCTTTGGTGTCGGCTGCGTTTACCGGGCAACAACGTCTGTCTGGTGGCGGTCGTTTAACGACCTCCATCCTCTACACCCGAGATGGACTTCAATCTCGCGTCTGCGCTGAGGCTTGTGATCAGCAGGAGATACAGCCATATTCTTATCGCTGGTGACTTCAATATCCACGCTCTGGATGCCCAAGCAACACCTACGGAACAGTTCAAAGCGGATTTACAAGACCTTGTCTCCAGTTTTCCGCTTTATGGCCATATCGACAATCCCACCAGATTCAGAGCAGCAGAAAGGCCGTCTATCCTGGACCGGATATTTACCAACGAAGAACTCATGGTCGAGAAAGTAATTATCGACGCTCCTTTGGGTTGCAGCGATCATGCAGTTTTACTCTTGGATTATATATGCTACGCAGAATACCCTGCGGATACTACACGGGAAAGCCGAGTTATCATACGGTACGATGAGCTGGCTCGACTTGCAGAGACAGCCAACTGGAACTTTCTGACAGACGAAGTACCGACAATCGCATGGCCACATTTCGTCAACCAATTTAGCACTCTCGTCAAAGAGGCATCCGAAACTAAGGTTGTCCACCCGAAGAAGACTGTTTCATTTGTGCGAAATGTATGGCAGTGAGGAACTCGGTCTGGCGTATCTATAGGGAACACCCGAGCACGGAGAGCTGGACGGCCTACGCAATTCAACGTAATCATTGCACTCAACTCATTCGTGAAGATAAACTGACATACCAGCAGCATCTGACGGAGCGCATGGTTTCGAATCATAAGCTGCTCTACCAACATGTAAACAACCTGCGCAAGGTGAAACGGGGAATCCCTCCCCTTCAAACGCCAGATGGCATGACGCTGACTACGGAGGATGCGGCGAACGCCTTGCGGCTGCAATATGCTTCGAACTTTCAATGCATTCCTTGGCCATCTGTTCCTTTGTCAGCAGCTGTTTTACAACCAAAACTTACGCACATAACTTTCACGGCGGGGATGGTATTAAAGTTGTTGTGTATGCGTAAGCACAGCTCTCCTGGAATCGACAACATGCACCCTAAGTCCCTTGCGGTAATGGGAGAAAGTTTAGCAGAGCCTCTGGCACGATTCTTCCAACGCTGCTTCGATCAGATGTATGTACCCGAGATGTGGAAATGTGGGATCATAACCCCAATTCACAAGGGCAGTAGCCGTTCTGATCCAGTCAACTACCGTCCTGTAACCCTTCTCCCGGTCCTGTCAAAGGTTATGGGAGCTATTGTTGCTGACGTATTAACAGCCTATCTAGAAGAGTCTGTCTTCCTTGCACATGAACAGCATGGTTTTCGACGGAATCGATCGTGCACCACAAATCTGCTGCTAGCAAGATCGAGTTGGAACAAATTAATTGACAGCGGTGCAGGAGTGGACGTGGTCTACCTAGATTTCTCAAAGGCCTTCGATCGACTAGACCATGGAATCCTGATCTGCAAACTTCAGAGCTTCGGCATTGGTGACCCGCTCCTAGGATGGATCACAAGCTTTCTTCTCCACCGGAGCTTAGAGGTAAAAGTGCGTGGGTCCCTGTCCCACCCAATCCAAGTCGAATGTGGTGTACCACAAGGATCGGTACTGGGGCCACGATTGTTTTTGATGTATATTGACGACATAGCGGCCCTCATTCTCTCCAACTGCCTACTCTATGCCGACGACATCAAGGTCTGGAGAGCGATCAATACACCAGACGACTCCGCAATACTTCAAGAAGATCTGGATAAGGTGTATGCGTGGTCAGTTCAGAACCAACTCCCACTCAACACAGAAAAGTGCAGAGTATTACACTTACGTCACCAATCAGCATTTTTCTATAAACTGGGTGACCATGTGCCTCACACAACTGCTGAAGAAAAGGATTTAGTAGTCATGACTCAACCCGACCTTGGTTGTTCAGCCCAGGCAAAGAAAGCATCGAACGCGAGCATTCAAAATTTGGGCCTTCTCCGGCGCACATTTGGACGCTTCGATCCATCCGTTTTTCACTAACTTCTAGGTGCATACATACGACCACACGTGGAGTGTGCAATACAAGTCTGGCAGCCGTGGCTGAGGAAAGACCTCTCTGATTTAGAGAAACCTCAACGACGCGCAACGAAGAACGTGAAAGGTTTGGGCCAGTTACGCTACGAAGACAGAATGAGATTGCTCGGGATATTTAGTGGTCAATATCGACGACTACGGGGAGATTTGATTTTGGCTTATCAGATTCTGACAGACCCCAATCATACCTGCCGCCATCTGCTGGAGCTCAGTAACAACAACAATCTGAGAGGCCATCATCTGAAGCTGGCAGTGCAGTACAGCCGTTTGGAATGTCGACGGAATTTCTTTTCCGTGCGTGTTTGCCAAGCCTGGAATGCTCTCCCAGAATCTGTAGTCAGTGCACCCAACCTGATCGAGTTCAAAAATCGAGTTGATAGTTCACTCACTTCATTGCACTACCTCCCATAGTACAGTCTAATTTTGAGAGATCCAAAATCCATACTTTAAAAATAATTATCCTCCACGCAAATTTCAACAGTGGACTTATATTTTGACGCTTCAAACTCAATCACTTTGCCCCATGCGAATTTCAAGGGGCAGTGACTCTTAACCAAATACTCCATACCTCATGAACCCCTCCGGAGTTATAGTGGATTATTATTTTGACACTTCAAACTCGGTGAGTCCACAAGCTTGTAGTGACTCGCTGTTATTCGATTTTACTGAATTGGTTTCCATTGAATTTTTCACACTTCTATGATTTTCGCACTGATCACCCTACGGGATTTGTTAAGCTTTAGCTTTTATACCCGCATAAATCCATTGTTCCATTAGTCTCCGGCAAGAATGACTATATCCGTCCTTTTGGAGGAACGCAGAAGTTTATGTAGCTGCTGGTAAAAACTATCCTTGACTGCCGTCTGTAGGAGGAAACGACAAACAAGGCACGCTTAACATCTCGACGTCTGCTTACATTACATGAACCTCGTAGTCTGACTGCAAATAGCCGACTGTTGACTGGGATCTAGTCAAGCAGAGCTGATTCAGCCCTGACACTCAGTGCAACCCCAACACCAGCTTGGCTAGAGGCGGCAGCTTCTGGGTCTCGGGAAAGCCGTAGGTGATATTTGGCATCAGGGTTTACCGGAGAGGCCATTCTGATGATCGCGCTAGTTTTGTAATCTGGTCTCTGAAAGACAACAGATGTCTACCGATAGCGTTTCAAGAGTACCGGCCAGACATGCTTGTCGTCTGATCTGCATCAAAGTTCGAACATTAAATGTTGCGAGGATGAATGGAGAATCAGGTCGAAAAAGAGCTGGAGCTTCGGTGGAGTGAGATACGGTTGCGATCACAGGACATTGAAAGCCGGGAGTTTGGCTGTTATTTCTATCAGTTGCGGGAAGTTGGTCGTTTGTGACGGTGACCGAAGACGTAAGAGTACATTTAGGTGAAGGACGAGAGGTGGGGTGATCTGTGAGTGTAGGTTGAATTAGCAGATATGATAGGTATAGCAAAAGCAGTAATAAGCAATGTGGCCCATGATTCGTCAGGGAACGTGATACTACCTGGTTGCCCAGGCCGAAGTAGAGGGTTGTCTTAAGGGCCCTACTCCGAGCCTTTTAGCAGAGATCTAATCTACCAGCCAGCAGCGCGATGTGAGGGCGTCGCAACCCGTTGGGAGCCGGAGACCAAATAGACGGTTCATGCGCCTGTCGGTCCGTGAAGAACCAGGGGACCAACGCACCCTTGAAGTACAATGCCTCTCAGAGAGGGGCATGGAGCAGTGACTTTATTTAGTAGCGAGTCACATCAGCCTCGTCGCAGTATTGTTAAACAGACATTTGTGGCTTGCTATAGGAAGAACGCTTGCCAGGTGAAAACCAACCACGTCCTGGAACACTAACGCCGAACCATTCGCTGGAACGGGAAAAACCCGAACCACCCAGCTGGCACCACGAGGATGTTGTTCGGCAAGCCAGCCGGCAAGTTCCAGCCACATTGCGATGATAGTTGTACGTCTGGATTAGACCATTATTTAACACCTGCCTGCGATAAACCACAGTACATTTAAGTTGCAAAGGAAAGTGAAGACAGTCCCTTAGTTCTTTGACTGCATGCCGGGTGGAATAAAGTAAAACATTCAATATATCCTTAGCTGGTCTATGCGAATCGATTCTGCCACCCGACTGGCAATCAACAGAGCAGCAATATTTTTCCATCGATATGCACACCACGTGCCATTAAAGTGCATGTGGTGACGCAAACGCGCCATGTGGACAGTGCTGGAGTGGCATAAAATCTGCACACAACTGCTCGCAGCGGATGTCAATGACGACCACAAAATGTCTGTCACCCGCTATCCTTGCTGAGTTTGACCTTGTCAAATGTCTTATCAAACCCACATAAATGCGTGATCGTTTTTTGATAGATGCGGGTACTATAGACCGAAGTGTTTTGTTCTCAGCCTCCTAATGTATACACCCCTCTGAGGAACAACAATTGGAGATAGGGTTGAACAAATTTTAGCTATCCATGTAATCATCAGAGATCAGTATGGTACTAAAAAGCCGTGTAGGGATCGTCAGCAATGCACAACACCACAGTTCGATGGTGGTTGAAATCGTGACAGTTCTTGCAAGCAGGGACTCATTCGTGAGCTATGACGGGCGCAGTTAACCGATAAGATTGAATGACTGGTTATAAGATAGCGCTGATCCTTCTCGATTGCTGTGCAGTGAAAAGGGTGTTTTCGTCCACCCAGCAAGGGCTGTGGTCTCGGCAAGAAACAAGCGCTCGTGCAACATAGAGAAAGGACGCTGCATTCGCTACGAAACAGTCGAGATACGTAGTCTAAGCAAAGCGGATCGAGGAGGAACTGTCGTGAGCATACGTTTACTTAGACCTCAGTAGTAGTGAACTCCATACGTTTAATTAGCCCCTATCCTAATCCTTAACACTCACTATCGGGATAGGGTAACACATGTAGTCCTTTTCGGTATTTGTGGTTTTGGGGCACAGCTTATTGTTGGAACCGGTTTGTTCATGAGCAGAAGAGGATAGCTGTAAATCAGGTGTTTTGTATGCGTGAACAAATTGTGATGGATGGAAAGGGCAAATGTGTGTCATCCATATTAGAATAAAAGGCGCACAAATTTTCCGCGTTGTGAGGAGTACTCGAGCAGCAAGAAGTAGTAGATCGGACGTGATTGCAGCGATCCCAATGAGAGCCAGTGGCAGATGAAAGCGCGTAGATCTAAGCGTCATGTTAGGAAAGGTGAGTCCAGGCAGCCGTATCCTGCAGCTATTCCACCCTCGGTGAATTCCGCCAGCTTGGTTCTTAACAAGTGACCAGCATGTTCGTTTAAGTAGACGGTGTCACCGCGTCTGAAAGGTTATAGTGCAAGACAGTGAACAGAGTACCACATTACAATAAACATACCATCTGAAAAATTCCCTGATGCATTCTATGATGGTTCTTCGATACCAATACGAAGATTGCAGCCCAGAATTTCCACTAGAATTAATATTAGTTATATAGTTAGTTATATTTCATGCCAAGCACTGTAGCCCTTGATAAGCATTATGTACCTGGGTTCCAAACAGCTACGGGTTACACGTACCTTTCAAAAGGTAAAATCAAGCAACATATGATTTGGATTCTAACACCTGGTGGAAAATAAAGAGCACATAGACAATATCGAGTGTCTTATAGAACAACCTCCCCGTGGGACCAGCTAGGTGATTCAGAATTATCTTGCTCCAACAATTGACCCAGCGGCAGTGTCTCAGGATGTTGTGAGATTTTTCTTAACAAGCCTTCTCATAAAATTCACATATCCCTCTTTAACAACGCTGTGATGTGGCGTGTGTGAATCGCAAATAAATAGTCATTGCCACTTGTTGCACACTGATGAAGCAATGTATTTCCGCAGTCCGCTTACTGAAATTGTAGAGAAGCTTAGACCCTTGAGCCAAAGGCTCGGGGTAGTGACCCCTGAGACAACTTCTCACTTCGTCTTGGACAAGCGCGTGGTATCGCGCCCCTCCAACCAACACGGATTCCGAAACTATTGGCACGTTGCTCTTTTCTTTTTAACTACGTATGCCCTAGCATAGCAGCTCACTCTGGAGACTTTCACAAGCCCTACCAGATCATTCGGATCACTGACCACAGATCTGACGTCAATGACGCTATTCGCAAAATTGATAGAGCACTGGTTTTCATAGGTACATGGACCACTGGACTGAGAAATTCCACACACAATGCAGTTGGTCTTCTTCGTCCACCTGCCTAACAAGTATGCCGTTGTGCGCCTTGGAAAGTTACAATGGAACTACCTACCAAAGCAGAGATTTGTCTTGAGCTCCAATTTGAAGCGATTCAAGGTTGCTGGGTCAGACGGACTTCATCTGGAGTTTCTCTAGTAAGATGGTAAGGTAATTGTCAACCGGCTAACAGCTCTGTTTCTCAGAATTTAGCGTGAGGAAAAGCGTCGATCCTCTTGGGGCAATTATCGTCGCGATCTTCAATAAAATGCCCATGCCGTATGCTCTAATTATGTTCAGAACCATAACGTCATCATCGCAGCAGTGCATCAGATATTTGTAGTGATATCACACCACCGTACAACCTCATTGACCAAAGGGATGAAGAATAATAAGAAAGGAGAGCCTGGAGTAAAACCCAAGGCGCCTACACCTCGTCAACGACATGCGACCGTCAACTGCAAAGTATCATGTAAAGAGAAGACGGCATGCGCGTCGCTGATCTTCCAGTGTCACTCGAAGCTTACTGAGATACTGGTGCACAGCACTCTGGTTTTACTGCTTTGAAATTCGTTATAGAACCAGTTGCGAGCCAAAGCGTTTTGCTCTTCCAGTCGTACTTTGTCAGGCACTGGGTATGTGCCAAGAACATGGTCAGTTTCTTATATCCGAAGACTTCATTCGATTCGTCTGATCGCGCTTGTTTGTGGAGATGTTCGCCTACTAAAAACATTCCAGGACGTAGCAGCAGGTGCCGTGGAGAGCAACCTTCTAGACTGGGATAAATGACGTGCTCCGAATACTCGCCGAGTACCTGCCAATGACGTTTGTATTCCAGCAAGACTGTGCACATTGACTAGGCATGGATTTGGTTGGGCAATACGAATTATTGGACAAAAGTGGCTAATAGTGCTTGCGCTCGCTGTCTTCATGAATAAGTCACAAGTGACTGGCTAAGCGTTTAGTATAATGTGCTGCCGCAATTATGTTTTCCCAGGTATCTACTTAATTCATGTATTCCTTACTATTTTAATCGTCGATACTCTCTAGAGTGACGAAAACCATCACCAGAATCAATACACGTTAGTAAAGGGTGAGAAACACAGCTCAGTGAGCGCGTCCTTAACAAAATCTACGCGTCTGGATGATCAAGCCTCGTTGCGAATCCAGGACACAAATGAGTGAAAATAAACTGTTCTGGCTACCGTTTCAATGACTAGAAGTTACGTCTGGTCATCCAGAGATACCCATATGATTACAGTAAAGCACAAAACTAGCTTTCGTGGTGTTCGGGGATCATGATTAACAGCACGGTGATATGGTTTGCTCCGGTTAACGTACTGGAGGAAACTGAGAACAATCCATTTATTAATAATAGGCTTAAGACATTAGCATACCGAGGTGAAGGAGATTAATTTTGCGTCGACTGAATTAGTGTTGCCCTATATACTTTAACAGGAAGAAGCAAGGCATCACTTGCAGAAAGGATTTGTGGACTAAGTTGATCTGTTTTACCTTTCAGAGAGCTATGGCTCAATGAAAAGATGAAGAATAGGTGAAAATATCAACGCAGTGAAAACAACGTACGCGACAAATGCGCCGAAGATACCCAGTTCACTGACCATCAGGTGGGGCCCCGGCGGCTTCTGTGGATGAACCAAGTAGTTCTCAACGACGTACGGGTAAAAACGTTCCATAATTACGTATGAACGAGAATCCCCTCGCGCCATTATTTGCCTCAACCTTTCAATAAGTTCTTCTGAAAAAAAGGAAATGTCTGTATAGTTACTAGACTAATCTCGAGGATGCGCGTGAAGGAAAGTCGTTTGCATGATTCTAATAGGCCTATTAAGTTATACTGAAAAGCACTGCATATAATATCAACTGTCTAAACAATAGATAGCCATCAAAAACCATAGAATAGACGTGCGTAATAAACACTAGAATCACAAGAGGAAAAAGATAAAAATATGGTGCTTTGTGTCTTTCACGCGGTTTTAGCTTTTTACCAGATTAAAGATTGCGGTGTTGACCCGTGGAACCAAGACACAAATCTACGAAAAACGTTTCGCTAAGCTCGATCCCGCACTGCCCACAAAAAATTTCAGCCAACGATGTTCTTTGTCAATTGATCCCCAGTCCGGAAACGCATGAGACTGATGATGGTTGGAGTTGAAGTGAGCGCTTTGATATTTTGTAGCGCGATTTCTTCCAGTGCGGCCCTGTGCGAGTGAATAAAGCGGCCATCTCCATTGGCGCAACCCATCCTGTCGAGTGGGAGACTCGCCGGTGTTCCCGCCACACACGAGCGATTCTCCGCAGACAACCATTGCCGAGGGCTAAAATTAGACGCATTTCATTCACATGAAGGGACTGACCTAGGTCAGGTTGGTGAGTGTCGTCTCTGTGGACGAAGGCCCCGGTATGGACCACATCAGTGGTACGAGGTTTTATCGGACGTACCGTAGTTAGTGGCGTTCCTATATTCGGTTTCTTGCATCCAGCTGTTAATTTTCATCTCATCCCGATTGGTTTGACCCATCTCCTGCCTGATTCCATTTTCTTTACGTTCTATTTGTCTTCAATCTCATTTTCTTACCGTTGTCAGGCGGCTTTATGCTGGCGATGTGAGTTGTGGCAACTGGATTCCCTGCACTTCGGATCATAGTTATTTGTCTGAACTGAACTAACAGAGCATGAATGGGTCGGGAATCATTTCCGGGTCATTTTGTTCCATCACGGTTCAGTACCTTCGAGAATCTCTGCGACACTGAGGGGAAATCTCTAGTAGCTGCTCTTGCTAGTCGCAACACCTATGACGGGCTGAAGGTAGCAACTAAATTGTGTCTCCGAGTTCGATTTTATCCTGCGCTGTGTAAGCAGAATGATTCATGAAGGTAAGGAGTCACTAGTGGTTTTTCGGTTGCGAATGGCGATAAAACGCAGTTAGTAGATACTGTGGGTGCACCCACAATGGGATGGGAAATGAGAAAAGAAAAAGAGGGTCATCGTGATAGCTCACGGAAGGCAAAGTGAGGTGAGTGTGACATAATACATCTGAAAAGCGCAGTGAGATGGTGGATGCATGTGTTTATTTCGGAATCAATTTGCGAGCGTTAAGATGCCAAGCTTAAGACGAAAAGATTCTAATCACTGATCGAACGAAAATTAATACATTGCTAAACTAATTAATAGCAAAAGATTTTCAGGCAACCGGGGCATAAGCGCAGTGAGCATAGTATTGATTGCGGGACCAATGTCATAGACAGAATAGACAGAACACCGATCATCTGAATGAAGAAATTTATTACAGTGAGTATGTGGGGTACTAACAACTTGCGCAGGCTTCATGATTACACAAGGAACTGAATTGCTCGTTAGAAGCACTAAATGACAACAAACAGCCTTTGTAGAGGTTAATTTGATGCTCCGGACTAGGCTGCTTCATACCAATCTCCACTTTGCTATTTCACCGGGAAAATATACCTGTTATTATTTATTATATTACTATTATTATTATTAAACTGGATTGAACTCGCGTCACACGTTTGAAAGCATTCATCAGTACGATATAGGCAATTATGTGCCTCACCTTGCTTGCATCTGGGTGACGTTTATTCTTCACTACGTATACTCGGTCGCTGTAAAGGGCACTGAGCATCTAGCAGTCTGTTTTCTCAATGAGCTCTTCGAACTCGACATGAGGCTGGACAACCTCTTTGAAGCATACGGTGGAGTCTGGAGGGCTCATTCTAATTGACGAAACAAGTGCATGCGCTGGGAAACCTCCATTCATCTACAATCTAGACAGGATACCCATTTGAACACTTCTACCGCTGCAAATTTCATCGCAATGAGACTGGACCTTACCGTGGTGCGATGATTTGCGTGCCTCGGTGATCCATTGAGCTATACTGGGTGGTGCTTTTTTGCACCTTCAGAGCCACTGATACCAAATTGTCAAGGGTTAGAGGCCAGACAAACTCAGGCTCCTGGTTCTCCAGGTTGGGGGTTGGGAAGAGGGGGGCTCCTTATTCCTTAAAACAAACTCCTTGTAGCCCACCGCAAACCCGCTGCCTTACGGTCAGGTTTTTGAACCAAAGACATTGGTTGAGAACCCTAATCGTTCTCCTGTCTTGGCCTGGGCAATCTGACAGTATCCTGCCAATTTCTTGATGCTCTGGCCACCGCAGAGGATAATCAATCGTGCCCTATCTGCTGCATCGAGCAGGGTAGATAGGGGTCCGGATGCTACTAGCAAGCCTTTCCAACTTCTTATTTCCCCTCTAACACTTTTTTTATCCTTATCGTCCCGGTCCAACTTCACTTTTATCCCCCCCTATTTTCAACCCCAATTCTTGGCCCTCCCCCAACATGCTTTGACAGGTGTATATCTTCTAGCTTCAACTCGCGTACAAACGCGGATCGTCAATCCTGCCCTGTCGACAAACATATGTCCAACTAAGCGGTCCACCCCAGTTTATCGGCTTCCATTTGGAGCTCTCGATCCTCCTTCAGACTGGCATGCGTCAATGTATGCACATTGCTACAGATCAGTCAACAGGCAGCACTTGCCCGAACATAAGAGACCCGGTCGATAGATATCTGCTGCATATCAGAGAGCCGTCTGCAAGACTCGAGCTCTGTGCTCATTCTGCGATCCCTTTCAGGTGACACCAGCAGTACTTTCTCATTGCGCCTATCCGGCGACCATGCAGCTTTGAGCACCGGCCAAGCCGATGTTGGAATTGCCCTGAGTCCCCGGGCAGAAGCTGCTCTGGTTGATTGGATCCCAATCAGTAGCCGGATGTGTGCGGTCCGATTAGCTGCCTCGTTCAAACTCGAAGTCGCACGGGACTAACAGGTGTCTATTGGTCATTGATGCCTACGCGCCCACAAACGCTAGCGATGATTCGCTAAAAGACAACTTCTACCACAAAGTGAACGAGCTCCTTCGCCACAGAAGAAGCACGGACACTGTTGTGCTAACTGGGGATCTGAACGCTCAAGTTAGAAAATTAGCTACCGACGAACTGCATCTGAGCGGCCAACACGATGTATGCTCCCGTAATGACAACGGTGAGAAGTTAATTCATTTGTGTGAAGATGCTCGCTTATTTCTTGTGAGCACTAACTTCCGACACAGTATACGCCAGAGGGTGACTTGGCGCCCAACAGCGTTGAACCAGCCATGGACACAAATCGATCACGTTGCAATCAGTTACCGCTAGATAGGCTGCGTCCAGAACAGTCGCTCGATTTGGAGCCCATGTGGGGACACAGACCATGCACTTGTATGTGCTGACCTGCAGGTGCGTTTTAGCGGACCCCCACGATGACACTGTGAGCGCATTGACACCAGTCAACTGGTAAAGCCATTTGTTCCGAATGCGTATCGAAGTACGCTGACATGCGGGCTGAGTAGGCGCTCACTGGATACAATTCCAGGTCACTGGTCTCACATTCACCAAACCTTCCAAGCAGTAGGCAAATCCTCATGAGGTAAGTCTAACAGCCAATATGGTCATTGGGTCTCTTCGCGGTCGATGGAACTTTTCGATGCTCGCCAGCACATTCCGGCTGGTAGCGAACACAATGAAACTCACAAAGACCTCAGGGCAAAACTCCAGGCTAGCCTGAAGAGAAACCACGAATCTTGGTGGTCTCATCGTGCATCAGAGATGGAAATGGCCGTCTGATACGGTAAACGGGTAGCAATAGACCTGGTGTTAGTGAAACCATACGTAACAAGAGTAAACAGCCTATCCACAACCTGTCAAAACGTTTGGAGCGTTAGGCTGAGCATTTTGGAAAGCAATTTAATCGGCTAGAATTGTTAAATTTCTCACCGACCAGTGCTCGCCCTGCTACCTGGGCTGTCCCTCTGGATCCGCCCTCTCACTCAGAAGTTGAACGTGAGATCGGACTGTTGAAGTTGAATAAAGCCGCAAGCCCAGAAGATCTTCAACTATCCCTCTTCACGACTTACACGAATTACTAGTGAAACTGTAGGAGCAGAAAATTGTCCCAACCGACTGGAGCCGCTCCGCTATTGTCCAGATCTTCAAAGGAGGCTCGCATTCAGAATGCGACAGCCATAGAGGAATCAGTCTGATCCCGATCACTTCCAAGTTACTTGCCTCTTTAATCCTTCACAGACTGACTGGCAGTCGTGAAAGCCATATTCGTGAGGAGCAAGCCGGGTTTCGTCCGGGTCTTGGCTGCATTGACCACATCTTCACTTTGTGTCAGCCGTTGGAGCACCGTCACATATATTGGCGGCCCACCGTTGTCGTGTTCCTCGATATCAAAGGTGCATTCGATTTGGTTAATCGATGTGCCCTGTGGGACTGTCTACTCAGGAAAGGTGTGCCCGAGAAATTTGTAAACATAATCCGTGCACTATACACGCGTAGCTCGACCAGGGTGAGGGCTTACGGCAAGTTGTCGCCGCCTTTCAATATCACCAGCGATGTGAGACAAGGATGCCCGCTGTCACCTTTCCCCTTCAACTTCACTATTGACGGTCATGGAAATGGCGTTCATAGGACACGACTTAGGTGTGGAGCTACTCCCAGGAGACCGACTTCTTGACTTGGAGTATGCAGATGATATTGTCCTCATCTGTGACAGCTCCCAGATGTCGTAAGCAGCACTGGACAGCACTGGCTGTCAGCCGCTTCGGGCTTTGCTTTGCAATCCCGAAGTTGCATCAGCGATCTCGAGATCGAAGATGAGATCACGAACCGGAAAGCAAAAGCTCGAGACGTTTTTGCAAACGTTCGCCATTTATGGCGCCGGCGCGACATCACTCTCACCCTGAAGGGTAGTGTACAATGCAGCAGTACGTTCGACTCTACTGTACGGTTGTGGAACCTGGCCCCTTAAAGCAGCGGACCTGAAGAGGCTAGTTACGTTCGACCACCGGTGCCTTCGCAGTTTGGCTCACATCTGGTGGGAACACCGAGAAAGCAAGGAGCGTGTCTGGCGCTTTGTTTACGGCACAGGAAAAGGAAATGAACCGCTCAGCACCGTTATTTCACGCATCAGGCTCTGATGGCTTGGCCACGTGTTACGCATGCCAGCCCACCGCCTCCCGCGACGTGCGTTGTTTGCGCGCCAGGGGTGTGGATGGAAGATGGGGAGAGACGGTTAAGCGATGCCTTGGTCGGGAGGAATGAAGGTTCTCACTTCGAAGCTGGTCTCGATTGGAGCTTCTCGGCTCCTTGGTTAGGGTTAGAAAGACGATGAACACGTTTGGCTGGATACAGTTGTTGACACAGCCAGGAGCCGACCTCAATGGTGTTGGTGCTGTGAGTTTCTTCATCTCTCCCCATTTCTCTTAGCCTTCCCCTTCAACCATGATCTCATATTTTAGCATAATTTTATATAGTAATCTTTTTGTTGCCTAGTCGGCCGCTGGTAGTTTTCCGGCATGCAACTGTTGCATTTGTTTCTTTTGTGAATTGCGGCACAGTAGCTGAGGTGGTTTCCACCAGCTAACGTGTAGAATGATGAAGGATGATTGCTGTAAACCAATCGTAACAATGATGTGTGACACCAATCATTCGTCGCTGGTCCAGACAGATTCACCTACCTGGATTATCCTGATGAGTTACATTTTATTCCTACTTATTCCTAGCCTATTCCCAGACTACATCTAAATGCGCAGGTAGCATACTTCTACCTCAAACTTCCAAAGCTGTGGTGGAGCGTCCCTTTCCGATATTCAATTTATCCAGCGTGTGATGAGTGTCATACCAGAGTGAACGGACGGGCCAAACGAGCGAGCCATTTAGACAATGGGAGGCAGGTGCAACTGATTTGATTGTTCGACATTCATGTAAGTTAATCATCGTTGGTTTAACTGAGTCAAAGGAAGAACCTCATTGCCTCAGAAGGGTTATTAGTTATGAACGTGAACGCGTAACTTATATCGAGGAGTTTAGCTTGTCAAACGTGCTGTAATTTTCGCCGGGTTGTCTTTGCCGAATAAACGCTTGTCCCTGAAGGACTGTGTTCTGCAACACATCTCTGACTACATTTTCCCGTAACTCAGGTATCATGTGAGACAAGGTCCTGTATGACTTCCACTTTTTCTGCTCATGCAGAAATGAGGGGGATACTCTGTAATAAGAACTACAAAGTAGACACATAATTACCACAATAAATGAATCAGAGGTCATGTTGTGTGCAATTTCTCAAGCGATAGCTATTAGTCGATCAGTTGAAAAATGATGCCTCCGATCGATTTGGTTCTGTTCAACGCTGGCCACAACGCAGTTCATTGTTGGGGTGTGCGGCAGTTCGGCACACGAACTCAGAAAGTGTGTGTGGCTGAGAAATCTGCAGTTGTTCTACGAATGAGAAAATGGGAGCGTTGCCTATGAGCGTGGTTTGTAGTGGCTAGACGGATGTCTGACACTAACTCACAGTTGCATTACAAACCGGATGCACCAAGAGGCTTCATAAATTCGACTGACCAATCCGCACGATCGCGGTAGTCAGGTGAGCTTGCTGGACACGATGAGTATCGATGATACGCTCCACTATCTCCTGTATATTCCTTCAGATAGACATGAAAAGCTGAAAACTTGCAATTCGTCTGAGTAAGTAGATTATCGCGATAAGACGCGGTAGTCGAGTTTCATCCATCGCAATGAGGCTGGACCTTACCGTGGTGCGTTGGTTTGTGTGCCTCAGCGATCCATCGAGCTATGCTGGGTCGTGCTTTTGCACCTTCAGAGTCACTCATACCAGATTGGTCAATGGTTAGAGGCCAGACAAACTCAGCCTCCTGGTCCTCCAGGCTGGCGGTTGGAATGAGGGTGGCACCTTATTCCTTAAAACGGACTCCTTGTAGCCCAACGCCAAACCCGCTGCCTTGCGGCCAGGTTTTTGAACCAAAGGCTTTGGTTGAGAACCCTAATCGTTCTCCTGTCTAGGCCTGGGCAACCTGACAGTATCCTGCCCACGCAATACCATGAATCTTACCTCAAACAAATTGCTGATGCTCTGGCCACCGCAGAGGATAATCAACGGTGCCCTATCTACTGCATCGAGCAGGGTGGATAGGGGTTTGGATGCTACTGCTCAAGCCTTCCCGTCTTCTTATTCCCCATCGTACGCTTTTCACTCTTACCGTCCCGTTCCAACTTCACGTTTATCCCCCCAGTTTTCAACCCCCCGATTCTTGGCCCTCCCACAGCATGCTTTGCTAGACATTTACCTTCTAGTTTCAACTCACATGTGAACGCGGAGCGTCACTTCTCTCCTGCCGACAAGCCCATGTCCAACCAAGCGGTCCACCCCAGTTCACCGGCTTCCATTTGGAGCCCTCGATCCTCCTTCAGATTGGCATGCCTCAATGTACGCACACTGCTACAAATCGGTCAACAGGCAGCACTTGCCCGAACATTGGAGACCCTCTCGATCAATATCTGCTGCTTATCAGAGACCCGCCTGCAAGACTCGAGCTCTGTGCTCACTCTGCGATCCCCTTCAGGTGACGCAAGCAGTATTTTCTCATTGCGCCTATCCGGTGACGATGCAGCTTTGAGCACCGGCCAAGCTGGTGTTGGCATTGCCCTGAGTCCCCGGGCTGAAGCTGCTCTGGTTGATTGGATTCCAATCAGTGTATGCGGGTGTGTGCGGTCCGACTGGCTGGCTCGTTTAAAGCTTCGAAGTCGCGCGGGACTAATAGGTGTCTATTCATCATCGCTGCCTACGCGCCCACAAACTGTAGCGATGATTCGGTAAAGAACGACTTCTACCGCCAAATGACTCAGCTTCTTCGCCACAGAAGAAGCACGGACAGTGTTGTGCTGGCGGGGGATATGAACGCACAAGTTGGAAAGTTGTCCACTGATGAAATGCATCTGGGCGGTCAGCACGGTGTAGGCTCCCGTAATGATAACGGTGAGCGGTTACTTCATTTGTGTGAAGATGCTTGCTTATTTCTTGTGAGCACTAACTTCCGACACAGTATCCGCCAGAGGGTGACTTGGCGCCCACCAGCCTCGAACCAGCCTTGGACGCAGATGGATCACATTGCTATTAGTTACCGCTGGAGAGGCTGCATCCAGAATTGTCGCTCGATTTGAAGCACATGTATGGACACCGATCATGCACTTGTATGTGCTGACATGCTGATGCGTTTTGGCGGACGCCCACGACGACGCTGTGAGCGCATTGACACAAGCCAACTGACAAAACCAGCTGTTCTAAATGCGTATCGAAGTACGCTGACATGCGAGTTGAGTAAGCGCTCACTGGAGACAATTGATGGTCACTGGTCACATGTTCGCCAGACCTTACTAGCAGCGGGCAAATCCTCATGTGGTATGTCTAATAGCCAACATGGACACTGGGTCTCTTCTCGGTCTCTGGAACTTAACGACGATCGCCGGCATATCCCGGCTGGAAGCGAACACAATGAAACTCGCAAAGAGCTCCGGGCAAAACTCCGTGCTAGCCTGAAGAGACCGCGAATCTTGGTGGTCTCATCGTGCGTCAGAGATGGAAGTGGCCGTTGCCCTTGGCAACCATCGTAAGTTATTCCGTCTGATACGGGAAACGGGCAGCAGGAGACCTGGTGTTAGTGAAACAATTTGTGATGAGAGTGGACAGTCTATCCACAATTTGTCAAAACGTTTGGAGCGTTGGGCTGAGCATTTTGAAAAGCAATTTAATTGGCTAGAATTGTTCGATTCGCCGGTCACTGATCGCCCTGCTCCGTGGGCTGTCCCTTTGGATCCACCCTCTCGCTCAGAAGTCGAACGTGAGATCGGACTGTTGAAGTTGAACAAAGCCGCGGGACCAGACGATCTTCCTCCAGCCCTCTTCAAATTCGGAGGCTCTGCTCTTGTTGATGCTTTACATGAATTACTAGTGAAACTGTGGGAGCAGGAAACTGTCCCAACCGACTGGAGCCGCTCCGTTATTGTTCCTATCTTCAAAGGCGGCTCGCGCTCGGAATGCGGCAACCATAGAGGAATCAGTTTGATCTCTATCGCCTCTAAATTACTCGCCTCCATAATTCTTCACAGACTGACTGGCGTTCGTGAAAACCAGATTCGTGAGGAGCAAGCCGGGTTTCGTCGGGGTCGTGGCTGCATCGACCACATCTTCACCTTGCGTCAGTTATTGGAGCACCGCCACACATATTGGCGGCCCACCGTAGTCGTGTTCCTTGACATCAAAGGTGCCTTCGATTCGGTTGATCGATGTGCCCTTTGGAATTGTCTACTCAGGAAAGGTGTGCCCGAGAAATATGTAAATATTATCCAAGCATTATATGCGCGTAGCACGGGCAGAGTGAGGGCTTACGGCAAGCTGTCGCCACCCTTCAATATCACCAGCGGTGTGAGACAAGGATGCCCGTTGTCACCTTTCCTATTCAACTTCGCTATTGATGAAGTCATGGAGTTTGCATTTACAGGACATGACTTGGAAGGTGTGGAGCTACTCCCAGGAGAACGACTTCTTGGCTTGGAGTATGCAGACGACATTGCCCTCATCTGTGAAAGCTCCCAGACGTGCCAAACCGCGCTGGGCAGATTAGCACTGGCTGTCAACCGCTTCGGGCTTTGCTTTGCACCATCGAAGTGCAAAGCATTCCTCCAAGATTGGCAGGGATCGCCTCCTGCGCTGACCCTTGGTGGGGATCAGCTAGAAGTCGTTCAGAAATTCAACTACCTGGAAGTTGTATCAGCGTCCTTGGGATCGAAGACGAGATCACGAACCGTATAGCGAAAGCTCGAAGTGCTTTTGCTAATCTTCGCCACCTATGGCGCCGGCGCGACATCACTCTCGCCCTGAAGGGTAGAGTGTACAATGCAGCGGTACGTTCGACCTTACTGTACAGTTGCGAAACCTGGCCCGTAAGGTCGGCGGACATGAAGAGGCTAGCTACGTTTGACCGTCGGTGCCTTCGCAGTTTGGCTCACATATGGTGGGAACACCGCGTGAGTAACGAGCGCGTTCGACGCATTGTTTACGGCCCAGGAAAAGGATCTGAACCGCTCAGCACCGTTATTTCACTCACCAGGCTCCGATGGCTCGGCCACGTGTTACGCATGCCAGCCCACCGACTCCCTCGACGTGCGTTGTTTGTTCATCGGGGATGTGGGTGGAAGAAGAGGAGAGGTGGCCAAGCGATGACTTGATCGAGAGGAATGAAGTCTCTCACTTCGGAGCTAGCCTCGGTTGGAGCGTCTCGGCTCCCTGGTTGGGGTCCAAAAGACGGTGAACACGTTTGGCTAGATACAATTGCTGACATGGCAAGCAGCCGACCTCAGTGGCGTTTGTGCTGTGAGTTTCTTTGTCCCTCCCCATACCTTTTAGCCTCCCCCTCCATCTCCGATATCATTTCTTAGGGTAAAACATAATAAAAGAAGTTTTTTCTTTTGCCTAGTAGCTGGCTGGAAGCTTACCGGAACCATACCTATCCGTTGCTGGTAGCTCAGCTGACATGCAGCTGTTGTATCTATTTTTCCTTTGTGTATTGTATTATATGTATGTTTTTACTTCATGTATTGCGGCACAATAGCGGAGGTGTTTTCCCACCTCTAGCTGATGTGTATAATGATGATGATGAGTCGAGTTTCATCATCCGTTCCCCGTTCCGGCTGGGTGGAAACGTGAGGCCCAACTATCGTCACGCGTACAGTGTTGCATGTGAATCATACAGGAGAGTTGAAGATAAGCCGTGTAAAAGGGCCAATAAAAAATGAACGGACGGAGGAGCTTATTGTTGTGGTGTAGAAGCTGGCGTAACCACTAATTTCACAAAGCAAGCCGCTTCGAATCCACATGAGATGCGTACCCAGCCACTTCCCAAAGCCGGATAAAAGGCATTTGACAAAACGTATAGTGAACACTTACCAAATATCATGTACGGCCAAAAGATGGGATTATATAAGTAAATAACAATTAATAATGACCTAGGTGAAAGTTTCCGGATTTTAGCAATCAACAGATGTGTAAAAATTCGCTTGTTGGTTACTCAGCTAGTGCGCTCACTGGAGGAATTCAAGGTAGGTTATCCTCATCGGCGGACTTCAAGGTTAAACGCCCGCATTGACTACTCAATCAGCCTCACGCTGCGCTGCGCTAATCTTTCCCGGGCTGGCAGCGATAGGACCGCCTCCGAGGACTGCGATTAACGAGCACCCTTAACAGGCTGAAGTTCGGGTAGACAACTCAAGGCCGCATTAAGCTCAAGCGTCAACAGTTTGGATACATCAAGATGACAATTGAGCTTCTTGTAGAAATGCAACGGCTATTTGAGAAGTCCGGAACATGCTTGCATCAACAGCAGAATTTCAGGACCTGCTAAAGCGGCCCCTTTTCCACCGTCAGATAGTATCAGCGACACTCGCTCTCACCCCTTCACGAGAGCAGAAAATGCGCACCTCAAACAAGCTGTTGCTCGTCAATTGGGTGAACGTGTACTGGACCAGATTCCTTCTCAAGCGAATGATGAATAAAATTCAATCCAGTGATACGATCGCTCCATGAAATGCTGCAGCTAATAAGGCATCTCGGCAGTGACGGCACAAATTTGTGGTTTCGCCACCGGCGGTATCAGTACGTGAGTCTAAGCGAGAATGGAATGTGCAACGCAAGACAGCAATTTGCAGCGCCCGTAAATATGATACGCGTAATCCAGCTTGTCTAAGTTCACAAACGAACCGCCAATAATGCGAAGAGGATCGAGAAGTTCCCAGAATTCAATAGTTTCTCGGGATAAAAGAGGAACACTACTCACAATGAAAACATACCATCAAAGTAATTATTCCCACCACCCTCTCGCTGTGGCTTCAACACATAACGGTGCGGATCGTTCTGGCAAGCCTGGATGATGCGGTCGATCTCCTCGGTGTCCGATAACCCGAACACATCGCTCAGCGTATACTGTTTGGCGAAGGTAGAGAGTATGCGCTTGAAGGAGTCGCTGTTCGGGTCTAAAAAGCGCGACAGTATTGCCGGTTTCGACAGAGCGGCCTGAACCAGCTTCGTATTGGCTAACATGTACTGGATGCAAGGGCACTTGATTGCCATAGAGCGCTCGAGCTGATACTTGACATCCCAAATCTGAAAAGAGGATGGGTTAGGCTAAATTGAGGGCAACCCCGATTGAGTCGAAAGCACAGAGAACGCCATACAAAGATACCCAAAAGCTTCCAGGTAGTCACGTTATAACCACACAATGATGTGCTGGGTCCGGATAGACACGAGCATGCGTTACAATGAGTACACAAATGTCCACATGAATGAATATATTGACAATGCACCAGAGCCTTTCTCAAAACAGGCGGTGGTGGTTAGCAAACAGCAATCGACTAGTGAAGGCAAATGAGCCAGTTGCCTAGGGAGGTGTTGCGAAGTGGTGATAGCGGCTCCGGACGCATCACCTATGCAGAGTGATAACCGCTACAGTACATTCACCCAGCTGATCAACAAATCTACGAACGACAGTGCCGGCTTATGTTAGAGGTATGGCGCAATTAGTAACTGGGGAAAAGGTATCAGCAGTACGCAGGGCCTTGTACCCACGTTTCGTTATCATGTAACCATAGGTGGCTGCATGCAGGCTGAAATACTGCGAGGCTGCTCACACCGGTGATCAGTGGAGAACAAACAAAATGCCCACATCACTACGTCAACAAGAACACAACAATTAGAGAAGCGAGGGGTACAGACATTGGCATAGAGTAACGGATAGACCACAGTGGACCAGTCATGCCGACTCTGCTCTGCTACCTTAGACAGCCACGATCCGGGTGTCAAACTACAAAACATTCGGTCGGAACGGCCTGCATTGCAATAGTAACGGAAACATAATTGAAGGAAATGGAGGAGAAAAAGAATGCAAATATTCAGGCATATCAAGGGGACCAAAAATAGTCTGATTGTCAGAAGGAAGGGTCAGCAGTGAGAAACAATCGGTAGGATGCGGAAGCATTATTGGCTCAGCGAATACGCCCCGTCCAAAGGAGTCGCTAAGCACCGAACCGGTCTATTTGCTAGGGTCCAATCACAGAAAATGGCACTTACCAACTTGTCCGAGATCAACGTCAATTTTTTCATATATTTTCATGCTATTGGCTAAAAATCCTGCTTCACCAAGACATGAAGTAGCGTCGAAGTGAAGAATGCAAGGAGTTGGTTCAAGTTCAAACTCGACCCCATGAGATGGTGGAGTTCGTGGTCGTGAATTAGCTGGTACGTTTCAATGATGCCCAATGATGCTCAAAACCGACCGCATACATTCCAATACCAACAACAAGGCTTTTATTGCACCCCGCTCGCTCTTCAAGCTAGCTACGCTCAATGTTCGAACGCTCATGCAGATTGGTACCTAAGCTGCTCTTGTGCGCACCTTGGAAATCCTCTCAAACGACGTTTGCTGCTTAAGCGAAACCAGTTTACAAGACTGCAGCACAATACTGCAATTGCACTCACCATCCCAAATTCTAAATGCACATTCACCCTGCGTTTATCTGAATATGCGTCAGCTGCAGTCTCCGGTTGCGCCGGCGTAGGAGTTCCGTTAAGCACGCGTGCTGAGGCACCGCTCATTGACTGGTTCCCTATGAACAGCCGTCTTTGTGAAGTCCGCATGGAAATCTCAGTGAGATCTTTCAGCCACGGGACCAGTAGGCGCGGCCTATTCATTGTGGTGGCGTAGGCTCCTACAGACTGCAGCCCGGACGAAGCTAAAGACGAGTTCTACCGCCAACTCACCGACCTCCTCCGCAAGAAACGCCGCACGGACATTGTGATACGCGCCGGAGACCTAAATGCGCAGGTCGGTAGAATAGAGGTTCATGAGCGCGAAGTTTGGGGTCAACACAGCCACGGTACTCACAGGAAGGACAACGGCGATCGACTCCTTAAACTGTGCGTCGACCACGGCTTGTTCCTTTCCAGCACTAATTTCCGACATTCGTGGCGCCAACGAGCCACCTGGCGATCTCCGGCGCCTGGTCAAGCTTGGACGCAGATTGACCACATTGCTGTTAGTTACCGTGGGCGACGCCGCATAACGGACTGTAAGTCAATTTGGAACTCTTACCTGACTTCAGATCAGGCGTTCGTGTGTGCTAAGTTCGTCCTGCGCTTTGGAGGCACCCAACAGCGTAGCCGGCAACGGTTTAACACAGACAAGCTCGCCGACCCAAATGCTTTCGACGCATTTCAGAACACATTAGCCTCTAACCTGCGTTCTCTATCCTCCGATGTTGAGACACACTGGGCACAGATCCAGATCGATGTACGAAAGTCCGCTACCCTAATCCGTGGCTTCACTAGACGAGCCGCTAGTCATTGGATTTCCGCACAATCTGTCCAATTAATGGAAAGCTTGCCGAAGCCAAAAGCTGTGTTCAATTCTTCAACGATTGTGTTGAGCGGAATGAATATCCTGTCAGATTTTGGAAGCAATTGTGCCGTAGTCGGATTTTCGATTTTTCCTCTATGTTACTTGTACTAACTGGTCGATTTTACTCTTTTCATTTTTAGTCCTATATATGATTGTACTGGTCTGATGATGAACTATTGAAAGCAATTGCTCACCAAACGGTTTCTTTGTTCTCCTTAAATCCATTTATTTTGGGAGTTGTCTTAGTATTGGCGGTTTGACAAGTGAGATCTCCCTGCGTGTCTCCAAGGCTAGAGTCGCTTTCGCTAACGCTCGTCACCTGTGGCTTCGTCGTGACCTCAGCGCCGCTCTCCAGGGACGAGTCTATAATGCTACGGTAAGAGCGATTCTACTGTACGGCTGTGAGACTTGGCCCGTTCGCAAAAGCGGTGTTCAACGGCTATCTGTCTTCGAGCACCGCTGCCTGTGAAGCATTGCTGGTGTTCGATGGCAGCATCACATCGGTAATGAGGAAATCCGTCGGCGAGTCTTCAGATCTAACGAACTCCGCCGATCGATTGATAGCATCATCTCACTGCGGAGGCTTTGCTGGCTTGGCCATGTGCTTTGCATGCCTACCCAGCGGCTACCAGGACGAGCCCTATTTGCGAACACAGGCGGAGCTTGGAAGCGACGAAAAGGAGGGCAATGTAAAACTTGGATTCAATGCGTTAAGACGAAAACGTTGAAGCTGGATGTTGTTGGGCATTCCCGACTCTCAGGTTGGGGACCAAAGGACCCCGAGCACATCTGGTTGCAAACGTTGGAAGGTATGGCCAAGGACCGTGCGCAATGGTGCACTTGGTGAGACTCTTCTACCTCAACAGTTGTTTTCCATTGCAATCCACTTTTTTCCTCTTATGTGTTGTGGCACTCAGCCAATTGTATTGTAATTGGTAAAGTGTTGAATATATATATATATATATATATATATATATATATATATATATACTCAGTGGTCGAAGCCTAACAGTCATAATGGACGTAGAACGAGGCTGCTATTTCTTTTGAGAGAAGGGTACGGCGTGGCTATGCTGCTACCTGGGAGAAATGTCCTCCCCTCCCGCTTACTGAGAGCTAACTCAAAAGGGACCTATAGTCAATGGTCAATGGTGTGTTGCGGATAAAAAAGCCGAAGCTTGACATGTCCCGCCAGATGACACAGTAATCCTAATTTCGGAAGAACCCGCTGAGGACTTGACGAATTAAGAGCCATGAGAACACTGTAAAGCGAAAGTACGCCTCTTTAACGAGTCAGGCAAGGGCTGTCTAGTTGCACATAACCCACCAACTACACCTGTGATAAGCACAGAAATTAAGACAAGAAGCCAAACTATTGTCTCACAAGAGATGACAAGCGGGAGTTCCATGTCTATACAAACACCCATAGTTAATACAGGACCGCAGCGGAATTTGTACCAAGCTAACTCATCTCGACAGCGATCGGTGGGGCCGCTGGGATGCCAAGCCGGCTGCGAAGTGCCATGTAGTTGAAACAAAACGCCAAGACCACATTGGGACGCGCTCCACTCACCGAGGAGTTTGTTGTCAACCGGTGAGCAGTCAAACGAAGAGATGATATAGCAACTGATGTCCAGTTCAGTTGTTCGGCTATCAGCCGTGCAATAAGTCCAGTTACTTTGACCGAGGTCGCTGAAAAAATAAAACGAGTAATAGGCGAAAAGAACAAGAATATGGGAGAAAGAAGAAAGTGTCAGAACAAGGGAAATGTACAGACAAAGTAAGAAGCGGAAACAAAGAAAGAATGCACAAGTGTTTAGAGCAGATCACATGCAACCTTAGAAGAGGTCTAACAACTTGTGGATGTTTTCGCCAGCAGTACACACTACACCTGCAAGCGCAGTCGGTAAAAAGTGAGTTTTAGCGAGTTGGCACCGCGTCGGAATAAGGCTGCTTGGTTAAGGTAGGCTGGGAAAAACTAGTGAACACCTACCACCCGAGATTGCTCGTGGTGTTCATGCTTCTCCCATTCGAGCTGTATTCCATGACTCGTAAATCTCAGTATCCTATGGAGAGGAAAGTCAGAGTAAGTTTGTCTGTATCTACACCACTAAGCTTTCTGATATGAGTAGAGGTATCATCTAGTGTAGCTCGATGGATCACAGAAACATACGAGCAACTATATCACGTCAAGCGTCAGTTATGTTGTAACGAGAAGAGAAAGCGACATAACTAGTCAAACGAGTAATGCGAAAGGATAACGGGAGATCGTTTCAATGTGGAGGCAGATGACACCAGTTGAAACGAAAAATTGTTTAAACTAAGGGATGTTAGAATTTCTAAAACGTAGATTCATGGTAGTTTTGAGGTTCGTTGCAGCAATATTCAGTTTGTGAAGCACTGTACACAATTGAAAAGGCCGAGCTATATAACACAGCAGCAGTTACGCCAATCCGACGCATCCGCCCCCATTCACAGTTCAGTGGTTGGTACATGTGAGTAGAAACCAAATTTCGAATCCTGTGTGTTGATGGATGCGCGCTATTGACGAGTCACAATAGAGTGAAATGGCCGTCGAGCGCTTTGCTTAATCTTCGGAATTGCTTGCTTTCAAGAGTGGACACTATTACAAATTTTGTCCTCTTTGGGCAGAAGTACCTCAAAATGTGGATAGGTATAAAAGCCCAGGCTACGAAGAAAACGGCTATCAAAACGGTTGACAACTCTCCTTTAGTTATAGAGTACGCCCGGAGTGCACGGATCATGAAGTGCAATTTCCAAACCGGCCGCGATTTGCCTTGAACCCTGATTTCGTTGCCTTAGTGCTGCTCGAGAGGTTTTATCATTTGGTTTGAACGCTTTGTCATCCGTTCGGCAGGTGGCCGAAAGGACTGCACGCTTACATTGCAATTCTTAGGTAGCCGGTTCGAATCCACGTAGGGGCGAGCATCCTCGCGCGACCAGTAGTGTTCGCATGGCAGCGAAGCGTCAGTACGGTGTGCCGGCGTACTGCTGAAGAGTTTGACTGACAGTCCAGCCCCAGTTATCACTACTGGAAACCACGCACGCACCACTAATAAATGAGACTGTGCGGTGTTACAAAGTATTCGTTTTGGTCTTGGTAATCGTTCTGACATGAAGATGAAATAGTAAGATCCGAGAATGCAACAGGTAAAGTACTCGGCTCACGTGAAGTGCATACGAAGACTTATGGAGCAACTGTCAATAACAATGTTACCTAATGAAAAAGTTTTCTGATATTTCCTTTAGAAAGTATATAAGAAAGTTTATGTTTAAAAAACAAATCAATCAGATCCCGTCACAGGTTAAGATAAACAACGCATAACAACTAAAAATGCTGTATTCATATGTCGTCGGAAGATACTTTCGATGCAAATTGCACACTATGGTAAGCAACAATAAATTTCAGCGCAGGATGTGGAGTTATTCAGAAAGGCGAAAAATGTGAACGAGGGAAATGAACAGCACACGCGCGTATATCGCTGATAGAAGTGACATAGTGTACCGAGCTACAGTCAGTGTGTCTACACAATATATATATCGTGTGGCAAGGGTGTGTCTATCGATTGTCCTCGAAGCGCCGAAAATTGCCGCACATTGCACGCCCTCGGAAAACCCCGAGGAATTCTAACGGCAGTCCAGAGATCCAATCGGATCTCACACGATGCACTACGCACACAATTGCAGCGTCTGCGTACCCCAACTTGCACAGCGCTTCATGCGATGAGGCACAGACTAGGGATACTTGAACGATCGATACATTCTGGTCAGTGTTTGAGGACAGCATGTTTCGCGGAAAACTGGATGCCTGTGGCCTCTGTACTGACCGATGTTTATCCGTAGCACTGAAGTTACCGTCACGTACACGGGCTTACTGTGCTAAAAAATAATGGCCATCGCGTTGTTGGACTAACGTACACGTGGTGCACAACTGCTGCTATTTCATCGCAGCTATGTTCCCATTAAAATAAACAGACTGACGTACACGTGAGAAATAAGTTTTCGAAGGTAATGTTAAAACACAGTTACGGTGGGCACGCCGGTAGACTGAAAACTAGCTTCCAACGAAGTACTGTAGGAAAAAAGCACCACTTTCAACTAGACCTTTCACATTAGAAATAATAACGACTTGATAGTATGTTGCTTTCCTGTTAAGTGAGCCAAGTTCTATCTAGAATTTCTCTTTCCTAAATAATCTACAACACTTAAAGATCACCTGGTTGTTTCAGTTCAGTTTAGTGCAGTTGATAAATCATGGTCCTCGCACCAAAGTGCTGTGGATGCAGTTGCCGCGAATCGCGTCACCAGAGTGGCAAAAATGAAGAATGTTAAGTAAATGCGATTAGACTTAAATATGGTATTAGCAGAATGGAAGCAAGAACGAGGTGCATGAAGCTAATCGCATTGAAGTATGAACAGCTACACATAAGAGAAGGAATCCAGGGGCAGCACTGACTCCGACAATGCGCCACGTCTGATAGAGTCTCTAACCATTGGTTTGGACTAGCACGAGGCCCCCATCTACGAAGACGGCACGTATCCGCTTGACCAAGTCTCTCGGTCAATTTCAGAGTGAAGCATGCGGAATTTACCGTAGTTTTATCAGGACTTCATTATCGTACATACTATTAATGGCACCAAAAAAGTAATAATAGGAGAATGCAGTTAAGCCCAATATATCTGTACTGTAATAGTGAGCAATCTGAGAGTGCACAGTCGACCTTACTTTATGTTAAATTTTAAGGTTGCTACACTGAAAAAGGTTTGACAGGTTACCGGATTGTTCTCGTTTTTTCTATTAAAAGCAGACAGTCTTGTATCGTGTGTAGACTTCCCATAGTTATAACGGCGGTCACAACGGTTAACCTGCTCGCAGCTGGGATCCGAGTATGAATTCGCAACCCACTCACCAAGCAATTAGTGCAGAATGTTGTTATTTGCGTGAAACATTTTGTCTAATTTTGTGGGTGAGGGGCATACCGCAAGAGATTCTCATGATCTCACCCACAACTGCAACTACTAAGAACGATTGTTATCGGTTTGAGGTGCATTGGATCAAACACGTACCAGCGTCACAGCAAGGTACGCATTCACCCACCAGTGAGTTGTGTGCAGTTTGTCCAAACAATGTGACGCAAAGATGCACGGTGGAACAAGCAGAATTTATGCAGCATAAGTGAATCTACCCAGCTAAAAGATCGGAACTCAACACACTGGGGCCAGTAGGTACACAATACAACTTCACGGGTTTACCTTTCATTGAAAGAACGCAATCTTCGTAGGTTTCGTACACACCAGGTTCAGGTATTGAATCTAAACGATCCGGATAAACGAAAAACATTTTGCCGTTGGTTTTTGTATCACATATGTATTCACTCAGTACTGTTTACGGATGAGTCCGTTTTTCATTTGCATGGAACGGATAAACAACGTTTCTGGGCTAGTTCACATCCACGCAGATAAACAGCGTCACGTATTCAGCATAGCGCCAAGCTGATGATCTGGGCCGGAAGTACCGGTCAGAAAATCGCTGGACCTTTATCTTTTCCAGGAACGTGACCGGTAAGTTGTTTTATATTACTCGACCCTTACTTTTGCTAGCATCGTCGTACAAGGAATTGCTCCAGACTTGCGCACTGCCACAGTTGGAGTTCGCAGTACCATAAGGTTGAAGCATGATGGTGCACCAGCAAATTATGCTCAATCGGTGCGAGAATATCTCTGCGAAGAACTCGGCTGAAGTTGGATCGGTCGTGCAGGCCCCATCGGGTGGCCCCCACGGTCACCCGATTTAAGCCCGCTGGATTTTTTTCTCTGGGGATATTTGAAACGAAGGGTTTACAGAAACAATCCGATTTCCCTCGAGCAATTGTAGCCGAATATTGTGAATGAATGCTACGCCATCACCACCGTGACGTTCCAGAAAGTACTTGTTAACTACATCAAGTGATTTCTGTACGGTAGTCAGAATGCAGGTGGACACTGACAACATCTTCCATGATATCTATGTCCGTCTAATGCTGCTTCTGTAAATATATGTATCAAGAATCTATTGCACGCCAACTTAATTCTATGAGCATTGTCTGCTTCTTCAGCAGTCTGCGCCAGTCCGAAAGCCGTGATAATTTGGGGGTATCCGATGCGTAGATTAGAGCCTACGTATTGGAGCCGTTGGTGTAAATGTTCTCTAATCCACACCGGAGTCATAAGTGAGAGATTATTGGGGGCTCCGATAGATCGTTTATGGACAAATTAGTTATCGGTCATGGTGCTAGTGCACACCTAGCTTCTTGCTTGTAGCAGAGGCCTCCATTTGGGTACCGTGCAGCTTACCGATTCGTGTTAATGCGCCTAGTCTATGCAACCTCGGTGATCCAAATTTTGCTCCGCCATGTCTACCTTTGTGGGTTGCTACCCGGATGACCGAGAGACTTGGTCAGGCAGGTACTTCAACATGGCAGTTGCTTATTTTACTATAAAAGAGATGGACTTATCGTTTTTAACACAGCAGTCCTCTCCGCACACATGATTTGGGTTGTTTAAAATCAGATATGCTATTATCAGGTCGCACTGAGTATGTCGGAAAATGGAGATATCGAATTGTCCGAATGGCCGTCTCAGCAACCTGACGTCTTGAGTACCAGTTTTCGATGCCTTTTCGGATTGCTGGGAACAACTCACCTCATCCTGAACCAGCACACCTAGGTCGCATCCGACGGAAGATCACTGCAGTACTTGCGTTCCGAGCAAGTAGCAGTAGGTACTCTGGTGTTGTATGGAGAGTACCTTGCATTTGCTTACTTAGAAGCTCCGCACGTTTTCGTTTAGCTACTGCTGTACCATATCCAAGTCATGCTGCAGCATATCTAGATCGGCCTCCGACTGAATCGTGCGCTATAGCTTAATGTCGCCAGCAAACATTAGAAAACTTGAACCCATCCTCTGTGCCAGGTCGTTGACAAATACTAAAAACAATCGTGGCCCTAGAACAGAGCCCTGAAGCATACCACATTCGACATGTATGGGGTCTGATAACGAGTTTCGAACTCTAACCACCAGCTGCCGTTGTAGGAGAAAGTTGGCAATCCAGGTGAAAAGGGTGTCATCTATGCCATAATACTGCAGCTTGAAGAGAAGAATCCGTTGATCCAGGCGGTCGAATGCCTTCGAGAAATCATAATAGACCACTTGGACGTTCTCTCCTGCATCAGCTGACTCGGTCCAGCTACTCCGGGCTATCAGTAAAGTTGTTGTGCACGATCGCTGTCGACGAAAGCCATGTTGCTCGAGAGCAATGATGTTGCAGTTTTCCGGATAGCACACCAATGCATTGGCAACAATGGACTCCATCACTTTGGACAGTACAGGATGAAGTAATACCGCAGTAAGAACGGAGCCAACAGTTCTGCCAGTTGTCGTGACGCTGCTCCCAGCGCTTCTGGGCGAGTACTATCGACACCAGGGGAGATGTGGTTGAGCAGAGACGGAAGCTTTTGCAAGACAGTTTCCGCGGTAAACGTGATGTGGTTGAGTTCCTGCGTTGGGGTAACAAAAGATGGAAGATCACCTGGTGGCAAGACCCACTTAAATGTAGATTCATATTGCGTTCGTGGATGCTGTGTATCAATGTGTGACAAAGCTATACTTTTGGGAACAACTGTGATAACGCTGGTGCTACTGTATGCATCTGAAACTTGACCAGTTCGTACGGAAGACATCACATGGTTGGACGTCTTTGATCAACGGGTCTCACACAGTATCGTACGCATCTGGTAGGAACACAGGGTGAGCAATGCTGAGGTCCGCCAGTTGCTTTTTGCAAGAAACTCTCCGGTGCCTCACTTCAGTGTCTGTTGAAGTTGAATCGCTAACGCTGGTTAGGTCATGTACTCCATACACCGGTTAACCGCCTTCCTCGGCGAGCATTATACGCCGTCAATGCACCAAGTTGGGCGAAACCACGAGGTGTTCAATCGATGATGTGGCATAGAGGTATGAAGAAATTGACCGAGAGACTTGGTCAAGCAGATACGTGCCGTCTTCGTAGATGGGGGCCTCGTGCTAGTCCAAACCAATGGTTAGAGACTCTATCAGACGTGGCGCATTGTCGGAGTCAGTGCTGCCCCTGGATTCCTTCTCTTGTGTGTAGCTGTTCATACTTCAATGCGATTAGCTTCATGCACCTCGTTCTTGCTTCCATTCTGCTAATACCATATTTAAGTCTAATCGCATTTACTTAACATTCTTCATTTTTGCCACTCTGGTGACGCGATTCGCGGCAACTGCATCCACAGCACTTTGGTGCGAGGACCATGATTTATCAACTGCACTAAACTGAACTGAAACAACCAGGTGATCTTTAAGTATCGTAGGTTATTTAGGAAAGAGAAATTCTAGATAGAACTTGGCTCACTTAACAGGAAAGCAACATACTACCAAGTCGTTATTATTTCTAATGTGAAAGGTCTAGTTGAAAGTGGTGCTTTTTTCCTACAGTGCTTCGTTGGAAGCTAGTTTTCAGTCTACCGGCGTGCCCACCGTAACTGTGTTTTAACATTACCTTCGAAAACTTATTTCTCACGTGTACGTCAGTCTGTTTATTTTAATGGGAACATAGCTGCGATGAAATAGCAGCAGTTGTGCACCACGTGTACGTTAGTCCAACAACGCGATGGCCATTCTTGTTTTTAACACAGTAGCCCCTGTACGTGACGGTAACTTCAGTGCTACGGCTAAACATCGGTCAGTACAGAGCCCACAGGCATCCAGTTTTCCGCGAAACATTCTGTCCTCAAACACTGACCAGAATGTATCGATCGTTCAAGTATCTCTAGTCTGTGCCTCATCGCATGAAGCGCTGTGCAAGTTGGGGTACGCAGACGCCGCACTTGTGTGCGTAGTGCATCGTGTGAGATCCGATTGGATCTCTGGACTGCCGTTAGAATTCCTCGGGGTTTTCCGAGGGCGTGCAATGTGCGGCAATTTTCGGTGCGTCCAGGACAATCGGTAGACACACCCCGGCCACACGATAAATGACTCGTTCGAATATTTAATGGTTGAAACATTGGGTGTGAACTAACCTCTTCGTCGGGAAAATGTTCCGGCGTGTAGCCATACCGAAAGTACACGATAGCGACTTCCTGCTCATCCCTGTGTCGAAACACCAAAAGTAAGGTGAGAATCAAAATCGTATTACGGAAACCAATGGCATGGAGAAGGTAGTAGAGTCCACAAACTCACACAAACAACCGAAGCTCTTCGTCTAGCCTCAATCGTCCACTGTGTTGCACCAGGTCATCGAAAGTGCGCACAAGCACAGGTATCTGTGGATGTCGAGTTAGCAACGAGGACAGTAATGCCATCTGGTCATAAACGTTTGACTCATTTTGCGGAACGATCATCAGCACGGCACCCGATCGGCAGGATGAAGATTCCGGAACAACACCTGGAAGGAATTCACTGTCAGGCGCTAGGTAAAGTCGGCGCGCAATTGCTATAGCATCTGCGAAGTTGTCGGCGGAGTTGCATTCGGGGACCTGAGATAGTATAAATCAGGAACAAATCACACTCCAATATATTCAGGTGTATGGTCTCTCGTAATAAAATATCGTCCCTATTCCCTTATATGTTCACCTGCTCATCGCTCATCTCACCGCCGGTAGTTCTAAAGTAACCCTGGACTGAAATAGGCGATTGAGGCGCATAATAAAATGAACGCTCCTCATTGTTCGTGTGACCACAATTAGTGTTTACTGTGACAGTTAAATGAGCTGTCAAGTATACACGACTCAGAGGGTTCATTTTCCAAGCAGCTCAGACAATGTCACAATTGATTGCACTACGCGTGGAAAGTTATGTAAAAAACATCTTTTGCTACACCCGGGTTGCAGTTGATTAAAATGCATGCGCCAACGATGATGAGAGCCGTGCGTTTGACCCCATTAATGCAAAACGGGCTGCGTATATAAGTATGTTGATTTCTGACATTTTCTGACATTTTCGCTTCATTTGCTAACAGTACATGGCAAACAAAGAAAGTCTACAACAATCGGGATGAGCTATACACAGGCGAGTATCCAGAATTCAGCAAAGTAGTTGACCGGCAGTCGAACTGAGGCTCACCATCTAAACGGATGACAATGCACAACGATGAATTCCAGTCCTCCAGTGCTATGGGCACAAACACGGCGCGAATAAAACGCCGGAAGACTGCGTTGATAAAAACCGCTCTGATCGGTGAAAATTCGAAAAAAGCGACAGCTATGATGAACGCGACAGATCGCACCAAAGAATCACCATTGAGTACTAGGGGGGTTTATTGTGTTTTTGACAAAATTCATCGCAGCTAGACTCAGCCAGAGCCTCCACACATCCATGAAAGTATCATCATTATCATTATACACGTTAGCTAGAGGTGGGAAACACCTCGGCTACTGTGTTGCAATAGATAAAAGAAAAGGACGAAAAAAATGAAACAGATGTAAGTCAGCTGAGTTACTATTAACGGATGGACATCGTTCAGGTAAGCTACCAGCCGGCTAATATGCAGCAAAAAAAATTTACTATGCAAAATTCTATAAGGCTAAATAGTGAGATCGTGCTTGGAGGGGGAGGCTAAGAGGGATGGGACGAACAAAGAAACTCACAGCACGAACACCACTGAGGTCGGCTCCTAGCCATGTCAGCAAGTGTATCCCGTCATACGTGTTCATCGTCTTTCGGACCCCAACCAAGGAGCCGAGACGCTCCAACCGAGGCCAGATTCGAAGTGAGAGCCATGAAAGCGCTAGACAGCCGTTTGATCCTATTGGGATTCATCAGCAGCGCGCACCCGCCGATACGTGCCAGATTCGAATCCACGACCTTATTCCTGAGAGCAATGACTTATGCCACTGAGCCATAGGCGACGGCAGCGGACCGCCATAACTGAGACCTAACTGCGATATAGCGCGGCTCATCCCACACTATCATGCATGTTATGAACGTCAGTCAGCTCTGATTCACAGTAAGGAGCGCCGGCTGGTTCGTTGAGCGCAGCACTTTCGAGAGCAGTTCAGTTGTGCATCTGCACCCGGACTCCTTCCTGCGCAGGTGGTGCAGGCTGGCCGGTTAGTTTATAGACTCCATCGGAGGTCGAGGTCCGAAACGCGATTACAGTCCTTAATCGTTTTAAAGCTGCTACCCGGATTCCTTTCCACCTACACTATGTAAGGATGTTGGTGGAGTCCTCTGCACATCTATGATGTAGTTGCTCAAACAGGTCTGGAAGGAGAAAGCTATCCCATATATCTGAAGTGCATTGATCATACTGGCAATTTACAAGAAGGGTAGGTGTACCAACTGTGCTGACCACATGGGTCTTAGTGTAACACCAGTGGCGACAAAATTACTGGTCTCACTTCTCGTTTGTCGTTTCTCTGCAGAAAGGAAACCACCAATTCGAGAAGAGCAAGCAGAGTGCCGCCCAGGACGGGCTCTATAGATTATATTTTCACCCTTCGACAAATGCTAGAGAAGCGGTATTCCTGAACTTCAAGAGTGCGTTCGACTCAATTGACCGATCAATTCTGTTGGAGACAAATGCGAAAGTGTTCCCATGAAACAGGTGAAGATTTTACGTACTCTGCCCGAACACCACAGTTCGCTTCAGGGTCTACGGTGACTTATCAGATATCACTTCGATAACACATGGCGTTCGTCATGGTTGCCCAATTTTTGTTCAACTTTGTCATGGACTCCATCATGCAGCGTTCCCTTGCGCAGTCTTACGACGCAGGTGTTGAGTTGACATCTGATAGACAGTTAGTTGATCTTGATTCTGTGGATGATATTGGTTTGTTGTTGAACGATGATGCAGTAGCTCACTCAACCTCGAATTCAAGTTTAAGTTCAAGCGGGACTGGAACGATAGGATTATCCCGTGAGTGTTCCTTCTTCGGCGGGTCGTTGAACCAGGAGTTGGCGAACTTTGAAATACTGATGGACCTAAAACAAAGACCGCATCACACCCTATCCAACCAATTAATGCCCACGTATCGTGCCCTAGCAGTCCCTGCTGGGTCGGTTACGTGAAGTAAGAAAGAGAAAAAAGTAAACGCAGAAGGCAAAAGAGAAAGTGGTAAGAGCTAAGCAAGTGGAATACCAAGATATTTGAGTCAATAACATCTCTAGAACCTTTTCAAAATTTGGCATCCGCCTCACAACTTTAAAGTGCAACGTTTTGCTGCAGGACCGCCAGGCACTTAATGATCCCTTTATGGTGTTCTCGTAATTGACTTCTTTGAGTGACTCGTTCCAAATATTTTTATGAGGAACGAGTCAATGCGCAATTCATTTTTGTTGTCGCCTCCTTCACCGCTCTGAAAACTGTTCCCTCTTCGTTTCCTGTTGATTCATTCGCTGTGGGAAACGACGCTAGCGATCATTTTCTTTTTCTTTTCAAATGATGCACTTTCAAACTCCACAATCAGTACTTATTCCAACTTAGCGGCTGTCAGTCGTCGGTATGTTTTCCTGCATTAAAATTCTTGATTGAAAGTCCGGTATTTCGCTGTCGACTTTTGGAGCTAGTACCAAGCGTGTGAACCGAGGGAGTATCCGTGCAATTTCCAACCAGTAACATATCTGGGGACCGAGGTGTTGGTTTTCTCTCCCCAACTATGTCTGCCTATGCTGACTTGAGGTAAATGATTCAAGCCGAGATCAAACTAACGGAGATACTAGTCTAGAAATTCGCCACATTGGTGTCGGCCTATTCCTCCGTCAAATTGCCGTCAGCGGATCAAGTCGCAAGGAAAATGGTTGTTTTACAGTACATGCATGATCCACAAGCCGGTGTGAGGTTAGAATGATGGCATGGCCGATACAAAGATACAAGAGAATGAGACAAAAGTCCGGCTACTTCTTCGATAATTGGGCCCAGCAGAAGACGTCTGTCTCATAAGCTTAATCCTCCCTGTCGAACCGCAGTCACGCCGTTTTAACGAAACGGTGCAGACGTCAACATCGATTTTCGGAGACACTTCGTCTTTGTTTGACACTCGCTTCAAGTTCCCCCAAATAGTCAAGCGGAACACAGACAAGATCGTCACGCACGTCGGCATCGTCAATCGTGTGTGCGGGCGTATCAAGCTCGGATCTCTTAACGAAGACCGGTGAAGTCAACAAACAGCGAGTACAATGGCAGGTGTCGTTCTCTGAATTTCTATTGTAGCTGACGAGCCGCGAACACATATCTATAGTGCTGCGGCCCGAACGGAATCCACATTGCTTCTGCCACGTTCGGTTCAACGATCTGAGTGACGAGGTAATTGAGCGGGATTCGGGCGAGTGCTTTCCCCACACAACTCAGCAAGTTGATGCCACGATAATTCGTGCCAAATTGCTTGCTCCGTTTGCCCTGATACAGTGGTAGCATAAGGGCATCCTTCAGCTCGTCTGGCACTCCATCCTAAATTCACAATTGTTACACCAAGGCAGCGCATTCGCAAACGCAGGTCGGCCATATTTCAATACATCAGGTGGGATCGTGTCGCTGAAGGCAAAGTTGCCGTTTCGCAGCCAAGCAAGCGCTCTCTGCGTCCCATCTAGTGTCAGTGTGTCCGCAAGACACATCTTCATCCCTTGCTGTTGCAGCCCGTACAACGTAGGCCAGTCAAAGTGCCTTCCCCAGATCTGTGTACTTCTGATACGCTTGATTCCCTACATAGATAGACAGGAATGCTGCTGTTGTGCATGTTGTAAGTGTGGGCCGGCTCCGTTGATGAAACGTGGTTCCCATCCACATGCCTCCCGGTCTTATTTCTTCGGGTTTACACTGGATATCGGGCGTGTGGATGGAGCTGTCGGTGGTACAGCGCAAGCCACCCATAGCCCCTCTGTAAGCGCAGGCGTTCTGTGGCTGTCCTATGGAAGTCACTGTGACAGGCAAATCCGGAACCGGAAACCGCCAATCATGTATACAGTTGGCCGCGTTCGGTTCCCCATTTGCTTGTCACTACGGCCTCCATAAGATAGTTACAGGACGTCTGTGCCTACAAAGGGATCATATGCGGCTTGCGCTGCATAATCCACAGCCCCATCCACACACCAATAACCTGTGTAAGCCGGAAGAATAATAACCGGGAAGCATAACGATGAGAGCCATGTTTCATCACCGGAGCCAGCCGACACTCCTTCGACATGCCCAGCAATAGCATCCCTGTCTAATTAGGAAGTCATGTGTACAAGACGTAGTTAAGGCGATGGCTGGGCCGTAGCACGTTCCACAATGGATGGAACCACTCTTTGAGGCTGGCGCGGTCACGAGGACCGTGAACCTAGTCTCCACAAACAACGAGTAACTTTTTCCCCGGGCCAGTATAATCGTGGTAGCGGTTTTTCGACAGGTAGGCATCTTGTCAACAGCTTTTCCATCAATGCCCGGAACTCCACATCGATGGCGAGGGGTTGCACTCCTCTACCTCAGTAAAGAACCTGGGTATCGTGCTTAGCTACGATTTATCTCGGGCACAACAGAAAAACAAAACATTCGAAACAGTCAGACTATCATTCTACGCATCACGTCCGCGAACTTTCTCCGTTATCATGACTTGATATCTCGTTTTGTCATTGCCTATTTTTCCACACTGGACTACTGCTCTCCAGTGATATTTCCTGGACTATTGGGTAAGAATTTCAGATTAATCTAGTGATGTAGCGGTGTATCAAAGCGGACTGTCGTCGATATACTTGTGCTCACTCATGATGGTTCTTGCAAGAGGCTAGCATCAACAGTACTTGCCGACACCAGCCGCCACTTCATTGTGTATTGTCACAATGTGGCGATCTCCTCAATCAAACCGAAGTAAAAGTCCATAAGTGTCCGAACACGAGTTTAAAGTTCGTCAGCTGTTCCTTACCTAGCGCGACTTTTGCTAGACCCTAACAAAGTCATCTGACAACTAACCAACCGGAGTATGTTATGATAGTGTTGCGGTTTTCCACTTATTAATCCCCCTTTTCTGAAATGCATTCATATCATGCTGCATAGCTGAAAGCGTGTGTTACGGATGAGTATGCACTCATGCTGGGTGCACAAAGGTCAGAGCCTGACCCGTGCGAAACTACAGCTCTCAGTAGAACACGGCACTCAGCTCGTAGCATAAGAAAGTTTAGGCAGTACGCAAAATGTGTTCTGACTGGCATCAAATACAATGCTTCGCAAAATTTAAAACAGTGCAATCGATGAGTATGTTGGTGTTAAACTGACAAACCTGATACCGGTAAGCCTAAGCAATAAGAAACAAGTGAACACAATGCAATCAATAATTAGCCTAGCACTGACTCCAGCAAGACCAGTCAACAGAGAGTAGGCGAACTCGGTTGGAACTATCCCAGCTAGGATGGTATCGATCGACTGGTTGGCGTAATCGACTTGAGCAGCGACATTGCAGAGCCTCCGGTTGACTGGCATTCTGTGAGTCTTCCAATTCAGTAAGCGGACTTGCCGGTGTGTCGACTGGTGGAACTGAAACAGAGCGGTAACGCACATGGCCTCTGTGCCTAACGTCTATCTTGCCGTGTGCTACAGCCACTTCGATATTTTGACGCGCAACTTTGTGAAATTCTTCAGACTGCCAGATCGTTTCGTTAGGCAACCTGTTTCAAAACTGTTCATTCTCGCAGAACTGTCGATCCCTCCCGTGATACTAGAAGCTGAATTGATCTTGGTTGGTCTCGAAAGCGTAGCCTATGATCGAGATACATAAAGTCTAGTTTCGCCCTTAATCTCCGTCAGAACATCAGCTCGCCGGGGCACTTGCATGAATTGAAACCAAAATATTTAACCTCGACACCGCACGAGACGACGTATAGACTAAACTAACGCAATTCTAATTACAACAAGGCGAAGAAAACGGAACCCACACAGGCCATTCTTACTCTTTGCAGCTGGTCGCTATCCAGGTCAAAAAGTGACAACGTCAAACGATGCACTGCCACCATTCGCTGAGCCAGACCACAAAAGCTGGAAGCCATCAAATTGAATTCGACTTGTTGAAGGGATAAGCCAGACAAATCATCTGATTTGTTATCAGCCACAGGAAAAGTGGCCGCTGCTTGTGTGTGACGCAAACGGCTCTCGATGAGATGTGTCTGCTCTGCTGTCAAGTTTCGATCCTGATGTAGCATGTAGTCTGAGCGGTTTAAACCAAGAACGATTCTCTGAAGGAAAAGAAAACGAAAGGCCAATAGACCCGGCAAATGGTAAATGGGACTCAATGGGAGAATGGAACAAAATATGAAAAATGAAGCTCGGTTGGTAACTCCTTAGTACCATCCACAGTGAAAACAGCCTTAAGAGTAACTGAGGCCCACCTGTAACGTAGACAGAAACAGAGAAAAAAGTAGTAAAATTCAGGTGGCCTTGCTCGCTCGTGGAGGTGCCCTTTGGATTGGATCGTTGTATCTCAAAAGTATCGCAGCCGTCATGCTGATGTGTAGATGGTGAAACGAAGAGAGGGACCGTAGGTCAATGCTACTTCTAGTAGTACGTTACCACAGTTTTAATAGGCGTACATTGGGTGTTATGTTTGCAGAACATCATGATTGTCCATTATCAGACATACATGATTGCAGAACAACTAATAGGAATTATACTACAAAAATACAAAGGCTATCAATATTGGTAAGTGTAATAGACGGTTTCAAGTTTACAAGACATTTTCAAGAGGAAGGTAACCGATGAACAAGACAAAGCATTCAATGGCAAGTGGACAGGTACAACAGGGGGATGCACCGGGACGATAACACAGTCAAGCGATTCAAATGTAGCACAAACGCGAACAGTTATGAGGCTCAGGATTTCTATAATAAGCGAACAGAAGGAAAGGAATTAACTTGACCGCGATCATAGGGGGCATCCATGTGAATCACAGTTCGCATCAAGACTAGGACAATTTTCACTTGACGAAGGTGGAAATGAGTGTGACATGATTCCTATAAAACACTCGAAGACAGGTTTCACCAGTCAGAAATGTTAATTTAATATGATGGCCTGGTTGCTACGAGTACTCTAGTCGGCTCGAACGACACGGACCCTGAGTAAACTTATACCCCGAACGAGACGGAACACACTTGTCGATACTCGCGTAGACGGGACGCACTAATGAATGCTTGCGCTGTGTACCGCTTGCCACCCGCGCACTCAACACCGAGTTGAGAAAAGATAAAGCAGATTTTCAGCAGAATACTTTTACAATAAAGCGGAGAGGCTGCACAGCCCCGATTTTATACCGAGTCTGGCGACATAAAAAAACGGAGGCAAATACAAGGAACAAGTCCGAGTAATCGTGAGCGTGTGACAAGAGAATCAATACGCAATATTGTGAGTGCCTGAGCGATTGAAGTGTGAACGTGTCAGACATGAGTGTGTCTGCATCGTGAATTCTGAAACGTACGATGTCTGAGTCATGAATTGTGCAATCATTATGGAGACCATTGCTTCCCATAACAGGACTTCAGCCTCCATGGTTGCTTGAAGAGCGACCATGGCCAACTGGGTGTCTCGGTTACACGAGTGACGGCTGAGTGAATGGTCCCTAAAATGGTGTGACAATGTGTGCACATCTTCAATAAACACGGACCTATCAGGATATCGCTTTCGAGCAGTATGAGAACTACCACCGGATAGGTGGATATCTAATAGTCAAACTCACTCTCCTGGTCCGTCAAGCTTCGAATTGGAAGTGGATGACATCTGGGTTTGTATAAATGGCTCACCACACAATTGGCATTGATTCGGTCATCTTCTATGTGTGTCAACCCAACGTCTAACGAAAAAATTTGGTTTACTCACTGATTCCTGGGTGACATGGGTTTGAGTGGGGAGATTATTACTGACCCAGTAGCGGGAAATGCAGTTACTGATTACAAAGCGGGTGCTGCTAGTTTAGCTCACTTTCCGGCCGTGATCCATACGACCCACCTCGTGAGTGGCTCGGGAAATCAAGGAGTACGTTTCGCCACTTGCACAAGTGGTGTTTATTGTTGCCTCCTAGCCTGTTTGACTAGTTAAGGTTAGGAGACAATGAAAAGTGGATCCCGCGGACAAGCCCCGTTCCCATCTCCAAACATCATCATTATCACGGGGAATGCTGATCCTCAGCAAACCAAAAATTCCCATTTATTAGAATGAATCAAGGGAGGCAGAATTTGAGAAAAGAATTCTTTTCGGCAATTCTCATCAGACTCAAACATTACATGATGAGGAAAAATGCTAAATGTGCCGGTTTGGGCTGCGTATTGAACACAATGTTTAATTTCATGGGTACAAATCAATAAATCACGGGGTCATTGTAGGTGGCAAGTATGTACAGGGGAAATCACATCCGAAGTTGTAGGCCACGGTAGAAGTAAAGGACGTACAAACTGTTTTTGTACGCATAATTCTGGCTTGAGATGGCGGATATAGATAGCTTCCGCGATAGACAGAAGATGCATTCGGAATCCGCGCGTGAAACGTTCAGGAACAGTATAGATGACTCTAAAATCATTTTCCGTTCCTGCGTGACTGCACTCTAGAAGGTGAGATAGGATGGAACTGTTACTCGACCTCGCTTCGCCTTTGTAAAACCATTTTGGGATGTGTTCGCGAATCCTATGAGATAGGCGTCTCGTGGTACGACCCACGTATCGTGCCCCACAGGAGCACGATGTGATTTCCCCTGTACATACTTGCCACCTACAATGACCCCGTGATTTATTGATTTGTACCCATGAGATTAAACATTGTGTTCAATACGCAGCCCAATCCGGCACATTTAGCATTTTTCCTCATCATGTAATGTTTGAGTCTGATGAGAATTGCCGAAAAGAATTCTTTACTCAAATTCTGCCACCCTTGATTCATTCTAATAAATCATTATCAATACACGTTAGATGAGGATGAGAAACACACCTCAGCTAATGTGCTGCAGCACAAAAAAAGATAATAGATTAAACTTTACAGACTACAGAAGATAAAAAAGCAACATAAGGCAAAGATCACGTTCTGCATTCGGTTGAGATTGTTGTTGGAAGTGGAAGCTAAAGTGGAGGGGAGGGACAAAGATACGCATAACATAAGCGCCACTGAGGCCTGCTCCTCACTATATCAGCTAGTGTATCCAGCTGCTCCCAGGTGATCGACGTCTTGACTTGGAGTATGACGGCGACGTCGCTCGTCTGTTGCAGCTTTAAAACGTGCCATGCTGCACTGGATTAGTTAGTTCTGGCTGTCAGTCGTTCCGGGCTATGCTTTACACCATCGTAATGCAAAGTTCTACAAGATTGGCAGGGATCCACTCCTGCGCCGACCATTGGCAGTGATCAGCTAGAGGACCTTCAGAAATTTAAGTGTCTAGGCAGGTGTATTCGCGTCCGCGGAATTGAAGATGGGGTCACGAACCGTATCGCGAAAACCCGAGCTGCTTTTGTCAATCTCCGCCACCTGTAGTGCCGGTGTGACATCACACCCTCGTCCGTACAATTCTTCTTTATGGTTGCGAAACCTGGCCCATTAGATAAGCCGACATAAAAAGGCTAGTCACGTTCGACCAACGGTGTCTTCGCAACTTTGCTCATGTCTGGTTGGAACCCCGTGCGAGCAATGATGGTGTTCGGCGTCGCGTAGCTGATTCAGTGAGAACGAGCGAACCACTCAGCACCATTAGATCACGCACCTGGCTCCGCTGGCTCGGCCACGTGTTGCGCATGCCAACACATCGACTTCCGCATTGTGCGTTGTTTGCGCGCCCGGGGGTCTGGATTGTAGAAGAGGAGAGAGGCCAAGCGATGAGCTGTTCAAGAGAAACGAAGTCTCTCCTCGAAGTTAGTATTTCGCAACTATGGGGCTGGGGAACATCATCATCATTATACACGTTCGCTAGAGGTGGGAAACACCTCAGCTACTGTGCCGCAATACATAGAAAAAAGAAGAAAATAGGCAACAGCTGCAAGCCAGCTGAGATACCTGCAACGGATGGGCATCGTTCCGGTAAGCTACCAGCCGGCTACGGTGCAATAAAAAAATTCCTATGCAAAATTAGAGAAAACTAAATAGTGAGATCGTGGTTGGAGGGGAGGTTAAGAGGGATGGGGTGGGACAAAGAAACACAGCACGAACGCCACTGAGGTCGGCTCCTAGCCATGTCGGCAAGTGTATCCAGCCAAACGTGATCATCGTCTTTCGGACCCCAACCAGGGAGCCGATACGCTCCGAAGTGAGGGCCTTCATTCCTCTCGACCAAGTCATCGCTTGGCCACCCCTCCTCTTCTTCCATCCACACCCAGCCGATGGTACTTCTAGTCCTGCAGAAACGGTGGGCTCAAAAGCGCCACACTGGGGTGGGCAGAACTCAGCAGGACTTACCCCTGGACAACAGGGGAGGCATGTCCGAAAAATGGAACCAGCCGCCATTTGATGCAGTCGCCTACAGGACGACAAACACTTCCATTATCGACGAGAATTAACAAGTAACAAAGGAAAAAAACAGGAAGTTTAGACCTGATTAACGCGACATAACTATGGGAAAAACAACTGTGACTCATTCGTGGTTGGTCTAGCCCAGATGTTTGCAAACTCCCACTTTGAGGCTAGATACGGTCCAGTCAAACCAGACGCCCTATAGATATTTATCACTGCATAAACTTACTGATTGTCGTTAGACAGAGTGAATTCTGAGTCATACGATATTTGACATCCGAAGGTTAATGATACCCATCATTACCGTTGGTCAGAGGTTGAGTTGTGTCCCATGTTTATCTTTAGAACTCGTATCAAGCGCTTGCACGAAGCAGATGCGCCTGACTGGAGAGTAGGATGAATGTCGTAACGCAAACGAACTCTCTTTGCGGTCTCAGTTTGATTCGCCGTTCACTGGATCAAGGAGTGCGTTATGCGCGCATGTGCGCTGTTGTATCCCAATAAGCGCACTAGGCCTATCTGAAAACTGGCGTCTGCCTCGAACCAGTACTAACTGTAAGCAGAACAAACGCACAACGATCTTGGGAAAGTGCATTCTGTCTGATAACTCGTCTCTTTACAAGTGAAATGAGTGTTTACGAGCAATCGACAAATGTTCATTCAATCAGTTGCGAGTCATGCGTGCGTGCATACGCAAGAAATAGAACTATCAGCTAGCGTACACAGCATGTGCTAACTTGTGAAACTATGCCAATAATGAGGAAATGGAGCGCCGACAACCATTCAATCAGAACACTGCAACGTTATTTCATGGGTATGATCATAGTAAAGATCACTATATCAGCCACCGGAAGGTTAATCTAAAACGCCACCTCCAGAGGAAATAATTAATCATTCCTCGTTCAACGCTGCAACAAAGCTGTGTTTAGCGTAAAGTAAAGCAAACAGCACTTTCAAGCGATGGAATCTCGAGGCGCATTTTGATGCCAAGAACGCAAACACAGAGATTATACCACGGACTAGTGAAAGACTGAGGCTGTTCGCTTGCAGTCCTGACAATGGGGAATGCATAAGTTTGCTGCCAACTCCGTTGAGCGAATCTTCTTTGTGCTTTATTAATGTGCACTCTCGTTCACAAGATCAGCAAGACTCCAGTAGACTTGCACTACGACGACGCCCCCGATACACATTCAGAGGTGAATGAGATTCAGGATTCAGTTTGTCTTGTCGAAGTTTATATATTCCACTGATTTTATTGATTGATACAGTCAGCTAACATCTGGTCAATTTCTAATTTCGTCAGCTTCTTCAAATCGTCAAACTGCGATGTTCCGTGGCATCCACGCTCGCAAGAAGCTGCTCCCCAGGAAGTTTTATAAGAATAAGCTGCATTCTCAGATTACTGACGATCACCTCAATAACATACTGTAGCTGAACTCATTATCTGAACATGACATTGTATGTGTCAGGGTAAAACAATCCCCTCGGACATCCTGGTTCGTGTGGCCTAGTGTACCATCATGAACCCATAAAATGGTCAAGTAGTCCAGAAAAAATTTGTGGACATATGGGCTAGTCGTATACTCTAAACGGTGCGTCGTACTAATTAATGGATGGAAGCAACAAGAAGAAACAGCCTGGTGTTGCTGCATCCGAAATCCCTCAGGTATGTGTTCTTCGCTTAGTCGGGAATAAAACTTCCCTTATTTCTTCAATTGTGTTACCGACCTTTCCCGGTATTTCATATCGGGAAAGTGCCCGTATCACTGAAGGGCAGTGGAACCAGTCGGTCTGACGCAGTGGCTATGCAAGCACTGCTTAACAGACTGACGCGTATTGTCACATGCTTCGGCATGTGATTTGCCCTTTCAATATGCAATGTATTATTGCAGGACTGGACCGATACGCCACCACTTCTAGCTGGCACCGAACAGCCACTGGAAGCGGTGAATCGGTTCACTTGTCTTGGCAGTTTTGGCACTCCTGGTGCTTTCATCACTGAAGTAGCTTTTTTCCAGAGATTCAACCATCTATGGAGGCGGCGAGATATCGATCTATCAGTGAAAGGTAGAGTGTGGAACGCTGCAATGGGGCTGGTGTTACTATATGGATCAAAGACTGGAAAGTTCGCAGTGAAGACATTAAACGCTTGGTCGTGTTTAGCTGCTGGTGCTTACGGGGTATTACCCACATCTGAGGGGAACATCAGATAAGCAATGCTGAGGTCCACCAGTTGGTACTTGGTAACAAACCTTCTTGTGCCTTACCAGGGTGTTTGCTTAAACACAAAAGTTTAGGTTGGTTAGGTCATGCCTTCTATATACCCGTCAACCGCTTTCCTTGACATGCATTATACGCCGTCGGTGCACAAAGTGGGGAAAAACGGCATGACGGCCAGGCGATGCCGTAGCCTAAAAACGAAGACATTGACTGTGAGACTTGGTCAGGCCGTCTTCATGGGTGCGGGCCAGTCGGGTCCACATCAGTGGTTGGAGACTTCAACAGACGTGGAGCCGTTTCGCGATCAGTGGCTTTGTGGCATTAGGTTTCTTGTATCCCGCTAATTTTCATTCCACATCGATTAGTTTAACGTACTTCTCTCTTGTTTCAATATCCTTTGTTTTCCATTCGAATTCTGCCTCATTTTCTTACCGCTTTTATTTACTGTTCGTCTGGGGACGTGAGTCCATAGTTCCCAGCCTAACTGACAGTACCTGACATGCCACTGCAGTTCGACTGCGGCACATTAGCTGAGGTTTTGCCCACACTTGGCTGACGTGTATTGATGATGATGATGACTGCAGTTCTACGGCTTGCAGGTATCTTCCCGTACTAACCACTAGACGCCGCCTATGGGAAACATCTTTTTAGAAGGTCACGCTATCCCGTTTCCTCTGGCGGCGTTTAACGTTCGTCTTCTAAGAGGAATATGTCAAAAAGATGTACTTGCACGCATGTCGGACACCCTATGTTTTGACGTATGTTGTGCATCCGAAACAAGGATCAATGACGTTCACAGGGTTGTTGAATTAAGTGCGAGGGGTTTGTATTTTGCGGCACCCACTGGTCATGCCGTGGTGGATATTGTACTAAACTCCAAGGCCGAGTCACGGTTGGTTGATTGGATTCCCGTGAACAGTCCTTTGTGTGCAAACCGTTTGACGAGGCCAACTGGCGTTGATCCACGAAGTAGTACTAGGCGTTATTTGTTTACGTTTTCCGCTAATGTCCCCTACCGGCTGCAGTTATGACGCTGTCAAGGGCACCTTCTACTACAGACTGAACATGCTGCTTGGTAGTGTTATTAGTTCAGATATCGTTGTTATTGCATGGGATATGTATGCGCAACCAGATTATCTGAGCTCTTCAGGAACCCAGCTAGGTGGTAGGTATGGACGCAACTCCGACCATACGAACGGTGGCCATCATCTGTTGCGACTGTGCACGGAGCACCGGCTGATTCTTAGTAGCACCGCTTTCAGACACAGTGGGCGCCGAAGTGCCACTTGAAGTCTTCTTGTGGCTGGCCAGCGATAAACCTAAATAGAGCATATTGTCATAAGCAACAGGTGATGTGGTTCCATTCTGGATGGTCGCTCATTCCGGAATACCTGCGTTGATTTTGATCATCACTTGTTCCTATGTCGTTTTTCCGTGAACTTGATTGGCGACTCAGTAGTTATCTCAATCTCCGGTCTGGCAAGCCTACTAGGATGCCCTGCGTCTCGAAATTTCGCTCTCTCGCCCTAATGAAACTGAGCTTCCACGCCCCTATGTTCGACACGAGAGCCTCCGATTGCTGCGCTATCAATCGTCCCCGCACTAGCTACTGGATTTCCGAGCAATCTGTGAACCTGTCAAAATCCATAAGAAGATTCCTGGCTCGCTCTGAGCACAATGTGACCAGACGGACAATTAAGCGCGAAATAAAGCGGAGCCTACCTGCTGACAAGGAAGCCTGGTGGAACAGCATGGCCCAAGAAACAGGAGGGAAAAGCAGTAGCCAATAAGCGCAAATTCTTCCAACTGATCAGCACACCTGATCTCGGAAAACTAGGTGCCAGCAATCAGTCAATAAATCAAACAACAGCAGTACACCAATCATTTGAACACATGTTTGGCTACCATACAACCGTGACGACATAAGAAATAAAGAATAATAAGAGGGAGAGGAGTGGGCGTACATGAAAATCTTAATGCACTTAGCAAACGTTCAGCGTCAAGGCGCCTACACCCTGTGTTAGCAACATACCGTCACAAACAGCTGGCTATCGTGCAAAGATAAAGCGCCAACTGTGAGACAGCTTCCTTGCGGCCTTCATTGCCCCATGTCATAATCAGTCAGTACACAGCAGATAACTCGGCACTAAACACACGTAAAGCAAGTAGTCCGACTAGGAGACGGCAGCAGACACGCCACTGGTGTGTGTTGCGAGGCATGTCCCGTAAAGTCTCGAGCCAAGAACAACGCGGGTCACGTGGACTGCAGCCCGGAAAGCGAAACGGATTGACGACACGCAGTGTGGTCATCAGTGACTTCAGTTCCCGCTGCCAAATCAACATTTATCGACCTTGAGCTTTGCGAAATCCTACACTTGGCAGAGTAAACATGACCATCTTAGGTAATCGATGACCAGGCATACGTAGTATGTGCCCAAGCTGACGTAACTTATTCAGTGCTATCTGTTGTTCTAAGGAACTAGCTTGGATATCACTGCCTAAAACTTGCTTACGCACATAATCGTTGCGGACACGCTGCTGCCATCAGACACCAGCAATGTTTCGCAGATAACGTTGATCAAAGAGTTGTAGGTGCCTCAGATCTTCAGACCGAAGGGGCCAAGTCTCACTCTCATGAGCAGGAGGGTCCTCATTGTGGCCATGTAAACACGGTCTTTCAGGCTGAGGAAAATTCTCTTCTGTCGCCAAAGATACTGCAGGTTCAAGAAGGCGATTCTGGCTTTGCATTGCGTGAACTGACTTCAGTTTCTATGCGCCCATTGTTGCTGTTGCCGCTGTCAAGGTTAGTGAATCGATCCACCACCTCGAGTCCCTCGTTATCAAAGGTCAAGGGGTCATTAAGTGGCTGGTGGTCCTGCAGCTATACTTCACACTTCGAAAGTGCGAATCGCATACCAAATAATGGGACCACTCTAGAGAGCCTAATCAGGGTTGATTGAGCCGCCCCAAGATCGGCAAAAAGCAAGACGATATCGTCCGCATAATATAGATCAACTGACCTTTCAACAGGCAGGAGCCCAACACCTAAATCGTGAGGTTCCGTAAGGGAACACTCCATGACAGAGTCAAGGATGAAATTGCAACCCACGGTCATAAACCCCAGCTGATGCGATGCAATTGCGCAATTCACAGATTCATGAGTTTGCAATGACGTTTCCCGCTGCATCATTGACACCACTGTTTTATGTTCAGACCAATGTATTTTAGGCAATGTCATTATGATAAAGTGGGATGCAGTAGTTCTCTACACAGTAATCTTATTCACTAAGCAGTCAATAAGCTAAAATGGACATAGGACCTAGCCACCACGATCAAAACACCGTGTTAGAATGAAAAACTTTTTAAATGTAATATGCAGCAATCCCCTTTGCGACTCAAAGAACGGATCTATAATAAACGTGCACATTAAATAAGCTCATCAAAAATACCACTTGGTAGAGGGAGCCGAGGTAATAGGTTAAGCGGCTTTTGCGGAATGCACAGTTCGAGAGCCGAACGAAGGTCAAATTGTGTATTACAAAAGATACAAGGCCAAATGACTGAAAATCAAGGTAACGGACCTACTTGTTGGCATTTCTCGCTGTTCACTAGTAGTAGTATGTTCCATAAGCGTTGGATGTAGGGATCAACTTCAATAACTCTGTAGCATGAAAGGCGTAATAGACGTACTGGCTCATCAATGAGTTTAGAAAAGGATAATCAAAAGCAACTTTGTGAAATAACAAATTAAAATCTCGCTGAATGGATTTGGCGAACAGCAGTGATGCTTTTGGGAATGGGGATGGAAGCAAAGTGAAGGGTAGTGAGGCAGGTGAACCATCTGACAGCTTCAAAATACCTGAGAGGGAAATAAGAAATATACAGCACTTGCCGTGAGAATGAGCGATGTGTTGAGCCAACGCAAACTTCTCTTTCAAATTTTTCATGGCCAATTAAGAGTAGTGAGCAGCCTCTTCATAAAATCACTTGGGAATGTATGGAAAAAACGATACTTAATCAAGTGTTTAAAAGAGATTTATTGTTGCTTCAATAGTTGTACGGACCCCATAAGAATGACGTGAAACGAAAAAGAGAACCCAATAGAGTGTGCGTTATTGCAAACTTAAGCTATGGAATGTTGTAAATGTCCCCGGGGGTTCTGAAGCCATACAGCATGCTCTGGACAGACTCTGGGACTGGTTTACTTAGTGGCTACTGCCCATTAATCAGGCTGTGTTCCCTCCTTCGTATAGAAGCAACCTTCCCACCTTCGAGGTGCGTGCTTGGTGGTGTCGAACTCCACCTTGTCTCCAACCAGGTGGACCTAGGCATCATCCATTCCTCGTCTTTGCAGTCTGGTGACAACTGGGAGAAGGTCGCAAGTAGGTGTTTCAGAAGGTTGTGGTTAATACGCCGTTCCCTCGGGGGTCTCAACCGCTGACATTTCTGTGAAGCTGTTCTCAGTTTTCGTTCAGCCTCATCTGGAATACTGCGTCCAGGCTGGCCCGCCCTGCCCAGTTTGGGACAAAATGGAGCTCGAGAAGGTATTGTGAGTAAGTACCAACTTGCTTGAGGGGTTAAGGGGGCAATCGTACCCCGTGCGTCTACTTAGCTTCGGTAGGTATTCAATGCACTACCGAAGTGCTTCGAGAAGATCTAATCCTTACTTACCGTATTTTAACAGGAAGGTTGGACCAGACTTGAGCTGGCTATTTAGCCCGGTTAGGTTGCCTTGTCATCGTGGTCATCCTATGAAGCTACACAAGCCGCGTTCCGACCGGGTTAGGGCGGAAACTCGGTTATCGCGTAGAGTTACCAAACGCTGAAACTCGCTTCCAGAAAGTGTAGTCAGTGAACCTACGGTTAAGGGTTTTGAACGTCAGTTAAACGCTCTTGGGTGGCAACGCGTAACTCTTCCCTTCTCCTGACCATAACCATTTTCCAACTCTGAGTTCATATTCTGTCAATCATCTCAATCTTTGGTGTTATCCCTCATTTAAATGACTTTCCTTCATCTTTATCTTCCATATTTTCTACGTCTTCCTTACTTCACGTGACCTACACAGCGGGACTGCAAGTGCAAGGAAAGTGTGCACTAATTGCTGGACCAGGGTGTGGTTCGGGTGGTTCGTTTTAGATCCACGAAGACCTCGTAGCACCTGAGCATTTCCTGACTCAAGGATTCGTTCAAGAAGGAACACTCAAGGGATTTTCCTATCGTTCCAGTCCCATTTGAATCTGAAAAAACGGGAGCAAGTGAATGATCTCCGAGGTGGCTTCGTTCATTAACTAAAGGCACGTAGGCATAGCGTAGTGGTAGCGTGCGGAATTGCCAACCCGGCTGCCCAGGTTACAATCCTGGGTGCGTCGGCTTCTGTACTCGCTCCAGTGGCACATAGACTACACTTGGTACGATACAGTGAAGCTTACAATGATTTCTACGCAAGGATAACATATAAAATTTGAGACTTTATAGTTGTTCTACGCTTGAATATTCACAGGAAGCCTTCTCCGCATCTTAACATTGGAGCATTGTATATAATGGGAATAAAAGCTCGAGCTTCACCTGACCCATAGGGTAAAAAAGTTCAAGTCGGGTATGATGAAAGGCCGAGCGACATTTAAACAGAATTCACGCCGTCTCAAAACGTGACATCTCACCGCGCTCTCCGAAACGGTTATGGAAAGGAATTAGGCAGAATAGAAAAAAAAGAAAAACTCCATCAAGTAGAACGCAGTTGGCTCAGGGAATATCGTGGTGTAGCTCGGCCAGATGACAGTCCAGGCGGGTTTTAAAATCCGCCTCAGGGGGTGCCAAGACTAAATAGGGAGGCAGAGCATACCACGGCTGGCAGAGTCGCAAAACGAAGTAGTGTCGTCTGCAGTTCAGCCGACTGTGCTGATGTGTGAGCCTCAGTGGGTGGCCACGTAGGTGGGAGCACGATTGGTGCAGTGTGAGTAGGTGGCGACAGGGATGTCCTGGGTTGGATAAGATCATAAATACAAGGATCAGGTCGCGCCGGAGACGTCGGTACTTAAGCAAGTACAGGCCCAGGCAGTGGAGTCGTCGTGGATAATCTAGGTGCCTGAGACCTCGGAGCAGATTTGTTGCTCGACGTTGTGGGGCTTCGAGTGTACGTTGGTCCTTCAGCAGCCAGGGGTTCCAAGCCTGAATAACAAACTTCAAGTGGGGTCGAAGAAAAGCATTGGGGAGGAGGCGCAAATTGCTAGGGTGAATTTGAACGAAGGCTCGTTTCAGCAACCCCACCATGCGGTTAGTAGAAGCAGCTGCTTTGAGGCAGGAAGCGGATACGGAAAGACTCGTCTGGGTAATGATACCCAAGTCTCTTTCGGCTGAAGAGATCTGGAGGATAGACGCTCCCAGGAAATATATGGGAGAAAAAGCGGAAAGGCGGGTAGAAAGGAGGCGAGATTTCGTAGCGTTAAATGGAAGGTTTGTTTTCTATGGTCCACTGATGTAGACAACCGAGGTTCGTCTGAAGTGCGTGAGCATCGTCCGGGATGTTATTTGTGCGCCAGAGCTTCGCGTCATCTTCATATAGCAGCAGCGAAGACTCCACTTGCGGCGTGACATCATCAATGAAGACTAGGAAAATGTTCGGTCCGAGAACAGACCCCGGTGGAACTCCGCCTGTGGCAAGGACGCGAGGAGGACAAGGCTCTGTCGACACGTACTTGGACGGTACGGTTCATTGGAGCATAGTATTTAATGGGAATAAAAGCTCGAGCTTTACATGACCCATAGGGTAAAAAAGTTCGGGTCGGGTCTGATGAAAGGCAGTTTCAGATCCAGTCCATCAAGACTCCTGAAACGTCGTAAGACAACAGTTTCTAGTAACTTATTCACGATGGTCGTTGCCGTCCCCCGTAGCTCAGTGGTCTCAACCACGGACTGGCAACAGTCGAGTTGCGGTTTCGAGCCCTACCAAGGGTCCGATGGAATGCGCACTGCTGATGATTCCCGAAAGGATGAAACGCGCGTACAGTGCTTTTCCGGGCTTGTGGCGGCTGTCTGAGTGAGCCTAGATGTGACGAAATTCTACCTATACCATTCAACTCCCCCTACTACTCTTCTGTAATCAGTACACAGAACAAACTGCTTATAATGCCATAAGATAATTGGCGGCTTAAGTTTGTTAAGCTCGTCGCTTGGTGAGGGGGCTACCCTGTCCTCTGCACGGCAGTAACGTGTAAGTCAGTGGATAGTGAGCGGCGCTATATCACATCTAGTAACTTATTCACGATGGTCGTTGCCGTCCCCCGTGCTCAGTGGTCTCAACCACGGACTGGCAACAGTCGAGTTGCGGTTTCGAGCCCTACCAAGGGTCCGATGGAATGCGCACTGCTGATGATTCCCGAAAGGATGAAACGCGCGTACAGTGCTTTTCCGGACATGTGGTGGCTGTCTGAGTGAGTCTAGATGTGACGAATTTCTACCTATACCATTCAACTCCCCCTACTACTCTTCTGTACAACAGTTTCTGTAGTAGAATGTTGCGGTCGACCTTTGGCTTTGGTGAAATCCAAGAATATGACATGCGTTTCTAGGCCAGAGTCGGCAGCAGTCATCCAGCTATCCCTGGCAAGAAGCAGGTTACTCAGGCACGACCGTTGACGCCGGAAGCCATGCTGGCAACCGGAAAGCAGTTTCTAAGCCGCCATGTGGACCATTAAAGCCTCTGCGACGATCGATCCCATCATTTTGGAGATCGTAGAGAGGAGGCTTATCAGTCGGTAATTGGCCGGGTCTTTGCGAGTACCACCTTTGTAGATTGGCGTAATAATCTCGCATTTCCAAGCATTGGGAACTTTGCCTTGCGAGAAGAAGTGGGTGAACAGCTCCGCTAGGGGCAAAGCTAAAGCTGCAGCACACGCTTGCAAGAGCCTTGGGTGGAAACCATCAGCGCCAGGAGAGGCCGTTAGCCGCAGAGATTTGAGTTTCACCAGGACCTTCTCCGGAGTGAACTGAACAGTCGTCAGGGAAGTTAGGGGTGAGACCGAAGAAGGTACTATCGTTGTATGCATTGATGGAACGAAGAATGTGGATGCGTGCCGCTGGCAAAGGACTTCAGCTGCCTCGTTCGCTGACTTTGTGAGTGCTGTGGAGTTTGTGACCGCGGTGACACCGTGCTTGACTTGTTAGGATGGAAACAAAGTTTACATATCCCACAGCCTATATCCATGTGTTCACTGAAAAAGTTATTCCCAATACACTTATTCCACAGCTTTCATTTGCAATTTACTGTGCGTTACAGGCGATTATTTCATATATGGCACTTGAACTGCAATGACATTTATACCTTCAGGACCACTAAGTGCGTTTGCTCACACATTTTTCATTACACGGACACCCAGGACTTGGCTTTCTATGGATAGTTACATGCAATGACCTGGGGATTCTCGTGCTTGATGTGTAAATCAATTCTAAATATATAAAATCATAGTTTTCTCATGTATTAGAAAAGTAAGTGGTTTGCATGTTTGTATGGTGCACATGTTGGGATGAGACACACCAACAACATCCGGACTTTGTAGCGGGCTTTGAAAAGAACATCGGTAGAAGTTCAAGTTCCGGTGGGAATGGAACGACAGGATGAATCTAGTAAGTGTTCCTTCTTGAGCGGGTCGTTGATAGGGGTGCGCCGACTTCTTGATGGATCTAAAAGGAAAACACCGAGAAAACACCCTGGTCCACCAATCTAGCAGGACCAAAAAGCCACGATAAATCAGGGCCAACCTTCCCAGTCAAAATACGGTTGGTTAGGATTAGGTCCCCTCTAATCCTTCAATAATACATTGAATGCATCCCAAACTAAGTAGGCGTTCGGGGTACTTTTGTCCTCGTAATCCCTCGACCAACCTAGTATCGACACGCAACACCCTTTCTAGTGACATGTTGTTCCGGACAAGGTATGGTGGACAGGCCTGGACGCAATATTCTAGATGGGGTCGCACAAACGCAAAGAAGAGCTTCACAAACACATCAGCGGTTATGGTCCTAAAGAAGGACGGATAAACCACAACATACGGAACCCTTTACTAGCCGCCATCATCTAATTGTCTCCAGAGTGTAGCGTGGAACAGTATATATATATATATATATATATATATATATATATATATATAGATATATATATATATATATAATCTATGGTAGATATTGTGCCATCGGAATCATGGCTGAATAGGAAAACAATATGAATAATAAGAAAAGAGCAACAACAAATGCATTGTTTGTCTATTTTACCACTCACAGTTTTTGAAATTTTTTTTCAGTTTGTTCTTTTTTAGGAGGAGAAGGAAGGGACACCGCAACAGACCGATGCACACGTCCGCCATTGACATCGATCTTGAGCCATAACTTCCAAGGTCTTCAACCAGCAAGTATCCTCATCTCTCGGACCCCAACCAGGTAGTCGACAACAACCGGCCGAGGCCAACAGTTTCGTCAACTTTCTCATGCGGCTTCTCCATGTTGTAGGCTGTCCACCAGACCGTCTCTTCCAGCCCTGTCCAGAAAGTGCAAACAACGCACGACGGGGGTAACGCTGGACAGGCATGAGCAATACGTGTCCCAACCACCGCAGTTGATGCAGTGAAATGAGCTCCTCGAGCGAGTGGCTTCCACGTCCCAAGACACGCTGTCTAACTTCCACATTGCTTACGTGGTGCTGCCACCACACACGGGCAATGGACCGCAAGCAGTGGCGCTCGAAGACGGATAGCCTGCGCAAGTCATCTTTACGAATGGGCCAGGTCTCGCATCCGTACAACAGTACAGCACGAATAGTTGCACAATAGACCTGCCCTTTGATGGAGAGACGAATGTCGTGGCGACGCCACAAGTGCCTCAGCCTAGAAAAACCGAGGCCTGCTCTCGAGATGCGCATCTCGTCTCCAACAGCCCCGCCAGCAGTGATGCAACTTCCCAAGTGGACAAAGCTCTCCACAACCTCCAGTATCTCACCACCAAGAGTGAGTGCAGGCAGGGGTACCTGCCAGTCTTGAAGGACAGCCTTGCATTTGGATGGCGAAAAGTACATACCATACTTTGATGCTTCAATTGCCAAGCGGTTTAATGCAAGTTGGACGACATATGGATCGTCACTCAGCAAGACGATATCATCAGCATAATCCAAATCAACAACTCGACAACCTGGGAGGAGCTCAACACCAGCGTTCAAAGAATCGCTCAGAGCGTTCTTCAGGACATCCTCAATGGCGAAGTTGAATAGGAAAGGAGAGATAGAGCATCCTTGTCGAACTCCGCTGGAAACCACAAAGGAAGGCGAAAGCTTGTATAAGCAGTAACGCTGCCCGAGGTCAGACTATATAGAGCGCGCAGTATGGAGACGAACTTCTCGAGGACACCATTCCTCAGAAGGCAATGCCACAGTACCGTACGATCGACAGAATCGAAGGCTGCACAGATAGCCAGGAACACAGCAATCGTTGGCCTCTGATACACATGGCGGAGCTCGAGGATCTGGCGAAGTGTGAAGATTTGATCGATGCAGCCGCGACCAGGGCGAAACCCAGCTTGTTCTCCTCGTTGCAACGATTCGTGTGTTGGGGATAGCCTGCGAAGTATGATGGACACCAGCAGCTTGCAAACGACGGGGACTAAGCTTATTCCTCTGTAGTTGGAGCAGATTGTGCGCAGGCCCCTTTTGAAGATGGGGACGACTATCGATTCACCCCAAGATGATGGAACTTTCTCTTTCGACCAAGTTTTCGATAACAAAGCAGTGAGTTCTGGGACCAGCGATGCGCCATCTTTAAATAGAGCTGGGTGAAGACTATCAGGGCCGGGGACTTTATAACGCTTCATGTGCCGGAGTTCCTGCTCGATTTCCTGGGAAAAGGGAGGGTCTGTTGGGGGAGACCACTCGGCTCCAGCGCGAGCACCAGAGGTAGCAGATGGAGCTGGGGGCCAACAAAACTGCGAGCCCAAATGTTCGGCCCATCGCTCCAATCGTCGTTGAAGATTGGTGATTAAGGTGCCATCCTCTTCGCATATTGTTTCACTTATACCATATCGAACACCTTCGGTGACTCGAATGAGATGGAAGAGTTTCCTGGTATTACCAGAGAGACTAGCAAGCTCCATCTCCCTAACACGTTCACACCACCAAGCTTCACGGTCCATTTGCAGACTCCTGCGCAACTCTCGACCAAGGTAGTGGCGTTCCTCACTGTGTCTGGAATTCGATGGGATCAAGCACGTCTGTCCATCAGCGACAAGGAGTCGGCGGAAATCCAATGTTTCGGTGGGTGACGGGTAACTCCACAAGTGTCGATACTGGCGGAAACTAAAGCATCTTTGATATGCGCCTACTGCGAATCGAGATCACCATCAATAGTTGAACCAAGCAAGGTTGACAGTGGGGCTTGGTACCTGGTTAAAATCGCAGCGTTTTGTAGATTCGCGACGTCCGGTCGGTAGTGGGCGCGCTTAGGTGATCCTCCGAAACGCATGCAAATCTTAGCAAGAACCAATGCGTGATCAGAGTCTAAAAAAGTTGACCAGTACGATCGGCAGTCCGTTACGCTTCCGCACCATCTGTTGCTGATTGCTATGTGGTCAAGCTGGGAGCACTCTTGCGTTTGTGAGGGCGGGCGAAGGTAGCAGTGTGTCTCCTCGAGTGTCGAAAACTAGTGCTCGAAAGAAACAAGCGATGATCAGAGCAAAGAGCAAGCAATCTGTCTCCATTGTCTGATGGACTGCCACCGAGACCAAAACTACCCCCAATGTGGTGCTCACTTGGTAGAAGGCGGCCAACCCGTGCGTTAAAGTCCCCGGCAAGAATGACTATATCAGTCCTTTTGGAGGAACGCAGAAGTTTATGTAGTTGTTGGTAAAAGCTGTCTTTAACTGCATCCGGGCTGCAGTCTGTAGAGGCGTAGGCGGAGACGACAAACAAGGCACGCTTAACCTCTCGACGCCTGCTTACGTTACATGAACCTCTTAGTCTGACTGCACATAGCCGACTGTTGACTGGGATCCAGTCAAGCAGAGCTGATTCAGCCCTGGCACTCAGTGCAACCCCAACACCAGCTTGGCTAGAGGCGGCAGCTTCTGGGTCTCGGGAAAGCCGCAAGTGGTATTTGGCGTCAGGGTTTACCGGAGAGGCCATTCTGATGATCGCGCTAGTTTAGTAATCTGGTCTCTGAAAGACAACAGATGTCTACCGATAGCGTTTCAAGAGTACGGGCCAGACATGCTTGTCGTCCGATCTGCATCAAAGTTCGAACATTAAACGCTGCGAGGATGAATGGAGAACCAGGTCGAAGAAGAGCTGGAGCTTCGGTGGAGTGAGAGGCGGTTGCGATCGCAGGACATTGAAAACCGGGAGTTTGGCTGTTACTTCCATCAGCTGCGAGACGTGGGTCGTTTGTGACGGTGACCGTAGAAGACATAAGAGTACATGTAGGTGAAGGACGGGAAGTGGGGTGGTCTGTGAGTGGACGTTGAGCGGTTGAGTTAGGACAGAAGAGAGGCATAGCAGTAGCAGTAGTGAGCAGTGTAGTCCATAATTCGTCAGTGGGCGTGATACTACCCGGTTACCCAGGCCGAAGTAGAGGGTTGTCTTAGGGGGCCCTACCCGAGCCTTTGATCAAAGATCTAACCTACAAGGCAGCAGGGCGATGTGAGGGCGTCGCAACCCGTTGGGAGCCGGTGACCAAATAGATGGTTCATACGCCTTTCGATCCGTGAAGGACCAGGGGCCCAACGCGCCCTTAAATTACAATGCCTCTCAGGGAGGGGCAAGGGGCAGTGACTTTATTTAGTGGCGAGTCACATCCGCCACGTCACAGTGTTGTTAAACGGACATATGTGGCTTTTTATAGGGAGAACGCTTGCCAGGCAAAAACCCACCACGTCCTGGAACACTACCGCCGAACCATTCGCTGGAACGGGAAAAACCCGAACCACCCGGCTGGCACCACGAGGAGGTTGTTCGGCAAGCCAGCCAGTGTGGAACAGTGGACGACACCTAGATCAACCTGATGAGTCACGTGAGGAAGTTCACTCCCATCGAGCACATAACTTGTGGAGGAATCAGACGCTCCGATACACAGCACCGAACACTGCCCGGTTTATGGGCAGCAACCACAAGACAGAACATTCCCAGAGTCTATCCAGAGCCTGTTGAAGAGCCACAGGACTTCCAGGGATATCAACAATATTCCAGAGCTTTAGATCATCAGCAAATAAGAGCAAGGATACCTCAAGCTTCGTCGACAAGTCATTCATGTAGACTGAGAACAGCAGCGGACCTAGCACAGAGCATTGCGGAACGCCGCTAAAGACGAAAGACTGCTACCCACACGAATACAATGACCAGATATTCCATACGACCTCAACTTCAGTGAGAGTCGCGAATGGGGGACAGTGTCAAAGGCCTTGACGAAGTCAATGAACACCACATTCACCGCATGCCCATTGTCTACGGCTTCAGCTCAGCTCTCATGAGCTACCAGCAAGTTCGTTTGACACGAAAATCCTTTGCGAAAACCAAGTTGCTCGACGCTAAGCAGGTTGAACCTATTTAAATGGTTCTCCACTGCATCTCGTACTAATTTTTCAAGTAACTTAACAACCACGTTAGTCAAGCTGACAGGCCTATAATTAGCCGGTAGGTATTTGTCACGGCACTTGAAAATCGGGCAGACAACAGCCTCCTTCCATTCGGTAGGTAAAACACAGCTGTTGAGTGACTTCTGAAACACACAAGTTAGAAGTCCACCGAATTCCACTGTCAATTCGTGCAACAATTTTGAATGAACAGAATCTGGCCCAGAAGCTTGGGTTCACCTCACTCAGCAACCGGAGAAGCTGATATTCAGTTACAGGAATTTTATCCAGACAAGAGTCCTCAGGGACTCTTGAAGCTGGTTCTCTGCATGGCGTATTTGTTTCGCGGACAAAGACGCTTGAGTACTGCTCACCAAGCACGCATGCCTTGTCATAGTCGCTATAGGCATGGGTCCCATCTCCTCGAAGCAATGGTGGTATGCGAGAGTTTGCACCAGTGTCGTTCAACGTAAGCGAAGAATTTTTTGGGGTTGAGGCAGTATCAACTAAGCCCATTTCATACTGAAGCCGGGCCAACCTAAGAGGTAGCTTGCACTCATTTCGAACCAACCGATACTTGTCAAACGTGCTGTTCGACGGAGCTGTTCGGTAAGCTCGCCAGCATCTAGACCGCTTCTTTAGCAGGCCCTTCCCCGCGGAATCTATCCAAGGAGGCTGCGCTCTCGATTCCCTTCTTTTTACCAGTGGGATGTGAGGTGCAGAAATGTCGACGAGGTGAGCCTTAAGTTTTTCCCAGGCTACGTGAACAGTGTTGGTCTCAGATATCACACAAGGCGAGGAACTAGCTTTATCCCGCATCGCTTGGAAGTCCGCGGCCCAAATGTTCGGATGCCAACTGGTAGTAGCTTAACAAGGCCCGATAAGGGTACACTGAAAAGACAAGCAAACGCGATGGCTAGCGCCAAGAGGCGAGTCGTAATTAATGTCATTTACAAAGTCAAGTGACTTAGCAAAAACAAGATCTAAAATGAACGGCTGCTGATTTCCCATGTACCTAGTGAGGAGGTCCACGAACTGGTGTAGCGGTACATACAGCGTTAAGTCCAGCAGTTCTGCACCGAACGAGCCCAGCGCCGAACTGCAAGATAGATCATTCCAACAAACCTCTGTGAGGTTGAAGTCTCCCAGCACCATAAAGTTGTTCGCAGAGTGAGTGTGTATAAACTCAATGATTCCGTTGAAGGTGCTCATAGGGCTTCTATACACTAACACGACCGTAACCTGAACCGAGGAAGCGCAAATCAAGACTGCGAGTGCCTCAACAGATTTGTCGACAGACTGAGAAACGCTGGTCCTCAATACGTCAATGTGATAACTCACATAAACAGCTACACCACCCCTTTGAGGGGCCAATGGAGTGGTCAGCGCGGAGCAGTGCGTAGCCAGGCAGATATACTTCGTCATCTGTGATTTCTTCAGACAGCCACGTTTCAGTGAAAGCAAGTATATCTGGACGAGATTTGTCTACAAGCAGACCCACTTTGTACATCTTGTTCCTCAGGCTACGCACGTTACTAAGTAATACTTGGAGAACTTGGGCACGACAAGCCTGGGTCGTGTGGTCATCATCATCATCATACACGTTAGCTAGAGGTGGGGAACACCTCAGCTACTGTGCCGCAATACATAGAAAAAAAGAAAAAAAGCAACTGGTGCAAGCTGGCTGAGCTACCGGTAACGGATGGGCATCGTTCCGGTAAGCTACCAGCCGGCTCCTGTGCACCCAAAAAAAATTAATATGCAAAATTATATAAGGCTAAATAATGAGATCGTGGTTGGAGGAGGAGGCTAAGAGGGATGGGGTGGGACAAAGAAACTCACAGCACGAACGCCATTGAGGTCGGCTCCTAGCCATATCAACAAGTGTGTCCAGCCAAACGTGTTCATCGTCTTTCGGACCCCAACCAGGGAGCCGAGACGCTCCAACCGAGGCCAGCTCAGAAGTGAGGGCCTTCATTCCTCTCGACCAAGTCATCGCTTGGCCACCCCTCCTCTTCTTCCATCCACACCCCCGGCGCGCAAACAACACACGTCGCGGAGGTCGGTGGGCTGGCATGCGTAACACGTGGCCGAGCCATCGGAGCCTGATGCGTGAAATAACGGTGCTGAGCGGTTCATTTCCTTTTCCTGTGCCATAAACAAGGCGCCGAACACGCTCGTTGCTCACGCGGTGTTCCCACCAAATATGAGCTAAATTACGAAGGCACCGGTGGTCGAACGTAACTAACCTCTTCAGGTCCGCTGCTTTAAGCGGCCAGGTTTCACAACCGTACAGTAGGGTCGAACGTACTGCTGCATTGTACACTACCCTTCAGGGTGAGAGTGATGTCGCGCCGGCGCCATAAGTGGCGAAGGTTAGCAAAAGCGCCCCGAGCTTTTTCTATACGATTCGTGATTTCATCTTCAATCCCACGGGCGCTGATACAACTTCCCAGGTAGTTGAATTTTTGAACGACTTCCAGCTGATCCCCACCAACGGTCAGCGTAGGAGGCGGTCCAGACCAATCTTGGAAAAACGCTTTGCACTTCGAGGGTGCGAAGCAAAGCCCGAAGTGACGGACAGCTAGTGCTAATCTGTCCAGTGCCGCTTGGCACGTTTGTGAGCTGTCACAGATGAGGGCAATATCATCAGCATACTCTAAGTCAAGATGTCGTTCTCCTGGGAGTAGCTCCACACCTTCTAAGTCGTGTCCCGTGAACGCGATTTCCATGACTTCGTCAACAGCGAAGTTGAAGAGGAAAGGTGACAGCGGGCATCCTTGTCTGACGCCGCTGGAGATATTAAAGGGCGACGACAACTTGCCGTAAGCCCTCACTCTGCCCGAGCTACGCGCATATAATGCTCGGATAATATTCACATATTTCTCAGGTACACCTTTCCTGAGTAGACAGTCCCAAAGTGCATGTCTATCCACCGAATCGAATGCACCTTTGATATCGAGGAACACGACAACGGTGGGCCGCCAATATATGTGACGGTGCTCCAACAACTGACGCAAAGTGTAGATGTGATCAATGCAGCCACGACCTCGACGAAATCCAGCTTGCTCTTTGAGAATCTGGCTTTCACGAGTGCCAGTCAGTCTGTGAAGGATGACAGAGGCAAGCAATTTGGAGACGATGGAGATCAGACTGATTCCTCTATGGCTGCCGCATTCCGATCGTGAGCCTCCTTTGAAAATTGGGACTATGATGGAGCGGCTCCAATCGGTTGGGACAGTTTCCTGCTCCCATATTTTGTCTAGTAACTTTTGTAAATCATCCACAAGAGCAGGTCCCCCGAATTTGAAGAGGGCTGGAGGAAGGTCACCAGGTCCCGCGGGTTTATTTAACCTTAACAGTTTGATCTCATGTTCGACTTCTGAGCGAGAGGGTGGGTTCAAAGGAACAGCCCACGGAGCAGGGAGATCACTGGTCGGCGAGAAATCTAACAATTCCGACCACGAACCAGCTATGGACGCAAATCGATCACATTGTGATAAGTCACCGATGGAGAGGTTGTGTCCAGAACTGTCGCTCGATTTAGAGCACATGTGTAGACACGGACCATGCTGTATGTGCTGACCTGCAGATGCGCTTTGGCGGATGCACACGACGACGTTGTGACCGCATTGACACCAGCCAACTGGTGAATCCAGCTGTTCTAAATGTCTATCAAAGTACGCTGTCATGCGCGTTGAGTAAGCGCTCATTGGTCTCATATTCATTAGACCTTACTATCAGCAGAAAAATCCTCATGTGGTAAGTCTAATCGTCAACATGGACATTGGGTCTCTTCGCAGTCTCTGGAACTTATAGATGCTCAACGGCACATTCCGACTGGAAGCGAGCACAATGAAACTCACAAAGAGCTCCGGGCAAAAATCCGTGCTAGCCTGAAGAGAGGCCGTGAATCCTGGTGGTTCCATCGTGCTTCAGATATTGAAATGGCCGCTGCCCTTGGAAACCATCGTAAGTTATTCAGGCTGATACGGAAAACGGGTAGCAGGAGACGTGGTGTTAGTGAAACTATACGTGACGAGAGTGGACAGCCTATCCACAACTTGTCCAAACACTTGGAGCGTTGGGCTGAGCACTTTGAAAGGCAATTTAATCGGTCGGAATCGTTAGATTTCTCGCCGGCCACCGATCTCCCCGCTCCCTTGGATTTCCCTTTGGATCCACCCTCTCGCTAAGAAGTCGAACGTGAGATCGGACGGTTGAAGTTAAATAAAGCCGCGGGACCAGATGACCTTCCTCCAGCCCTCTTCAAATTCGAGGGACCTGCTCCTGTGGATGATTTATACGAGGTACTAGTGAAACTGTGGGAGCAGGAAACTGTAGCAACCGACTAGAGTCGCTCCGTCATAGTCCCAATTTTCAACGGACGCTCACGATCAGAATGCGGCAACCATAGAGGAATCAGTCTGAGGGTATGCGGGTGTTCTCCGAGCTGGTTGAGTTGGTTGCAGACATTTCATCGTCAGGCTAGACGACATCATCAGTGCGATTTATGCGAGCCACTTGCAGATCCAAGTGATTACTGATCATATGATTCGAACGTCAGGAGTCTATTGGTCCACGTGAGCTGACCGTGCAGTCAACTCTTGCGTACTATTAGCTAGTCCGCCTCAATGATGTTCCTTTGTTCCTTTGATCTGGGGCGGAGTAGTTTTTAATCCTCAGTGCTGCATAGGCAGTATCAAGATCTAAGTGTCGGTTGATTGAGTTCTTTCCTGAGTACCAAGCCTCGGTGAACTCGCGTGCTTTTCGAGTTTTTGCCCTGCCTATGATCCTGACATTCTCCAAATCAAACTGATGATTCTCGACGTCCATATGTACCGACATCAGGGAGTTCTGGTCATGTCGGCAGATGGCTAGGCTATGCTCATGTAGCCTAGTGTCCAGCTTTCTTCCAGCTTTCTTCCCCCTCCAACCACGATCTCATTTCGTAGTGTAATATAATTTTACATAATAAGTTTTCTTGTTGCCCAGTAGCCCACTAGCAGCCTTCCGGAATGATGTCCATCCGTTGCTGGTAGCTCAGATGGTATGCAACTGCTGTATTTCTATTCCTTTTCTTTTATGTATTGCGGTACAATAGTTGAGGTGTTTTAAACCTCTAGCTAACGTGTATAATGATAATGATGATGATGACATCAAGCGCAACCACACCGGGGACATCAAGCAACAGCCAATCACTTGAGAGAAAGCTAACAAATAAAATTAATCGAGTAATGCATAAAGAAACGGTGACGTAAATCTTAAATTATTGAGCATATGAAATAAGTGGTTTACAAACGAATCCGAGATAAGTTCACGAGGTCAGCAAGTATATTTTACGGAAATGCCACAAACACGAAACTGTTATCGAAATTAACTACAATTGGCTTCAGCGACGAGTGCAAATGTATAGAAGAGAGTACTGGTAGACATTTATATGAGAAAGAAAAGCATTAGGACAAAATTGCAAACCCATCGCCTGAAATAAAGAGACAGCATACAAGCACGCGATTAGTAAAGCGAATGCAACGTACCTACAAGCACTGCACTGGTTCTGCTTACGTTCTCTGCAGGACCCGTCGTCGCTTCGGTAGTGGTCCCGAGTGGCCTCGCTCATGGCTCACTAAGCCTGCCTGACTCAGGCACTCGCGACCGCATGGGCTACAGCACCATGCGCTCGATGTCGATGGAGTACAACCCACCGGTGCTTGTCCCTTCTTCTCTGCATGCATGGGGTCTTTCTCCCGCACTTCGGAAACTGCCTTCGTGATCAGATCGCGACATGTAAGCCGATCAACCGCCTTCGATTCCCATGACCTGCAATCAAGACTAGAACGTAAGAGGCTCACGTTGATCACGTCCTGGTAAAGTAATTTCGATTTCTCCAGATGCCGCTTCCCAATAATCAGCTGACCATATAAGAGTTGTTTCGGTATCGGCGTCGAATCCATACGGCTCACATGACCAAGCCACCTCATGTGTCTCAGCAAAAGCATGCAGTCCACTGCATACATTCCACTTTGCCGCAACACTTCCGTGTCCACAACTCTGTCGCCCTAACCGATGCGCAAAGTCCGTCGCAAACACTGTTGATGGAACCGCTCGAGATATCGCACATCCCGCCGGTACATCGTCCACGTTTCACTGCCGTATAGAGGAACAGACAGCACCATGGATTTGTACACCATCAGCTTCGAGCCAATGGTAAGCTGATTGTTGTCTCACACTCGGTACTCTAGCTTCCCGAATGCCGCCGTCGACACGCGGATACGCAGCTCACCGTGAAGCTGCTGATCAGCCGACATCACACTCCCAAGGTAGCAGAAGAGGGAGGTGATTTCCAACACTTCTACACCAATGCTGATTCGCGGCAATATTGAAGATTGGACATCCCGTGAAGGCTGAAAGAAACAGACCGTTTTGCTTGTGTTGATGGTGATCCCGAATTTGGCTGCTGTCGAAGCCCTAGCTGTCGAAGCACTGGCCATGTGTTGCAATCATCCGCGCTGTGTGTAAACAACGCACAGTCGTCAGCAAACAGCAACATACGAATAGTTGTCTCACAGACTAGAGTTCTCGCACCGAAACGACGGATGTTCAGCAACCCACCATCAATACGGGGCTCCAAACGAACACCACAAGCACAAGCGGCATAAAAAGCACAGGACATCATTGCATGAAGATATATATTAAACAGGGCAGAAGCTAAGACAGCCTTGCTTCACACCAGAGATGACTGCAAAGTCAGCCGAGGTCTCTCCACTCAGCTGCACCCTCGCTCGCATACCACTGTGCAAACATTCAATTAAACTTACAAACTTAACACGAGCAACCAAACATACCCAACACCAGCCACAATGCCTCGCGGTTCACCGTATCAAATGCCTTGGTGAAAACAGCTGCACAATAAACCCGCTCTTTGATGAAGAGACGAATGTCGTGGCGACGCCACAAGTGCCTCAGCCTAGAAAAACCGAGGCGTGCACTAGAGATACACATCGAAATCTCGTCTCCAACAGCCCTGCCAGCAGTGACGCAACTTCCCAAGTGGACAAAGCTCTCCACAACCTCCAGTATCTCACCACCAAGAGTGAGTGCAGGCAGGGGTACCTGCCAGTCTTGAAGGAGAGCCTTGCATTTGGATGGCGAAAAGTACATACCATACTTTGATGCTTTAATTGCCAAGCGGTTTAGTGCAAGTTGGACGACGTGTGGATCGTCACTCAGCAAGACAATATCATCAGCATAATCCAAATCAACAACTCGACTACCTGGGAGGAGCTCAACGCCAGCGTTCAACGAATCGCTCAGAGCGTTCTTCAGGACATCTTCAATGGCAAAATTGAATAGGAACGGAGAGATAGAGCATCCTTGTCAAACTCCACTGGAAACCACAAAGGAAGGCGAAAGCTTGTATAAGCAATAACGCTGCCCGAGGTCAGACTATAGAGAGCGCACAATATGGAGACGAACTTCTCGGGGACACCATTCCTCAGTAGGCCGTGCCACAGTACCGTACGATCGACAGAATCGAAGGCTGCACGGATATCCAGGAACACAGCAATTGTTGGCCTCTGATACATATGGCGGAGCTCGAAGATCCGGCGGAGTGTGAAGATTTGATCGATGCAGCCGCGATCAGGGCGAAACCCAGCTTGTTCTTCTCGTTGCAACGATTCAGGCGTTGGGGATAGCCTGCGAAGTATGATGGACACTAGCAGCTTGCAAACGACGGGGACAGAGTAGCTGAGGTAATTCCCACCTCTAGCTAACGTGTATAATGATGATGACCACCAATCGGGACCTTGCTCGCCGGCTGTACGCCGGGCTTTTAGGTCTCTGATGGCTTCCTTTAACTTTAACCTATCCGCTAACGGAAGGTCTGATTGCACACGTTGGTACCCTTGAGCTTGAAGGCAAATCGCAGTAAGGCCCTGCGCCCTTCTGGGGTGGAGAGAACCACCCTAAGCAGACGAGATCAAGGATTTGGATGACCAATCGGGACGTTCCCCAACCTGACGAGCTTCCCAACAGTAACGCCAGGGAAACGTGGTGGCAAAAGCCTGGACACGCGAACTTTAAGCCAACCAAGATCATCAAGCATGCGCTCAGTGGGAAGAGCGGCAGTGGATTCAGTGATGTTTCTGAAGATCACACTGCTATCTGTGTAAGAATCGCCCCGACGAGGTGTATTTACTCCACATGCTCTACCATCCACGCCACATGGTTGTTTGACAGGAATCGGTGGGACCGAGGGCGACGGCATCTCGTCTCACTGAGGGAATTGCAGTACCAGGTGGTGTTTCCAGCTCAGGCATTTGCCTCTTGAGCGTTTGATCGCCTTCTGGTTTGGGGACGGGGGGTTTGCAAGCTTCCCTTGCCCTATTACGCTTATTCTTTACTGGCCCATGAGCCCATGACTCGCCTTCTATTTGGGGAGGGTCAACAATGCCGTCCGAGGCATCTGTCAGTTACCTCCATGTGAACTGGAGTGTCCGGTAGGATGAACGCCTCATCAACGGATGGACTGTAAGCAGAAGGACAGTCCGTTATAGCGTCCAAATTCGCAATATTCAGGATTTCATAATCAAGTTCACTTTAGAGTTGAGCAAGGCAAAAGAGACAAGCTCGGCTAACGCATTCTTAACGACTGTGAACCTGGACGCCAGTGCTTTGAATACAACAAGGGGAAAGCCGGGAGCTTCGCTTTCTGAGCGCAAAAATCAGCACATCTAAACGGAAGGTTTTCATTGGATGATAGCATATTGTACTGAATCGCTCGGGGACTGGTACAACTTTTGTGATACTAGCGGGAGCAAACATCACATTGCATAGCACCAGTTGAATCCGTAACTGGCCTTCAACAAGCAAAATTGCCGCAAGCGGCATTTGACTCATCAAACGAGGAGGCAATGGGTTAATCCGTCTCGGTCCAAGTTCAAGTGGGACTGGAACGATAGGATTATCCCGTGAGTGCTCCTCCTACAGCTGGTCGTTGAACCAGGAGTTGGCAGACTGAAATACTGATGGATCTAAAACAAAGATCGCATCACACCCTGTCCAACCAATTAATGACCACGTATCCTGCCCTAGCAGTCCCTGCTGGGCCGGTTACGTGAAGAGAAAAAAGTAAAATAATGCAAAAAGAGAAAGTGAAAAGAGCTAAGCAAATAGAATACCAAAATATTTGAGCCAATAAAAAAGAACCGAAAAGTGAGGGTGGGTCAGTTAGGAAAAAGGAAAGGTTTGGTGTTGCCACCCAAGAGCATCGAGCTGGCGCGCAAAACCCTTAACCGTAGGTTCCCTAACCACGTGATCTGGAATCGAATTCCAGCGATCTATAACTCGGCGCGACAGACGAGTTTCCGTCCTAATCCTATCAGACCATGGTTTATGCAGTTTCAGTGCGTGACCGCGGAGATTAGGTAACGTAGTGGGACTAAATAACAATGTAAAGTTCGAGCCGATCGTACCCATCAAAATACGGTAAGTGAGAATCAGGTCCCCTCTTATATTTCGGTAGTGCATTGAGTACATCCCCAAACTGAGCAAGCGTGCAGGATACGCCTGTTTCCGTAGACCCTGCAATAACCGAGTGCCCACTCGTAACACCCTCTCCAAGTCCATTTTGTCTCGGTTAAGACATGGTGGACAAGCCTAGATACAATATGCCAGGTGGGGTCGGACAAATGCCGAGAATAGCTTCACAAACAAATTGGCCGTTAGGATTCCAAAAGAGCGGCGGATAAACATCATACGAAACCCCCGACAGACAACCTTCTTCCAATGGTCACCAGAATGAAGTGCTGATGCGTGTACGACTCCTAAATCAACCTGCTGAGTGACAACACGGAGTTCACCACCGCCGACAACATATCGGGTGGGAGGATTTGCAGCTCCGATTCGGAGAACAGAACACTTGGCCCTATCGTGCCTTGATTTGATGGTGACAAATTGCGAACAGCGGTTGCATGACATACGAATCCAGGAGCCCCTAGCTAAAAGCGACCATTCCGTGCTGATAGCCACTATGGAACTGAACTTGCCGAGTGTATCTCCGGTGGAACCAGCTTACAACTACTGGAAAACTGATTTCGATGGATTAAATCGAGCAGCGAGCCAAATGGATTGGTCTCTACCGCATGTTACATCTGTGGAGGATGGTTGGACAGTAATAAAGGAAGGATTGGCTTCGCTTTGTTCTCAGTTTGTGCCGTTGAAATTTCGGAAAGTCGGACCAATCAAACCACACTGGTTCGACAAGGAATATGGTAGGCTGGCTCGGTTACGGCGAAGAATGTGGGACGCATTTCGCCTCTCTGGCTCCGCCACTGAGTACGAAGCATATAAAAGACAGCGAAATATTTGCAACAAAGTGAAATTGATAAAGCGCCGGAAGTTCGAAGAAAAGCTTGCAACTGACGCGAGGATGGCCACAAAGAAGATCTTTGCTTACGTGAAACGCCGTTTGAAGCCAAAAGGTGACGTGTCATGTCTGGAAGACGCGGACGGACACCTGCTAACCTCCAGTTCCGATCGCGCGTCCGCACTGGCCGCTCACTTCGCTTCCGTGTTTGCAAACGACGCGGCGTCCATACCCATCTCAGCGAGTAACATTCCTGTAGAACTCAACAGTTTGGTTTGTGATGTCGACGAGGTGCGCCTGCTACTTGCGAACCTTGACGGTACCAAGCCTGCAGGGCCTGACGGGCTTCATCCGCTAATTATCAAATCACTAACTGCCATTATCTCGCCCGCTGTTACGGATCTATTCAACAAATCATTGTCTGAGGGCTCATTGCCAAACGACTGGAAGCGCTCGGTGGTGAGGCCGATCCCGAAAGGTGGCGACCCCAGTAAGGTGGATAACTACAGGCCAATTTGTCTTACACCCGTTTTGGTCAAAGTGATCGAGAAGATAGTAAAAAAACGTCTAATACATCTGTTGCAATCGAAAGAACTTCTGACACCGGCACAACACGGATTCAGGATGGGATATTCTTGTGTTACAAACTTACTTGTGACGAGACAGGAATGGTTGCAAGCACTGAACCGGGGAAAGTCCGTCGACGTAATCTACATCGACTTCAGCAAAGCATTCGACAAAGTTAATCATGAAGTGCTTCTAGACAGATTAAGGTCGTGTGGTGTCGGAGGATCGTTACATCGATGGATCCATGAATTTCTCGTTGGAAGAAAGTGGAGGGTACAGGTGGACGGCCATCTAACCGATTGGTATCCCTCGACCAGTGGTGTACCTCAAGGTACGGTACTGGGACCTACTCTGTTTCTCATCCATATCAACGAGCTGCCCCAGCTTCTACGGTCGCCGTGTGCACTGTTTGCGGATGACCTCAAAATTTGGCGAGAAATTAATACTCTCGATGACTGTGACATTCTCCAACAAGACCTCGACCGCCTCGCAGTATGGTCTGCTGAAGTCCACCTACCGGTCAACCCGACAAAGTCCCTATTCATGAATCTCGGGAAGGCTGTTCACGGACGAACGTACACCCTAGACGGCCAACCACTGCATCCCACACCTTCCGTGAAAGACCTAGGTGTACTCTCACGCTGCGACTTGAAGTCCGTCGACAACACCAACAAACTGTATCGAAACGGACTACGCATGCTCTGGGCGCTGAAACGCAGCTTCTGCACTTGGTCTGAGGACGTCGCCACTCGCCTCTTCTCTTCCATCGTCAGACCAATGGTAGAGTACGGCTCGCCTGCGTACTGTCCGATCACTCGCGGCGAAGCGCAAAAGATCGAACGAGTACAACACATCGCCACCAAGTTGATCCCCAGCTTGAGAGGCTTATCGTATGAAAACCGGTGCATGAAACTTGGGCTCTACACCTTGTCATATCGCCGTGTTCGAGTGGATCTTATCATGACCTACCGTATTTTACATCTCGGTCATTTCCCCATGCTAAGGTCGTTACTCCACTTGCGAGTACTATGCACCACACGTGGGCACAGGTACAAACTCGTGGTACCTGATCTGAAGAAAATCCCACACTCCCTGTGTTTCGAGCGGAGGGTTGTGCACGCCTGGAACAGTCTGCCAGAACACGTCGTCGAGGCCGAATCTGTGCAGAAATTCAAATCTTTGTTGGATTTACACTTCGATAACATACGTTTCAGAGAACGGTTGCCACTTGACAACGATATCATCCACTTGTGACTCACTGTGTAAACAAGCATTTTGTGTGCTACAGAAGGAGTTGCTGAACCATCTCAGGATAACCACCGGACGTGTTTATTTTTAAAAAAATGTTTTTTGATTATCACCCGATGGAGTTGTACAGAATTATTTTCTACTTGCTCCAAAATACAGTATTCAGTATTCAGCTGACAAGCCAGAATGAAGTGCTGTGTCGCCATGTTTAAGTGGAAAAGAGCAGAATTTAAAAACACGTAAACAATCGTAAAAGGACCACAATAAAAAGGCAAAACAAGGTGTAAGGCGGGATTAAAAAGGGAACAACGGCAAAAATTACCAGTAGGCGTCAAGGAGACGCTATGTTCAGTAGCACTTTGATCGATCCAAGTGCAAGTTCGGGTGGGACTGGAACGATAGGAGAATCCCGTGAGTGTCCCATCTTGAGTGGATCGTTGAGCCAGGAATTGATGAAGTGCATAGAGTTATTGATGGATCTAAAACGGAACACCCGTATCGCACCCTGGCCAACCAGTTAATGCCCACGTTTCTCGCCCTAGCAGTCCCTGCTGTCGCAGTCACGTGAAGTGATCAAAGGATAGGAAGAGAAATCGAGGGTACAGAATAAGGAAGTGCACTTAAATAAGAAAATAATACCAATGCATGAAGAAAAGTACAGAAAAGAAAATCGAAGTAAGACGTTAGTAATCAGGATAAGGTTTCGCGTTGCCACCCAAGAGCGTCAAGTTGCCGCTCAAACCCCTCAACCGTACCTTCCCTAATAACACTTTCCGGAAGCATGCTCCAACGCTCGATGACTCGGCGTGACAGCCGGATTTCCGCCCTACTCCGATCGGACCGCGATTCGTCCAGCTTCAAGGAATGACGGCGTAGAACAGACAATCTAGCAGGACTGAATAGCCAAGTTAAGATACGGTAGGATACGGTAGGATTAGGTCTCCTCTAAGCTTTCGGTAGTGCATTGAATGCATTCCCAAACTAAGTAGACGCTCGGGATATGCCCGTCCCCGTAATCCCTCAACTAACTTTGTACCCACCCGTAAAACGCTCTCTAGCTGCATTTTGTCCCACACGAAGTAGGGTGGACAAGCCTGGACGCAGTATTCCAGATGAGGTTGAACGAAAGCCGAGAACAGTCTCGTAAACATGCCGCCAGTCAAGACTCAGAAAGAACGTCGTATAAACCACAACATGCGGAAACCTCTGCTTGCAGCCTTCTTCCAGTTATCACCGAAGTGTAAAGCCGAAGTGTACAACACCTAGAACAACCTGGCTAGGTACACGGAGTACTACCCCCCCCCACCCGCGACTCAGCACTTCGCAGGAGGACAGCTACCTCTAATTCGAAGAACGGAGCATTTCGCCTGATTTCTGGGCAGTAACCATAAAGTAGACCAGTGCCAAAGCTTATACAAGGCTCGCTGAATAGCTTCGGAACCCCCAGGAACATCGACAATATTCCACAACTTCAGGTCATCAGCAACTAACAGCGGTGGTACCTCAACCTCCGCGGGTAGGTCATTCACAGAGCACAGCAGCGATCCAAGGACCGAGCCCTGCGGCACGCCACTAAGGACAGATTGCCTAAACGATAGGTCACGGCCTACTTGTACACACTATTCTCTACCATGCGAGAAAGCAGTCACCCAATGAAAAGTGCGGCAGATATCCCGTAGGAGGTCAGCTTTTGCGCGAGCCTCAAATGGGGTACCTTGTCAAATGCCTTCGAAAAGCACGTCCAGTGCGTGGCCTTTATCCACTGCATTCGCCCAACTTTCGCGAGCCACCAGTAGATTCGTTAGATACGAAATTCCCTTACGGAATCCGTGTTGTACATTGATAAGTAGACACAAGCTACATTCATACAAAATTACATACGTATATACACTCATACACTTACATACACTGTTATGCCAAACATGTACTTTTCGTATATTTTTGATCACACTATGTTCGCTAAGCATGATCATGCCTGTAAAGGTGTGCCTCGCCTTGTCGAGAATAAAAGTTTATTTATTTATTTATTTACTAAATCTACTCAGATGAAGTAAGCAAATGCGCGAAGAAGATTCTTTTCGATAATTCTTATCAGGCGTGTACAATTATGAAGCAAAACTTTTGGAGAATAAAGCCCGTAGAGGCCCGTACAGAGAGCAATCAACTCATTAACTGGGCAATATGAAAACTAACTCAATGATTTGATCTATCGGATTGTCGCATTAGGGAGCAGGTGATCAAGGAAGGTCAAGTTCAATGCCAAGGCAATTTCAGAGCCTGTAGCAGTGTGCGCTGTTTGCACAGCTCTGATTTTAGAACTTAGATGAGTCTCCAATGAATCTCCCACCAGTTTCTCGAGGAGTTTGACTACTACACTCGCCAGACTAACTGGTCTATAATTTGCAGACAGACTCCTGTCCGCATTTTTGAAGATGGAACAGATGACAGCTTCCTTCCATTCGAAAGGTAATGTACAGCTGTGAGCGGTCCACTTAGTTCCGCAGCCAATGTATAAAACAGTTTCGGGTGAATTAAATCAGGTCCAGAGGCCGTAGAAGGATTCAGCCCTTCCCTGCTAGCACATGAAGTCTTTTTTTCGGTCGTCAAAGCCTTTCGATAAAGTACTGATGGCTAGTTCATTGGTGTGTAGTGAGGAGGGGAGACACTTGTCGGCACCGTCGATCCCGATTCAGTGCAGGTTTGACGCAACCGGCTGCGAAGCGGTATTCCTCTGGGAAATCGTCGCCCTTGCAGTAGGAGCAGCAGAGCCTTGCGGTACTTATCAGATGGCAGTGAAGTAGACAGTTGAAACTTTCCTCTGTCGGTGCATCAGAAATGATCTCCGGTAGGCTGTTTCAATCATTCACCACACGAATCGATATGGCAGCCTCTGGACGGACGTGAAGTATTCGGCTCTTGTACAACTTCCACTTGTGGCCTCGTGTCGAGCCGTCCACATTGAGCCGAAAGTGCTTTTGTACCTCCCTCCCAAGTTCTCTTATGATCCGTCTGGTGTAGATGAGATCTTCACGGCGCCGACGATAATCCATTGGGAACATGTTCAGCTCTCTGAGTCGAAGAGGGTAAGCAAAACCACGAAGCTCCATGATGGATTTCGAGCCGCGCCTCTGAACTCTTTCTAGTAAGTCGCATTCCGATTTTAATAGAGGATAGGTAGCTGGAAGCCCATACTCCAATATCGGGCGGATATGTGATGTGAAAAGTTCTGAAAATTGCCGGAGTGACGGGAGAACGACCTGCGTAGAGCACCCAGCATCCTGCTTGCGGCCGCGACCTTCCTCGAGGTGTCTTGGGAAGCTTTCAAGTTCAGGTTCTAATGGGACTGGAACAGTAGGATAAATCCCCGTGAATGTTCCTTCCGTGACGCGTCGCTGATCCAGGGTATTATTCGCCTGCGATAACGAATCCAGAAGAGTCAGATCAGCGCGCGCGAATCACACCACGGTCAACCAAGAAATACCCACTTGACTTGCAATGGCAGTCCCCGCCACACCGGTCACGTAAAATAAGAAAGAGAAGTACGAAAGTAATAAGAGCGTCAAGAAAAAAACGTAATAATTCAACAAGACGATTAAGCTAGGATGTGAAGGGGAATGTTAAAAATTGAAGGCCAAGAGCATCGAGTCGGTGTTCGAACTGTTTCACTGTTGGTGTCAATACCACGTTCTCGGGCAGTGCATTCCAGGAATCCACCACGGCGTGATAAACGAAAGTCCGTCCTGACTCCATCCGATCGAGGTTTGTGTAGCTTCATCTAGTGACCTCGGAGCGATGGAAGTCGAGCCGCTTGGAAAAGCCTAGATAAATCGGGTCCGAGTTTACCGGTAAGTATGCGATAGGTGAAGACCAGGTCGCTTCGATGGTGACGATAATGCATTGAGAACATTTCCAGCGCAAGTAGTCGTTCTGGGTAAGGATGGTTCCGTAGTCCATGGACCAGTTGGGTTCCAACTCTCAACACTCCACTGACATCCTGTTCCTGACTAAGCAAGGTGAACAAGCCTGGATGCAGTATTCCAAGTGTGGCCTGACAAATGCTGAGAATAACCTAACAAACATAGCGCCCGTGATGGTCCCCAATGCCATGCGGATCACCCACAACATTCTAAAACCTTTGCACTTATCTTTCCTCCAGTTCTCACTGGAATTAAGTTCTGAAGACAATGTGACCCCTAGGTCTACCAAATGGGAAACCTGGTGTAGTTCATTACCGCCAAGCAGATAACACGTTTGGGGGTCATTTGGCCCTATTCGTAAGATGGAACACTTTGCATAATGTATGGGCAACTGCCACAGAGCAGCCCAGTCCCAAAGTTTGTCGAGGGCCCGTTGCAGAGTCTGAGATCCATCGAAGTCAGACACTATGTGCCAAAACTTTAAGTCATCTGCAAACATGAGAGATGGTACCTCCAGCAGTTCGGGCGGCTCATTGACATACAAAGAAAATAACAACGGGCCAAGCGCCGAACCCTGAGGGAGCCCACTGAGGACTGACTGACGGACAGACTAGACCCCACACGAACACACATCTCTATCCCTTCCAGAAACGTGGTGATCCATTTCAGTGCACGCCCTGATTTTCCATAGGACCGAAGTTTCAAGAAGAAGCGAGAATGTGATACAGTGTCGCCTTGGAGAAGTCAATAAACACCACATCTACTGCATGACCCCGATCCAAAGCATCCGCCCAACATTCGCGTGCAACTAGCAAATTAGTCATATAGGAATGACCCTTGCGATAGCCGTGTTGCAGTGGACTGAGCAGACCATACTCCCGCAGATGGTTTTCAAGCACATCACTGACCAACTTCTCCAATACCTTGACCAGTACGCTTGTCAATCTTACTGGTCTATAATTGGCAGGAAGGTGCTCGGCGCCCTTTTTAAAAATTGGGCAGACGATAGCATCCTTCCAGTCCTTAGGAAAGGAGCAGCTGCGAAGCGACAACTGAAACAAAGGCGTCACTGTGCCACATAGCTCACTTGCGAGTTCGTACAAAAGCTCAGGGTGAATACCATCCATCCCAGCGGATTTAGCCCCTGAAGAAGATGGAGAACTTTTGCCTCCAAAATTTTGACGTGTGTTAAACAGGAGTCCTGGGGGACTCTCATTGCTAGGTCAAGATGCGGCAATTGCTCATCCCGAACAAAAGTCCCGACATACTGCGCACTGAGTAGACATGCTTTTTCGTGATCAGTGGCGCCGTCGCTGCCTAATATCACTGGGATAGATGAGCCAACGTTACTACGCCTTTTGACGTAGGCGAAGAATCTTTTGGGATTTGCGGAGGCTGAGTTAGCCAGCTCCATCTCATAGCTAAGTCTAGTAGCTCGTAAATGATCCTTGCAAGCATTTCGAGCTTCACGATAACGCCGAAAAGTATATTCTGAGAGAACTGTCCTGTAGATCCGCCAGCATCTTGCCCGTCTATTCATTAGCTGTTGTGCGACTGAGTAAAACCACGGTGGCTTGGCTTTAGGTCAGGTCAGGTCAGGTCAGACGGACGATAAAGGCTTCGGCCTAACGAGCGTCAAGTTCTCGTGCCAGTAAGTGAAGCGGCCCCCGACACTTCGGCGTTGGATTGCCTCTTCTTGCTTCTGCAATGGAATGAAGTAAAAACAAGAGCAATCTTTGCACTTTCATATGCCAGCGTCAAAATACACTACATATTCCAGTACAACTACAATATCTCTGGAAAAAGAATGGACCAACAATCGTCTAAGCCCCTTTTGAAGGCTTCTACGGTCTCAGACTCCACTAAATCAGAAGGAAGTTAATTCCAGAAGTTAACTACTCGGTTCGTAAAAAACTTTGCCCTGATGTCCAAACGAGCTCTGTGATGTTTGGGTTTCAGGCGATGCCCGCGCAGATGGTCTGACATAGCCAACTCAAAAAGATGGGTGGAACTCACACCACTAAGTCCCTTAATGATCTTAAACGTCTCTATCAAATCCCCTCTCAACCTACGCCGTTCCAAGGAAAATAATCCTAAGCTACTTAGACGATCTTCGTAAGACTTCCCTCGTTGACCTTCAATCATCCAGGTCGCAAGTTTCTGAATCTTTTCTATACAAATGATGTCACTCCGGAGGTACGGTGACCAGGCCTGAACACAATACTCCAGATGTGGCCCAACCACTGCTTTATATAACGGCAAGAATACTTCTGCTTTAGTGTTATTCAGCGCACTCCTCAGACGAAATAACTCGTGTCGTACTTTATTGGTAGCGTGGAGACACTGTGCCGAAGACTTTAACGGCTTCTTTACCGAAAGAGGTATGTGGGGTGGGATATATCAAGTTCAAGTTCAAGTGAGACCCGAAAAGTAGGAAAATCCCGCGAATGTTCAACCTTCGAAAACGTCTTTGCTCCAACAGGGAAACCGGTGTCTTGATGTGCCAAAGGAGAGCCAAATCAACACACACGATTCACATGGTCAACCTGTAGGACTAGTTAATACTAGTCCGAGACGATGCGCGGAATTAAGCGCGGATATCAGAAGGCAATTGGAGTCGGACACAGCGGACTGTATTCGATGGGCTACAACAAGAAGCGGACGGATGAAGCGAGGCAAGAGCGGAGAACTCCAAGGGTTGAGAACGAAGTTCTATTACACAACACGTAGCCTAGTTAACCAATGTCGTTGTGTTCTTGTTCTCCTCCGGTAATTGAGCAGGAAAGGCGCTCTGAAAGGCAAACGAAAGAGAGTGCTGTTATTGCAACGATTCAACTTTGAAGGCGCGTCAAAAACAGTTTCAATTCTACTCTACACCACACCCCCTCTAATCAAACAGCGTCCCCGTTGTCACGCCATAGCCGCCCTGAGCTGGCACCTCCAGTTCAATTGCTACTTCCCCAGGCGTTTCGTTCGGCCCCCGACAGGTTTGTCAGTTTTACTCCGGAATGGCTTGAGTCGATTGAAATGTACTATCATGGGTTGACTGGCAGAGTTGTTGGGATCTTTGATAACACTTGTCACATCCGATTTCACCCGCTGTATTATGTACGGCCCTGTCCACTCATGGTGTAGCTTAACCGGAACTTCTGCCGTTGGTAACTGGTGCAAGTAAACTTGGTCGCCAACCTTCAAGGGAGCACCGAGAACTTTCTTGTCGTAATAGTCTTTCTGTCGTCGATGGGTGTTCCCAAGCTGAAGACGTGCCGCTTGATGTGTTTGATGAAGCGAATCAAGGAGTTTTCTAACGTACTCTTTCACCGATGAAGGTGGCTGTTGCGGACTGGGTAGTCGAATGTCAGGCAATAACCGAACATCTCTTCCGGTCCACATAAAAATGGTGTTTGACCAGTAGAAGCGTGCACTGTGCTCCGTTATGCCAGCAAGCATTTTGGTGACGTAGCGTCCTACTCACTTACATTTCGATCCACAGGGGCCTTCAGTAGCGATTTCACCGACCGATTTGTACGCTCAACTTGTCCGTTGCCTTGCTGGTGGTAAGCCGTCGTTCGCGTCTTGTCTATACCGAACACACGACAAAGTTCCTGCACCAACATACTTTCGAAACATGAGCCCCTATCAGAGTGTAGCTGCCCCGGTGCTCCCCAGTGACACACCCAGTGATTCACCATCGCCTTTGTTACGGTGACTGTATCGGCTTGGGCGATCGGAACTGCTTCGCACCACTTGGTGAAATATTCGACCATGACCAAGATGTATCGATGCCCACGTAATGTTTCTGGTAGGGGATCAACAAGATCTGCTCCAACAAGCTCGTTCGGGTGGCCTGCATTCATAGGCTGCAGTGGTGCTCTCCGGGTGATGGTCGGGTTCTTTAATGTGGCGCATGTCTCGCACTTCTGGCAAAAGTTAGTGACGTCTCTCCGTTGCTGTGGCCACCAACACCGTAGACGTACTGCAGCTCCAAGTTTGTTGATTCCGGCATGACCCAGCTGCTCGTGCAGTGCAGATAACGCTTCGGGAAACTAATGACTGCGGAACAACGGTTCTCCTGATATAGTTTGAGCCAAAATCAAACACTAGCACACCTTCCTCAATGGAGAGCTTGTCCCACATCGCCCATAAGCATCGAGCCTCGTAAATCTTTCCTTCCATTTCCTTTGCGGTAGGTTTGTCACTCCCCAGTCGTCGTTTGTCATAGATCGGTGATACGTCTGGGTCCGTGGCCTGTGCCTCCTGCCAACGACCGTACTCCGAACTTTGAAGGTTAACTAGAGCTAAGCGTTGTGTACTACAAGACGGGCAGTCTCCATGAGCACGAGTAGGAAGCCTGCAGAGAGCGTCCGCGTTGGCATGCTGTGCACCAGGTCGGTGTCGGCACTCAAAATCATATTCCTGAAGTTGTTCCTGCCACCTGGCGACCTGTCCCTCCGGGTCTCTGAAGTTCTGTAAACAACCAAGTGACTGATGAAATGTTCGTACCAGAAACTTCTTCCTAATAGGTAGTGTCGGTTTTGTTTTAAAAAGCATACCAAGGCTAGCATTTCCTTCCTGGTTGTGCAGTAGTTCCGTTCCATTGCGCTAAGACTCCTACCACTGTAAGACACCACTCGTTCTATTCCGTCCTGCCCTTTCTGCGACAAAACAGCTCAAATCGCCTGGTCGCTGGCTTCCGTGTCTAGAATAAACTCCCCGGCTTTCGGTGACAGGTCGGGGAAAACCAACACCGGAGCTGCACAGAGGAATTCTCGTAACCGATCGAAGGAATTTCGACATTCGACGGTCCATTCGAAGGTTTGACCTTTCTGTAACAAAGTATTCAAAGGCGCAGCGATCCCTGAGAACCCTTTCACTAATCGCCGATAGTATGAAGACAACCCTAAAAAACTGCGTAGTTCAACAACGTTGACAGGGGTTGGCCATAATCTCAGTTTCTCCGTCTTACAAGGGTCAGTTCGAATCCCCGTCCCCGAAACGATGTGCCCAAGCTACTTTACCTTTTTCTATGGTAAGTGGCATTTTGTTGGATGGAGTTTGAGCCCACATTTACTAGACTTGTTAGCACCTCCGCCAAATTGTTTAAGTGCTCATGTTTTGTTTTTTCGTGTACAATGATATCGTCTAGGTAAACGAGACACTTGTGGGGCATCAATTCATGTACCACGTTTTGCATCAGGCGTTGAAATGTCGCAGGGGCGTTAGAGAGGCCAAAAGGCATGGTCTGGAACTCATAAAATCCTGGTGGTATCACAACCGCCGTTTTTGCTCTGTCTCTTTCCTGCACTTCTACTTGCCAGTAGCCAGGAGCCAAATCTAGGGTATTGAAATAAACTGATCCTCCCAGTGCGTCAAATAGATCATCGATCCTGGGTAGGGGAAAGCGTCTTTTCGAGTAATCTCATTTAATCGTCTATAGTCGACAGAAGCGAAAACCACCATCCTTCTTCTTCACTAGGACAACCGGGGCTATCCATAGTGAAGTAGAGGGCCTTAGTAACTTCTTTTCTAGCATCTCATCTACGAGCTTCTGCACTTCTGTTGGCCAACGTAACCGTATGTGTCTTGCGAGAATTTTAATCGGGATTGCATCACCGGTCTCGAAACGGTGTTTAACGAGATTGGCTCTACCCAAGTCGTTACTTTGCCAAGCGAATGCGTCTGAGTGGTTGCGCAATACGTCTTTGAGCCGCTTTAGTGTTTGCTCATCCGTGACTCGGTCGGGTGGGCGAATAAAGGCGTTAATGTATCTCTCACTGTCTAAGTTGTCCTCATAGGTTATAGAAGCTTCCAAAGCACTACTTTCACAGGGTCTTAACAGTACTGTACAGTTATCGGTGATTAGTTGGCACCTGTCCAGATCCAATCGACACTTCAAACGGCGCAACAGATCCATCCCAATAATAAAAGCAAACGGAATTTTGTCCGCAACAATAAACTCCTGGGTGAAGCTCTTTTTCGCGAAGTCGGCTTGTGCGGTTAAGGATCCTCGAACTGACAACACTTCTCCATTGGCCGCAGTTAGTCGGCAGCGACAAGGCGCGCATACGCGATCTGTTAGCTGGTTAGTCAAGTTAGACCTGATTAGGCTCTTACATGCACCTGTGTCGATGAGACTTACTAACGGAACACCTGCGATCTGTAATTCTATTGTTAATGCTGATTGTGTGGTCGATGCACAAACAATGGCTGGTATAAAGTATGAATGCAATCGGTGCCACTCACCTGGGCGTCCGTTAGTGTAGCGAGATAATCCGCGGTTCGGTATTTGACGGCGGGGCCGTGGAGAATCAGGTTGCGTTGGTCGCTGTGAGCTTGAATATCTTTGACGATAGTTAGGATGCCACAGAAACCGTTCCCTTGACGCACGTCTGGGGCGTCCGGTTCCCTTCAACGCGAAACACCCGGAAGTCGGTGTAGCCGTTGCTCTGTCAACCTGCTTCAGTTGTTCTCCAATCCGTAAGGCTGCAGCCAACTCCTCGGGGGGGG
>OX104063.1:230309783-230346881 GCA_944474145.2 Dicrocoelium dendriticum
GGATTGATAAGGGTTTAATAGAGGTATATTGATTTAGGGGAACTGAAAATGGTGGTGCATTATTTTACGATGTATGTGATGGTGTTTGTTTTAGTGCGCAGGTGTTGTTTCGGTTTCGCTGCAATGGCTGTGGATGATACTCTTGCTTTCCGCGCTGCTTTTCGCCAATATTATAAGGCATTTGGTGAATTCGAGGAAGATTTGAAGCGGTTTCAACTTCAGACGGCGACCAGTTTTTACAAATATGACGTTTTGACCGCTGCGTCGTATAAGAAGAGGTCCGGTCAAGAGCTACCCGATGGGATGCGGTACAAATGGGTACAATATCGTTGTGTCCATTGCACCCGGAAAGGAGACGGTGGCAGTCGGTAAGTGCGAAAGCTTTTTTATGCGTAATTCATGTTTCATAGGTATGTCAGCCTCGGTTGTAAAGCGAGCATATCCATCAGTGCTAAGGGCATTTACTATGAGATAGGCTCGCATTGTCTGGTGCATAATCATAATTTTCACTTGGGGAATCCAAGTTTGTACGTGGGTAACCGGCGTCTGACTCCCGAGGCGGAGCGGCAAGTGTTTGATTTAATGCAGTCCTTCCGTAATACCGGAGAATTGCGAGACTACGTCCTGGAAAGATATAACAAACGACTGAATCGACAGGACCTATTTTCCATCCGCCATCGCTTAGGTGGGGTATCTAAGGGGAATGATGTAAACGCGGTAGCGGAATTGTTGAGTAAGAACGGCGCTGTGCGTGTCGAAAGAGATGGGTCACAAGTGTGATCCGTATTTTCCGTTCCTGCTTCAATGACTTCCATAGCGGCGAAATACGGCGACGTACTTATAAATAAATAAATAAACGTTTATTCTCGACAATGCGAGACACACCAGTACAGGCATGATCATGATTAGCTAACATAGTGTGATCAAAATGTACAGAGTACATGTTTGGCATAACAGTGAAGGTAAGTGTATGGGTGTATATATGTATGTAATTGTCTATGAATGTAGTTTGTATTTTTGAAGGTGCCGCAGAATTCTTGACTGTTTGTTATCGGTAGGAATGTGAGAATAAGCGATCGATGTCCGTGAGTTGGATACCATTTTCCGGATGTCCACGGCCCAGTGACTTTATTTTGTGGCGAGTCACATCCGCCACGTCACAGTGTTGATAAGCAGACATTTGTGGCTTTTTTATAGGGAGAACGCTTGCCGGGCGAAAACCCACCACGTCCTGGAACACTGCCGCCGAACTATTTGCTGGAACGGGTTAAACCCGAACCACCCAGCTGGCACCACGAGGAGGTTGTTCGGCTAGCCAGCCAACCGGTCGGGAGTGCGAGGCGAGCAACATTTACCCGCAACGCGAGTGGAAATCCCGGTGGATAAGTTGAATTCGAAGTAGCCCAACCTCTAGCCCGACCTACTTCTTGCGGATGCGACGCATCAGGTGAACTGCGGTGGTTATGTTCTTTGGCACTGTATGTTGATTGACGGTTTCGGCGTAGGTCGCAGCGTGTTTTACGCTTTAATGCCCAGCGAGACAGCATGCAGTTACCTGGAGGTTGCTCGGGGCATGTCGGAAATGTTGCCCACCACCTTGTCAGCGAAGACTTTAGTTCTGGATAAGTGCCTGGGTCAAATGAAGTCATTTAAGTCAGTATATGCACGGAGCACGGTAGGGTTATGCCGCTTTCATTTTCTGCGGGACGTTTCACGCAGATGCCAGTGTTTGTCAAAAGTGAAGAAGGCGGACGGAGTTCTGCTCAAGCAGTGGATGCACCGATTAGTGTACACGAAGACGGAATTGCAATTTAAGATGCTGCTCAGAGCGATAAGGGTTAGAAGCAAAGAGGCATTCACTTACCTCAGTCGTACGTGGTTTCCCTTCTCAGGAATCTGTTCGTACCACCGGTTGCGCGGTGTGCGTACGTTGGGTGCGTTCACCACCAACAGAGTGGAAAACGAGAATAAGCACCTCAAGTGCGGATTAAGCGAATGGGCATCGCTGTTGCAACTTTTTGAGGCCGTTGTACGTAGAGCACGCGATGCGGAATCACGTTGGACCACGTCACTAGGCAAATTGCGGATGTCGAAATCACGCACCATTCCGGCAACAGGGCAGGTGCGGGAGTTGGTTTCCTGCCTTTCTACTTATGCTGCTGCCATATTTATGCGGTACATTTCTTCAAAGACGGTCACCTCAATACGGCCGAACGGCACTGGGTATGACGTATTGGGTAAGGGAGACCGAAAGCACACCGTTTTTATGGGTAATGAGATGGCCTGTGATTGCAGTTTCCTTAGGCAATGGGATATGCCATGCGCACACATTGTGCGAGTAGCTGGGATGTTAACCGCAGACGTTACCCCACTTATGCACAGAAGCCGTTGGTCCATGGTGGACCATCAATTTCCCATCCCTGATGGGGAACCTTCCGAGCGGAAGTTGAACCGATGCCCTCCACATCTGCCTGCACGCACGTCGTGTTAACGCGTGAGGAAAAGTTGTCTCGTGCTAACCGGCTGTTCGGTGATTTAACCGTTGCCATGACCAGCCTGGGTACAATGGCATTCCTTGAGGCAGAGTATTTCTACCAAAGCAGCCTAAATACCTTGCTTCGGAGGCAGAGACTGGTGTCCATTGGAAATTGTCTCCCTGACAACGTCCACCAGGCGGACGCTATACCACAGCGTCCACGGCCCAAGGCAACAAAAAGGAAGCAGTCGCTTTCACCTAGGGTGATGGAAGCCCCGCAACTGTCAACCGAAACGCACCCCCTGCACTTCCGACGCATGCCGACTGTCACCTCCGCAGTTTGCAAAACCGTGACTAAACGCGCCAGAGCTGAGAATATACAACCTGCAAACAACAACGAAAACGCCTGCATCATTTGCGATACGGAGGACGGACCGAGAACCGAGGGAGACACCGTTCACTGGGTGATGTGCTGCAAATGCAACCGGTGGCTTCATCAGGTATGTGCCGCATACACAGCAGACTAGGAGCACTATACGTGCGTCTTTTGCATGTGAGTTCACATTTTCTAACCCAATTCCTCTTCTTCCATGCCACTGAGAACGAGAAACCGGCCCTTTTTAGGGCCACCCTCTGGCGCTGCAGCGGCATGACTCCCCCGGATGGTAACCCACGCTGCTTGGCAGCCGCTGGGTACTGCTTGGAGCATACCGCATGCCAGCCTAGTGGGTGGCTCTACGAACGACGATTATGCGTCCTTGGTTATCTATGACAACAGAGCCCCATTCTCAGTGGCAGTTTACTTTGTATGCCAGGCTCCACCATGGAGTGACACAGGCAAGGGTAAGTCATGTTCGCTCTGTGGTACGTATGGACGCATAATAACCCTCGCCCTTTGTATCCCCATGTCTTCTCATGGTCCCTCGCAGCTGTCCTCTGGAAGCGGCAAGAATGGAACTCGTCAGCAGGTACGTTCCGTATTCATTTCCCATTTCTATTGCCATTGCATGGAATATAGCCCGGACCTCAGTGATACGCTGTGTTGACGCGACAAACCTATACTAAATAAATAATAATAAATAAATAGGTATATTTCTAGACCTGCTAGAGTCTGCACCCTAAAGGGTTCAGATCAATGCTTACATTTATCCGATGCTCTTGCATGGAAGTTGGCAAAATATATGTTCATCGCGATCTTTAGGAAGAGCCGCAGAGGATTCCGAGAGAAGTGAACTGGAGATTCCCCCGTACGACTGTGTAAACTATTCTAAAGTATATTAAAATTATAGCTTTCTTATGTATTAGGGAAGTAGGCTGTTTGCCTGTTGGAACGGTGTGCCCGTGTGTTTGAAACTCGATTATAATCTCGGTCTTTGACGTGCGACTCGACAGCGAACGACGCGCCGTCCACGTACTCGACGCCAACTACATCCTCCCTAGCTAGCTGTCCTCTGGTGCCCTACTTTTAGCACTACCTAATTTTCCTCCCCCGTCCAATAAACTTTACCCTAGCTTACTCTTGTGTGTTCTACTCACTACTTTAGTTGGCCGTTTAGGCTCGTACTTGCTATATAGAGCACGAATTTCGCGCTATAATTGGGACCCCAAAAAGAAAATTTTTTGGTGAGGTTGATACTAATATTTCATTTGAGCTCCGGTAACTTATTCTGTCTACCCTTCTGCTTTTACTTTCTACCACTAGCGTTCACTATCACACGCTCCGTAACTTTTCGCTATGAAGGTTAATCACCCAGCTTCTGACGATAAGGTTAGTGGGTTCCGTTTCCCTATCCCGCCTGTCCTAGAGACTAAACCTAAGTCCTGGTTTACTCAGCTAGAATCCATTGTTTCGCTACATGGCGTTAAGTCTGACAGTGTCAAATTTCACTGCATTGTCGCTGCGCTTCCTCCGCACGTCGTCGATGACCTCGACGACATCTTGGAGCTTCTCGACAGTCAGAAAAATTATGCTGAGGTCAAGACCGTAACCTTTGAGCCATTCGGCATATCAAATCATGCTCGTGTTAGACAGCTTCTTGACGAAACCGAGCTAGGTGATCGAGGGCCTTCTTAGTTGCTGCACAAGATGCAGGCTCTAGATAAGTCTCTCTGTTGGCGACTCTTTCCTTAAAGAGATGTGGCTTCGTCGCCTGCCACGTGACATGCGTAACCCCTTGTATACAAATGATGCGCCTCTTTCTCAACTAGCTGACATTGTCGACCGTATTTGGGAATCCAAAGCCCAAGTACCTCAGGTTCGGTCCACTTCCAGTACGGAGGTAGCAGAAGTAAGAGCGCAAGTAGCCGCACTTACCAACCGACTAGAGAACCTAACACAATCCGGATCCATACGCTGAAATCGTTCCAGTAGTCGCACTGGTCCCAGATCACTTTCGAAATTTCCCCCTGTGTCAAGCTATTGTTAGTACCACGAGCGACTTGGTCATCAGGCCAGATCATGTCGCCGGCCTTGTTCCTTCAAACGCAAGACGCAGGGAAACGGGCCGGCCTGCACTTTGGGGTGACAGACGCTGCTGGCCGCCTCAGTCGTCTTTCCGTTCTTACCGATCGCAGTACGGGAATACGCTATCTCATTGACACCGGCGCAGAAGTCAGTGTTATCCCACGTGATTCTAGTTACGTTATCGAAGAGGCGACTAGTTCCTTACGCATAGCAAACGGCACCACTATTCACGTGTATGGTCAGTGCTCGCGCACGATTACTTTAAACCTGCGAACTTCTTTTAACTTGATCTTTTTCGTCGCAGATATCTAAACGCCAATCCTTGGCCTTGGATTTCGGCGGCACTGCTTTGCTTGTGGACGCGAAGCAACGCCGGCTGATCGTTCGTCAAACAAAGCTGGCAGTTATAGGTACTTTGACCCCCATTGCGTCAATCAGTCCTGTATACGCCAACCAGTCAAGCTCACCCATCGTCCAGAGGCTTAATACCAAGTTCCCGCAAGTATTTCGTGTAATGGCCCCGCTTCCATCTGCCATTGATACTGCAAAACATCATATCGTTACCAAAGGTCCGTCTGTTTTCGCCAAAGCCAGGCGAATGTCCCCTGACAAGTTGAAAATTGCTCGCGCAGAATTCGAACACATGTTTGAACTAGGCATCGTTCACCTGTCTAAAAGCCCGAGGGCGTCGCCGCTCCACATGGTGCTCAAAATTTCAGGAGACTGGAGTCTAGGTGGTGAGTACCGCGCGCTCAATAACTTTACTGTTCCCGACCGTCATCCACTGCGATAATCACGCCGTTTGGGATCTTCGGATTTTTGCTTATGCCGTTCGGTCTTAGCAACGCACTCCAGCCTTTTCAATGATGCATCGATTCAGTCACTAGAGGGCTAGCTTACGTCTATCCATATATCGACGATATCCTAGTTGCCAGCGTTTCTAAAGAGCAACACGCAGAACCTCTTAAGATTTTTTTCGATAGGCTGGCCGCTACTGGCATCACTGTCAACCCTGACATGCGTATTTCAACGGCCTTCCGTCGAATTTCTTGGGCACCATATTGATCAGTATTGCATACGACCTCTAGACGATAGAGTACGCGCCATCAGAGACTTTCCGGTAACGACTATGTTAGCCGCTATTTGCCGTTTTAACGGCATGCGCAACTATTATCGACGTTTTATTCCACACTGTGCCAAGTTGCTAGGTCCATTAACCGACCTACTTCGTGGACGTAAAATCGGTCCGGTGGCACTGACTGCCGCTGCTGCCGAAGGGTACACAAAAACAAAGAAGCCTTAGCCAAAGCCGTTATGCTGCATTATTTCGATCCGAATGCTCCGCTCAGTGTTGCTGTTGACGCATCGGACACTACCATTGGCGCCGTCCTACAGCAACATACAAATAAATAAATAAATAGTTTATTCTCGTCACTACGAGGCACACCATCAAGGGCGTGATCATGGCATTACAGACGTGTATGATCATCAATTGCACAAATTAGTACATTTTGACCCATAGCATGGGAATTTGTGTGTGGTGAGATGTAAAACTAGGTTTAACTGTGTATTTGGAAGGGGGCATGTTGTGTGGATAGGTAAATTTGACTGTGTGTGCTTTCGTTCGTTGTGTTTGCCATCAAAGGGGGATTCATTGGAACGCTTTGAATCAGATGACGTCTGTGATGTGTGAACGATCCTCCGGAAAAGTGAAGAAGCAGTGACTTTATTTAGTGGCGGGTCACATCCGCCACGTCACAGTGCTGTTAAACGGATACTTGTGGCTTTTTATAGGGAGAACGCTTGCCAGGCGAAATCCCACCACATCCTGGAACACTGCCGCCGAACCATTTGCTGGAACGGGATTTACCCGAACCACCCAGCTTGCACCACGGGGAGGTTGTTTGGCTGGAAACCCCTTGCATTCTACTTTAGACGCATACAACCTATCGAAGGCAATTACCGCACGTTCATTCGCGAACTGCTAGCCATTTACCCTACCGTTCGTCATTTCCGACACGTCCTTGAAGGTAACACCCTCATTATCTTCACCGATCACAAGCCCCTTATCTACGCATACAGAAAGCAACCAACGCGACAATCACCATGTGATATCCGTCAGCTGGATTGAAATCCAGCTCAATTCTCCACTGATATCCGACACAGTTCCTGTCAACAAAACGTCATCGCTGATGTGTTTTCAAGAGTATTTGCGAGTGGCCCCGCCGGGCAGGCAATCGATTCGGCTGCTATGGCCACCGCGCAACCAAATGACCAAATTTTTCGGAACTCCTTGCTTCCTCTTTGTAGATATCCACACACCCTTTGCCGTCATCTGATGGTACAATTTTATGCGACACATCTACCGGACGACCTCGACTCGTCGTTCCAGATAGTTTTCGCTGTATCGTTTTCGACACTCTCCACAATATCGCCTACCCAGGCATTGAAGCTACTGCTAAGCATTTCACCCTGAGATACGTTTGGCCGGGAATGCAACGCGATCTTACGCATTGGGCACGCAGCTGTCTCACCTGCCAGCAAGCCTAGGTTCAGCGGCACGTGTCCGCTCCGTTTGGGCGCTTTTCGTCCTCATCAGCGCGATTTGCTCGTCCATCCTGACATTGTGGGACCTCTGGACCCGACCAAAAGAATGATCTATATTTTGACCGTGATCGATCGTTGCACCTGGCGGCCCGAAGCTGTTCCCATCCCAGATGTAGCTGCGGAAGCTGTGACACGCGCTTCTGTCGAACGCTGGGTCACTTCGCTTGGCTCTCCAGCCACAATGACGACAGACCGCGGTCCGCAATACAAATCTTCGACCTTTGGCGATCTTCTTAAACTCATTGGATGCCAACGCATTCGCACGACCGCCTATCATCTGCAATCAAACGGCATAGGGGAACTTTTCCACTGACAGTTAAAACCCTTAATTAGCGCCGCCAATACGCTGAGTTGGACTGAAATACTGCCTATGATCCTCTTAGGGATTCGAGCAGCCCTTAAGGCCGATCTACGTGTGTCTAGCGCCGAGTTAGTATATGAACGACCACTGCGTTTACCTGGAGATTTCTTCTCTCATAGTCCCAGTATTCCCCGTTACGACGCGAATTATGCACCTCAGCTGATCACCAGCTTGCGACACTACAAGCTTCCCGATGTTGGAGAACAAAAACGTAAAGCTTTTGTTCCACAAGACTTACAACGTTGTACGTTCGTTTTCTTACGCCTTGATGGTCTCCGCAGACCACTGGAGCAACCTTACGAAGGTCCCTTCAAGGTCCTGCAGCGTAAGGACAGCGTCTTAATAATCGGCCGTCACGGTAAACGAGAAGCCGTTAGGATTGATCATTTCAAGGTCGCCCAAGTGGAACCTGAGCTCGCTGAAGACCCTTGCTTCTCTTCGGAAGTATCAACCCAGCCTATGATGGAGGACTCGCTTGCTTCCAACACTCCGGAAGCCAAACATCACGCTCCATCCAAGCCTTCCACTTCAGCTCCGCCGCTTCCAATCGAACCAACTGCCACATCTTCAACCGTTCCTTCAATTTTGCGACCCGGTAGGACGTCTAAGACGACGCCTTCCCTTGGTTCGCACAAGCCGACCAGGTCGGGTAGACGCGTTTCTTGGCGCGATTAACTGATTAGTGTTCCTTTCCCTTTTCTTATGGCTTTCCTTTTCCCTTTTGGCCAACAACGTATGAAAACCCCAAAATCTCGGCAAAAGCTTTTGAAAACGCCAATAAGACTGACAGTATTTTCGAAAACAAAAAAGCAAAACACCTGGAAAACCCAAAAAAGAAGAAAGCGTTTTGAAAACATAAGAAGTTGCTTTTTGCTTAACGCCTACCTCATCCGGTAAGTATCACTCTCACTTTTTCTTTCGCCTCCACCGTCACTGCTTTTGTTTCCGTTTATCACCCATGTATTAACAGGAGGAGCTGATGAGCCTGAAGCGAACAATTGACCTTCACGAACTCGCGCGCATTTGACGCTTACGAACTTTCCCTCATTTTGTGTTTCCGGCACCGTTATGGAGGACACGGGTGAGAACTTGCTAGGGTCCGATCGCATGGGTCTCCCCCAGCAGCTGCATCATGTTTCACTACTTGGTCTCGCAGAAGGCTTGCCCGCTACGGACGGTCCTCACGTAAATCGAAAGGTCACCCACGGTTTCCCTTCTAGGAGGAGGCTTTGTAGTGACCTGGAGTTTCCACCGCACGACTGTGTAAACTATTCTAAAATATATTAAAATTATGGCTTTCTTATGTATACGGGAAATAGGCTGCTTGTCGGTTGGAACGTTGTTCCCGATTGTTGGAATCACGAATGCGCTCTTCGCCTTTGGCGCGCCACTCGACTGCGAACGACGCTCCGTCTGCACTCTCGACGGCAACTTCATTCTCTCTATCTAGCTCTCTGCTGGTGCCATACTTTTTAGCATTAGCTAACTCTCCTCCCGTGCAGTAAACCTTTTCCCTAACTTACTCTGGTTTGTTCTACCCATTGCTTTGGTTGGTCGCTTAGTCTCGTGCCGAATATATAGCGCACCCTAAAATGCGCTGTAAGTTCAATATAATGTCAGGATGTTTACCAACGTCAGGCGCCGCCTCAAGGGTTGGTGCCTCCTTCGAATCCGTCCTATTTATGCGACCGTCTGAACGCACGCTTGTTCTGAGAAGTTCCGCACGTTCAAGGCTTATTACTTTTTGAGCAACCTTCCTCTCTAAAGAACTAAACATAGATGGTAGTCTACCCACTCTATGCACCAAAGGCTTTAAGTTCATATGACACGCTAACCCCCAGATCCTACTCGTGGAGAACATTATTAAGAAGATATCCACCGTTGTTGTAGACCCCGAAAGAATCCGGTTTACCAACCAGCAGAACAGCACATTTGTCGTGGTTAACGGTAGTTGCCACTTGACGGACCAATCATGCAGCTAGTCTTCTCCGTATTTCATCAAATTACGAGTATGTGTACCGTACGTTAACTGCTAATGATAAGATTGCTTAGCCGTTTTAGTATGTCAACATTCGTAGCAGCTTTCGTAGAAAGCGCCATTTTCCCTTTTCGAATTGGGGCACTTTCTTAAATTTTCAGCTTCCTCCGGCACTGCTCGCTTTGGTTATCAATTTTGCTCGACTGTGCTTGATTTCTTTGTTCACTGTGCATCAGCGACAGCTCAGGAACAAGTTACCGTTGGTACGAAGCCGTTTTGACGCAGATTAGATATAATAAGCACCACAACTCATTTTAGTATAACACTGCGATGAATATGTGGTTCAGGTTGGTTTTTCCTCAAGCTTGTGCCTTCAAGTTCCAGTTCAAGTGAGACCAAAACCGGAGGAAAATCCCGCGAATGTGTCACCTAGGAAAACATCCTTGATCCAACAGGGAAACCGGTGTCCTGAGGTGCCAAAGGAGAACTAAATCAACACACACGATTCACATGGTCAAGCAAACAATGCCCACGTGCCCTGCACTAGCAATCCCCGCTGTGCCGGCCAAGTGAAGATTAAAAGAACAGTAGTGTCAGTACAGAAAATGAAACAGAGGAGAATACAAGCTCATCGAATATCGTAGGCAATATTACGATATAAGTTAAAATGAGTTAAAGAAGCGTAGGCCGTAGTAGACGAAGGAAAGCTTAAGACTTGAAGGGGAAGACTTTAAACTGCAGACCGAGAGTGTCAAGTCGATGCTCGAACAGTTTCGCCCTTGGTGCCATCCCGACGTCTGCAGGCAATGCATTCCAGTAAGCTGTGACCCTAGGCGATAACCGAAAACCTGCCCAAACCCGGTCAGACCGGGGTTTGTGAAACTTCAATGGGTGGCCACGAAGGGTTGGCATTCGAGTTGGGCGAAACAGTCTAGTCAAATCAGAACCAATCTGACCCATCAATATACGATATGTGAGGACTAAGTCGCCCCGAAGCCGCTTGTAATACATGCAAAACATATCCAACTTACGTAGCCTCTCCGGGTACGTCAGCTTCTTTAATCCGTGCACCATTTTCGTCCCGGACCGTAGGACTCGTTCAACTACCATCTTATCACGAACCAGGCATGGAGGACAAGACTAGACGCAGTATCCCAAGTGCGGCCTTACAAAAGCCGAAAATAGTCTAACAAACATGTCGGAGGCCATTATCCAGAATGACCTGCGGATCATCAACAACATGTTGAAACCTTTGCGAGTAGCAGTCGGCCATTTTTCACTGGACTTCAAGTCGGATGACAGCAAAACACCGAGGTCAAATTGGAGTTGAACTCGCGGTACCTCGTTGCCGCCAAGCAAATAACGCGTCGGCGGGTCATTGGGACCTACACGTAAAACGGAACATTGTGCTACATTAACACGCAACTGCCACAAAATTGACCAGTCACAAAGTCTATCCAGAGCCCTCTGTAGGGTCAGTTGACCAATCGGCTCGTCCATCGTGAACCAGAATTTCAAGTCATCCGCAAATATTAGGGATGGCCCACCCAATTCATCAGGTAGGTTATTAACATATAAAGTGAAGAGGAGGGGGCTAAGAACCGAACCTTGCGGAACGCTACTTTGAACACACTGGCGGAATGAAAAGCTTGAACCCACCTGCACACATATCTCTTCAGCTTAGGAAAGCTGAAATCCATCGTAAGACTGATCCAGAATTACCGTAGGAATTCAGCTTGTACACAAGGCGCGAATGTGGAACGATGTCAAAAGCTTTGGAACACTCAATAAACAGCACGTCCACTGCCTTCCCGCAATCAACGGCTTCGGTCCAGTGTTCACGAGCGGTTAACGTTTAGTAAAGCAAGCAGACACCTTACGAAAGCCGTGCTGAGATGGTTTAGGAAACTCAAACGCTTTCAAGTGTCCTTCGGGGTGTCCAACACGATCGTTTCCAATAACTTGACTAGCACGCTCGTTAAACTGACCGGACTTCAGTTATCAGGGAGGTGCTTAGCACCTTCCTTAAAAACGGGACAAACAATAGCCCCCATCCAGTCTTTATGTATGGAGCAGCCACGTAGAGACTTCAAAAAATGTTGCGTACTCGGACGACAAATTTCATCAGCTAACACGCACAACAGTTTAGGATGAATGGCATCCCCGCCGGCAGCTTTAATGGGATTTAATTGCCTCAGAAGCCGGAGCACTTGAGCCTCGGTTATAGTAACTTACTCCACGTGGGATTCCTCAGGAACTTTTGCCTGGAGAATGATATGCGGCGGCTGTGCTTCTCTAACATAAACCCCAACACACGGTTCTCCGAGCAAACAAGCTTTTTGGTGATCCGTGACAACAGCAGTGCCGTCAGGGCCAAACAACACTGGGATGACGAGTACATGTTGCTTCGCCTTTTGTAATAAGCAAAGAAACGTTTCGGGTTTGATGAGGTTATACGAACAAGCTCTACTTCATGTTGTAGACGAGTACCTCGTAGATACTGCCTGCAGGCATTTCGAACCTCACGATATCGCTTGAAGGAGCATAATAAAGGAACAGATAAGTAAGTACGCCAACATCTGGCACGTCTGTTGAGTTGTTTGCGTACAGCAGAATCAAACCAGGGTGGGCTTGCCCTAGTTTTATTCCTGCCAGATAGTGGTATATGGGGGAGATAGCTCACTCAAGTAGGATTTAAATCTGTCCCATGCCGTTTGAATGTCCTCACTTTCCAACACGTCACAACGCGACTTTGCGGCTTTGGCTTTCATTGTTTGAATGCCTGCGCGCCATATATTTGTTACTCGGTCGGGAGGATCATTAGTCTGACGACTAACGGCGCACTTATATGAGAGACTTGCGTGGTCGCTAGCACCGAGAGGTGGGTTGTATACAATAGCCTTGAAAAAATCAATGGATTTAGCGAAGATCAAGTCCAAGAAGGACGTGTTTTGACCCATCATGAATCCAGTAGGCCGATCGACGAATTGGTGCAGGGAAGCTCGCAAGGTTAGTTCGAGAAGCTCGGTAGCCAAACACCTTGCAACAACATCGTAGGAAAAATTCTATCAGTCAACGTCGGGAAGATTGAAGCCCCATCAATAAACACCTCTTTGCCGAATGCTCGCGGATGAAATCAGCAGGCCCCTTATCAACGCTGTCGGGGCTTCTATAGACCAGCACAACTTTAAGTTGCGCGGAGGCAACGCACATGTTAAATGCGAGTGCCTCAACATCACCCTCTGATTATCTGAAACTATACGTCTTAAAGACAGTAAGTGCGGAGTTAACGTACAAAGCAATGCCACCGCGCAGATCAGAGGTGCAGTCACATCTCAGCAGTGCGTAGCCTGGCAAGCACACTTCACTGTCCGTGACTTCGGTGGACAACCACGTTTCAGTGAATGTGGGAACATCTGGACGGCCGTCGTCGACAAGGGCGCCGACTTCGCACAGCTTGTTTCGCAGGCTACGCACATTGCTTAAGATCACCTGAAGGGGTGTGATGTTGTGATTCCTGTGTCGTGCCCCACCAGAACCGGCTCTGGTAGGGCAGAAGTGGACCACCGGCTCAGCACCCAAAAACCCACCAAGCGGAGTCCCTTTCTCCTGCTTCACGGCGGGCTTTAAGAGCTTGCACAGCTTCCTGCAATTTCAGCCTATACGCCAAAGGGAGGACTAGGTCACAATGACACCAGTTCCCTGGAGCTTAAAAACGAACAGCAGAAGTACTTGGCGCTCCTCCGGTGTGGACAGAACAACTCGCAACAAGCGAGGGCTAGACTTGTCAGCTTGCGAGTTACCGAGTTAGTTTGCGCACAGTCACGTCCGGGAAGCCGGAAGACAAGAGTTTGCTAACACATATTCTAAACCACTTAAGGTCATCTAGCATTCTGTCTTTTGGGAGAACAGCAGGTGACTCAGTGGCGTTTCTGCCAATAAAACTGCAATCGGTATACGAGTCCGCGCGACGCGGAGTATTTACCGAACGCTTCATGGACGTCGTTTGTTTCAGTTTAGCGTCCGTTTTTATAGACTCTAATGTCGTAGATGTTTCCAGCTGCAACGATTCCGTAGTAGTAGAATTTGAGGGGGAGAATGGGCACCCGACGGACCTCTCATGTCTGCCTTGGTTTTGCCGCTAGTTAACCCTCTTTTGCCTTCTTTTCACAAGGGCAGAAGCATGCTGCTCTCCTTCGGTAACAGCCAAATCAAACAAGCTGTCTGAGGGTTTGTTACTAACAGGGTCGTTGCTAACAGGTAAAATGACATTCGACAGTGAACAAACAGATACAGGTTCTGACAACTTACCAGAGTCTTACACTGTCTCCTGACAAAGAAGACCTGAGCGTTCTAGGTCCTTCACAGTCCATTCAACTTTCCTCTCTAGCAATTCAATCGGAGACAGCTAACTTTCCAGAGAATCTGGACTGCTCTTTACTAGCGTGTAACGCTCAGTGTTGCGCATGCAACAGTCATTATAACGGTAGCGTGAACGCTCGCTACTGGACAGAAGAGCATACTATCTACGATCCAAGCCAGTATAGGCTTATGGAACCAAGGGTTACGGATATCGCATTGCATGCGCTCGGACGAATCTGTAACCGCTTCTAGACAACCCCTTTACCATACATGACCACAGAGTCGTCAGAAGGCGGACACGGCGAGTTTAAGCAGCGCTTGACAACCAAGGTGACAGAGAGGGTTCAGAGAAAGAATTGAATGTAATAGATAAGAAGCAAAGCTGTGAAACGGCTTAGGGTGACGACCTATGCAAGCGACGAGAACACCAGTCAGAAAGACCAAGTGTGACATGAGTGTATTGAAATGGACGCACCAAGTCACCAAGCCGAAGTGGACTCCAGGGATATAACAACAGGACCTTTGCGAGGGAACAGAAACCGACACACGGATAACTGAAGATCCACAATAACCTGTGAGTTCTACGCGGTAACTCGAGTTTTTGCGTGCCATACTGCTAACGTGGAAAACAGCGTTTGAATAAACACTTGAAACGTAATTTGACTATTGTCAAATTTACTTTGATCTATATCTTGGATCGACTAAAGTGGATTGGCCAAAGCGTCTCCTTGACGCTTATTGGTATTTTTGCGGCTGTTCCCATTTTTAATCCCGGTTTGCACCCTGGTTAGCCTTTTATTGTTGTAGTTTTACGGTTGTATACATGGTTTTAAATTCTTCTCTGTTTTCCACTTAAACAGGACCGTCTCGCAAAAAGCCGAGGCAGGTGAACCCCGTGTGTCCTCTTTTGATGAGTCATGTGTATCTTGCAGCAATTCTGCCTGTCCAAAGCCAGTAACGGATACACCTGGTGGTGTGCAGTGTGGTGTTTGCTCCCGTTAGTATCACAAAAATTTTACCGGCATCCGAGCGAATCAGTACAATATGCTATCATCCAGTGAAAACCCTCTCTTTAGATGTACTGATTGGTGCGCTCAGAAAGCGATGCTCCCTGCTTTCAACTGTGCTGCATTTAAAGCACTAGCATCCAGATTCACAGTAGTTGAGAAGGCATTAGCCGAGCTTGCCTCTCTTGCCTCGCTCAACTGTAAGGTGGATTTGATTACGAAATCCTGAATATTGCGAATGTGGACGCTGCAACAGACTACCCTGCGGACAGTCCAACCGCTGACTAGGCGTTCATCCTACCGGAAGCTCCTGTCCAGAGTAAATAACTGACACAGTGGCCGCGGACGGCATTGTTGATCCGCCCCAAATGGAAGGCGAGTCACGGGCTCCTGGGCCAGTAAAGAATAACCGTAAGAGGGCAAGGAAAGCGCGCAAACCCTCCGCTCCCAAACCGGAAGGTGATAAAATGCTCAAGAAACAAGCGCCTGATTTGCAAACACCACCTGGTGCTGCAGATCCCTCAGTGAGACGAGATGCCGTCACCATCGGTCCCACCGATTCCTGTCAAACAACCACGTGGCGTGGATGGTAGAGCAAGTGGAGTAAACGCACCTTATCGAGGCGATGCTATTACAGATAGCAGTGTGATTTTCAGCAACTTCAATGAATCAACTGCCGCTCTTCCCACCGAGCGCATGCTTGATGATCTTGGTTGGTTTAAAGTTTGCGTGACCAGGCTTTTACCGCCAGGTTTCCGGGGCCTTACTGTCAGGAAGCTCATCAGATTGGGGAACGTTCCGGTTGGTCAAACAAATCCTCAACCCGTCTGCTTATTGTGGTTCTCTCCACCCCAGAAGGGCGCAGGGCCTTACTGCGAATTGAGTAAATGCTCAAAGGTAGAAACGCTAATGTGCAACCAGACCTTCAATTAGCGGATAGGTTAAAGTTAAAGGAAGCAATCAGAGACCTAAATGCCCGGCGCGCAGCTGGCGAAGTAGGCTTCCGATCGGTGGGTTTTCAGGTGGTCAGCCGGCGGTCCATTTACACCCTGCCAGAACCTATACTATCTGCGCACGACCAAGGGCTGGTAGTGCCGAGGAAAGTAGTGCTCTCCAGTGGGTGTCAGCTTTTCTGGATGGACAAGAACAGTGTGTTCGTGTGGGAAGCTTTCTTTCGTTTCGACAAGCTGTACTTAGCGGCGTTGCGCAAGGCTCTGTCCTAGGTTCGCTACTGTTTTCTGTCTAAGTGAATGACCTGCCGGAGGAGCTTGAGGTATGATCGCTCTTATTTGCTGATGACCTAAAGCACTGGAATATTGTTGATATCCCTGGAAGTCCTGTGGCTCTTCAACGGACTCTGGATAGACTCTGGGAATGGTCTGTCTTGTGGTTGCTGCCCATAAACCGGGCAAAGTGTTCAGTGCTGCGTATCGGAGCGTCTGCTTCCTCCACAATTTATGTGCTTGATGGGAGTGAACTTCCCCACGTGACTCATCAGGTTGACCTAGGTGTCGTCCAATGTTCCACACTACATGCTGGAGACAACTGGAAGAAGGCGGCTAGTAAAGTGTTCCGGATGTTGTGGTTTATCCGTCGTACTTTAAGTACCATAACCGCTGATGTGTTTGTGAAGCTCTTCTCAGCGTTTGCGCGACCCCACCTAGAATATTGCGTCCAGGCCTGTCCACCATGCCTTGTCCGGGACAAAATGGCACTAGAAAGGGTGTTGCGTGTCGGTACTAGGTTGGTCAAGGGATTACGAGAACAAACGTACCCCGAACGCCTACTTAGTTTGGGGATGGATTCAATGCACTATCGAAGGATTAGAAGGGACCTAATCCTAATCCACCGTATATTGACTGGGAAGGTTGGCCCTGATTTGTCGTGGCTATTTAGTCCTAGTAAATTACCTGGTCTTCGCAGGCATTGTATGAAGCTGGACAAACCGCGGTTCGATCGAGTTAGAGCGAAGACACGGTTATCGCGTCGAATCCTCGTTCGCTTGACCTTGCTTCTATAAAATGTGGTCAAGGCGTCTACGGTTAAGGGGTTTGAGCGTCAACTAGACGCTTTTGGGTGGCAACACGAAACCTTCGCTTTTTGCTGACTGATTCTCACCTTCATACTTCCATCCCATTTTCTGTACTTTCCCTCACCATTGGCATCATTTTCTTTTAAGTGATTTCCCCTACTCATTACCACCGATTTTTTTCTCACCTACTTCACGTAACTGGCATAGCAGGGACAGCTAATGTAAGGAACGTGGACATTAAATTGGTGGATCAGGGTGTTTTATACCCATCAAGAAGTCGGAGCACCCCTATCCATTACTGTATCGACGAACCGCTCAAGAAGGAACACTTACGAGATTCATCCTATCGTTCCAGTCCCACTTGAACTTGAACTTGTTGAACCACGCAGAATGGATCCAAAAATTGAGGCAAGTAAATCCGCCTTTGACGAATGGAAAACAGCGCACAAGAGGCGAGGGTTGGGCGGATAGCATCCAGTGGTCCAAAGACGGGTAGTGATACCGAGGCTCGGTAACAACAACGGAACAAAGACCAAGTTTACTCGCAGTCATATTCCCCATTAGAGCTGGGTGAGAATAAGGGAACGAAGGAGATTTTCAAGCCCGTTTGAACCACACGAAAAACGAAGGCAAACTTTCTGATCAGTGTTATTTAACACTCTTTCAACGAAAGGCTTCCGAGAAGGAAAACTCAAGCGGTGAAAAATGACATCCGCGCCGTGACAATGGATGGTACACCAGAGATACCGGGTGTGTTGGCACTTCTAGGTACAAGTCCAAGTGGAACGGGAACGACAGGCTGATTCTCGTAAGTGTTCCTTCTTGGGCGGGTCGTCGATCCAGGAGTTGATAGGGGTGCTCCCACTTCTTGAAAAGTCTAAAAGGAAAACCCTATAAACACCCTGGTCCACCAAGTTAATGCCCACGTTCCTTACATTAGCTGTCCCAGCTATGTCAGTTACTTGAAACAAGTAAGAGAGGAAGAAAATGCCAAGGTAAGAGAGTAGGGAAATCGGTTAAAAGTAGAGAAAAATACCAATGGCGAGGAAAAGTAAAGAAAAATAGAATCGAAGTATTAAGATGGGAATTAGTCAGAAAAAGGAAAGTTTTCTTGTTGCCACCCAAAAGCGTCTAGTTGACACTCAAACCCCTTAACCGTAGACGCCTTGACAACACGTTTTGGAAACAGGTTCCAGCGAAGGATGACTCGACGTGCTAACGGTGTCTCCGCTCTAACTCGATCGAACCGCGGTTTGTCCAGCTTCATACAATGCCTGCGAAGACCAGGTAATTTACTAGGACTAAATAGCCACGACAAATCAGGGCCAACCTTTCCAGTCAATATACGGTGGGTTAGGATTAGGTCCCTTCTAATCCTTCGATAGTGCATTGAATCCATCCCCAAACTAAGTAGGCGTTCGGGGTACGTTTGTTCTCGTAATCCCTTGACCAACCTAGTACCGACACGCAACACCCTTTCTAGTGCCATGTTGTCCCGGACAAGGCATGGTGGACAGGCCTGGACGCTATATTCTAGGTGGGGTCGCACAAACGCTGAAAAGTGCTTCACAAACACATCAGCGGTTATGGTACTGAAAGAACGACGGATAAACCACAACATCCGGAACCCTTTACTAGCCGCCTTCTTCCAGTTGTCTCCAGCATGTAGTGTGGAACATTGGACGACACCTAGGTCAACCTGATGAATCACGTGGGGAGGTTCACTCCCATCAAGCACATAACTTGTGGAGGAAGCAGACGCTCCGATACGCAGCACTGAACACTTTGCCCGGTTTATGGGCAGCAACCACAAGACAGACCATTCCCAGAGTCTATCCAGAGTCCGTTGAAGAGCCACAGGACTTCCAGGGATATCAACAATATTCCAGTGCTTTAAATAAATAAATAAATAGTATTTTCTCTGTAAAACGAGACACACCTCTAAAAGGCATGATCAAATATGCATACAAGCATTGGTTCTACGGAATATTAAAACATTTCGTTACAATGAAAGGAATAAACGAAAAGATGTAGTCCATAAGAGCGAGCATATTGTCAGGTAATAGTCAGACCAAGGATCATAATGGCGCTGTGGCGCGCAAAAACTGTTGCGTCAAGATACAAGTGGGGGGTAAATTTGACGTGTAGTGATCCATGATCACAGGTGCCCGAACAAGGTTTAGTGCAAACAATGACCATTACGAAACCGGGATGATCGGTACTCCACCAAAGCATTCTTCATAGTAAAATCAGTTGCACAAGTTCGATGTTGGAGGCTGAGGACTGCGTCAGTGTGAAATGTATAGCTGTGACTTTATTTTGTGGCGAGTCACATCCGCCACGTTGCAGTGTTGTTAAGCGGACATTTGTGGCTTTTTATAGGGAGAACGCTTGCCAGGCGAAAACCCACCACGTCCTGGAACACTGTCGTAGCTTCCGTTGAACTGTAGTGCTAGTCGGCTACGCATCGTATAGACCGATTTTGCACTCTATTATTCGCAGTCGGTTGACAGCTAAAATTTTCCATTGGTTGGCCAAATGGCTTAGTACTGAACCGGCAATAGTCGTTGAAGCCAGTCAATGATGTAAAAGAGTCGCAGAGTCGAATGATAGTGATGCGGGTGAGTAAACATATTGTTAATAGAGGCTGGCTTTTTCTATTATATTGTCCGGCTCGCAAATAAGAGCGATCATACCTCAAGCTCCTCCGGCAGGTCATTCACTTAGACAGAAAACAGTAGCGAACCTAGGACAGAGCCCTGCGGAACGCCGCTAAGTACAGCTTGTCGAAACGAAAGAAAGCTTCCCACACCAACACACTGTTCTTGTCCATTCAGAAAAGCTGACACCCACTGGAGAGCACGAGCAGCTATTCATTACGATTCCAACCTCATTGATTCGCGAATGTGGGACAGTGTCAAAGGCCTTGACGAAGTCAATGTACACTGCATCCGCATGTAAACTGTCAACGGCTTCAGCCCGGCAATCACGTGCTAACAGCAGGTTCGTCTGACAAGAAAATCATTTGCAGAAACCAAGTTGCTAGACGCTAAGCAGGTTAAACATTTTTAAATGGTTCTCCAATGTATCCCGTACTAATTTTTTAGGTACCTTAACGACCGCGCTATTCAAGCTGACATGCCGGTAATTAGCCGGTAGGTATTTGTCACCGCACTTAAAAATCAGACAAACAACAGCCTCCTTCCATTCGGTAGGTAAAACACAGCTGTTGAGTGACTTCTGGAACACATAAGTCAGAGGTCCACTGAGTTCCACTGCCAATTCGCGCAACCATTTTCTTTTTTCTCCCGAGTCTGTCACAGGTACGGCGACACGCACCCAAGGAATTGTCCTCCGTTTCGACAACAATCCAAGGCACACAGTTCCTCTACCTGGACATGAGCGGAAAATTATCAACCTTTTTACAACTTACTAACTGGACAAAGCAATCAATTCTTCCGCGGCATGAACCATTGAGTCCAATTTATCTAACAATCCCTATTCCACATATCTCTTGACTGGAGGACTTTCGACTACGGAAGGCACATTCTCCTGCCAAGACAAAGCTTGAACAATCGGTCATTCTAAGCTCTTCAATCCGCTTTGACCGCTCAAATGGCCGTGGTTATTACAATCTCTAATCAATTTCACTACATACCCCGGGGGATCTGCGATTCTTTCTTCGGAACCTATCCTGTCCTCCAAGACTTCAACCTATTTCAACGTATATTCTTCGAGGCTTCACGTGGTTCTGCAGATGATCAACACATCATATCCAGAAAGAATGCTTAGTTCCTGACCTACCGATCTGGAACAGGAGAGGACCCAGGCACGCAATGGCCGCTCGCATAGCGCATCAGTCAGCAGAAAAATGGGACGCAACTTGACTGCGAATAACGGAGCAAAAGCACGTTCAACAAGAAACATAGCCAGTTACAACTTGCCATTCAATGGATTGGCGGCAGTGTTTCAGGACGTGGTGGGTTTTCGCCTGGCAAGCGTCCTCCCTATAAAAAGCCACAAATGTCCGTTTAACAACACTGCAACGTGGCGAATGTGACTCGCCACCGAATAAAGTCACAGCCCATAACTTCACACTGGCAGCTCAATTAGAATCATCATACTGGATAGCTTGCTCTTCAATTATCTTCCAATGGATCACTCAGGATTCTTTATCTATTATTACTCGAGGTATGACTGCGATATATGGCAGAGCGATTATGTCCAAACAAATCGTTCTTTCGCATGTTCACCATCGCACAGTTCCAAGCATGGACATACGAACAATTTTCTACTGTCACTACAGTTCCCATAAAATGTCTGTACAGCTGTACATACCTGATCATGCCTCAACTGGCGTGCCTCGCATAGTCGAGAATAAATATTTATTTATTTATTTATATAAACAGAAGCTGGCCCGGAAGCTTTAGTTGGGTTTTCCTCTCTTAGCAACCGGAGAACTTGGAACTCAGTTACAGGAATTTCATCCAGACTACGGTCCTCAGAGACAACTGAAGCTAACTCTTTGCATGGCGTATTTGTTTCGCGGACAAAGACGCTTGAGTGCTGCTCACCAAGCACGCTTGCCTTGTTATAGTCGCTATAGGCATGGGTCCCATCTCCTCGAAGCAATGGTGATATGCGAGAGTTTGCACCAGTGTCGTTCAACGTAAGCGAAGAATTTCTTGGGATTTTGCGAAGCAGTAATAGCTAAGCCCTTTTCATACTGAAGCCCAGCCAACCTAAGATATAGCTTGCAGTCATTTCGAACCAACCGATACATGTCAAACATGCTGTTCGACGGAGCTGTTCGTTACGCTCGCCAGCATCTAGTCCGCTTCTTTAGCAGGCCCTTCCCCGCGGAATCTATCCAAGGAGGCTGCGCTCTCGATTCCCTTCTTTTTACCAGTGGGATGTGAGGTGCAGAAATGTCGACGAGTTGAGCCTTAATTTTTCCTAGGCTACGTGAACAGTGTTGATCTCAGATATCACACAAGGCGAGGAACTAGCTTTATCCCGCATCGCTTGGAAGTCCGCGGCCCAAATGTTCGGATGCCAACTGGTAGTAGCTTGGCAAGGCCCGATAAGGGTACACTGAAAAGACAAGCAAACGCGATGGCTAGCGCCAAGGGGCGAGTCGTAATTAATTTCATTTAAAAAGTCTATTGACAGCAATAAGAAGATCTAAAATAGACGGCTGCTGATTGCTCATGTACCTAGAGGGAATGTCCACGAACTGGTGTAATGGTACCTGCAACGTCAAGTCTAGCTTTTCCGTACCGAAGGTTCCAGAGTCGAACTGCAAGATAGCTCATCCCAAAGATTGAAGTCTCCCAGCACCAGACCCTTGTTCGCAGAGTGAGTGCGCATAAACTCAATGATTCCAATTTAGGTGCCCATAAGGCTTCTATACACTAACACGACCGTAACCTGAACCGAGGAAGCGCAAATCAAGACTGCAAGAGCCTCAACAGATTGGTCGAGAGACTGAAAAACCCTGGTTCTCAATACGTCAATGTGATAACTCACATAAACAGCTACACCACCCCATTTACAGCCAATGAAGCGGTTAGCGCGGAAAGGTGCTTAGCCAGGCAGTGAAAGCAAGTATATCTGGACGAGATTTATCTACGAGCAGACCTACCTCACACATCTTGTTCCTCAGGCTACGCACGTTACTGAGTACTACTTGGAGGGCTTCGGCACGACCAGCCCTTGGTCGTGCTGGAAGGGCAGAAATGGACCGCCGGCTGACTACCGTTACAATTGGAACACAAGAAAATTGTTAAGGGCAAGTTATGTATGTAGTGTTTTTTAACTACTGTTCTCAATCAAGTATTTCAGTAAAGAAAACCTCCAACGGTGAAAAACGACAAGCACAGGGGACCTTGAAAGTGTCCTGTGAGTACTACGCGCTAATACGCTTTTTCGGCTTGCGATACCGATAGAGTTTGGGAAATGCTAGTTTTGGTATTGGCGGGATAGTGTTTTGCTTCCATTGTCCTCGGTAACATCCAAGATAGGTTGAGTTGCTACAGGTTTTATTCCTAATTTTTGTTGTAGTATGGTGTGGGAAATAGAATGTAATGCTATATGGATTTACATCGTGAAAACGTTTATGGTAAATTAAGGTGATGACTACAACTGTAGTTGAAGTTCACGGTATATCTGAAAGCAGGCAAATGGTTAATGCAAGTGAAGTGTGCACGGCAGTTTTATGGAGCAAATAAGCGTTAATGCAATTGTTTCATGTATATAAAGCTTATGCTTACAGCAAATTATTTGTTTGAATATGTGTATCCATATATCCTGTCTGATTATTGTATTTCTTGTATTTTTTGAATTTGCGATGAATAGAAACGAAATTTGCTGCACATAAATGTTACCAAATACAATTTTTGTACATACTTAAGCACCACGCAACCTATACACATCTTTCAAATCCAGTTTTGAATACATCACTCGCAATTCACCGAGGCTGTTGTTCCTGATGGCTCGGATTCTGAGGTTATCGCACTATGTGGCGGACCAAGCTGCAATGTACCAGTAACTGACGATTCAGGCGGTATGCAATGCGATGTCTGCAACCGATGGTACCATCAGCTTTGTACGGAGCTAAATACCGAGCAGTACGCAGCGCTGGCCTCTAGCGAAAAGTTGCTGTTCAGTTGTGCCAATTGCTGCAGCCGCCGGCAAGGCCGCTCAGCCTTTCGTACGAGAGATGCATCTCTTGATACCCGGCTGCGAAATGTAGAGCGTTCGTTCTCGACGCTCTCTGATCTTCGTTATAAGCTTGATCTGCTTATGACCACGCTTCCGGTCTCCAACAAAGCAGATTTGATCGCTTACACCGATGATCAGCTTGTGCCACCTATCATTATGTCACCGGTCCAGATGGCTACCGACCACCAAAATGAAGCAGCTTCGGACGTCGTATCTACACCTACGCTGATCGACGCCGAATTGCTGGTTCAAGGGTCACTTCGAGTTAAGCGAAGAAGAGCCAGGAAACCTCGTAAGCTCTCTGCTAAACAAGAAGTTGTCTCGGCACCGGAAACAAGCCAAGTGTCGTTACTTGGCAAACCGTCTGACGGTTGTGCGAAGGCGAAGATCCCAACACGCACTACTTGTCAGCCGAAGTTGCCGGAAAACTTGGTTTTCGCCGAGAAGACATATTCTGAAGGTGTGCTTTATTCTGCTCAAAGCGAAAAAGCCTCACGGGACCCTGCTCCTGTTATCAAGAAGAAAAAGCAGACAAAATCTGCAATAAAGCCTTCCGGTGAAATCGATGACCCTAACAAAAGTAAGACATCAACAATGGAGCGAAAAACATACGCTGCCGTTGCTACATCATCGGAGGGGCTAAAGACAGTCCCATCACCAGTAGTGAAGCCACCTGCTCCGAGTGCCGAATCAAAGACCCGTGAGGTTAATACACCCCGTCGTGGCGATTCTTTCACGGATAGTAGCGTTATATTCCGTAACGCGGCTGAATCTACTGCTGTCCTTCCCGCTGATCGCATATTAGACGACCTTCAATGGTTTAAAATGTGCGTAACCAAGCTTCTTCCGCCTGGTTTTCCAGGCGTTACTGTCAGGAAGCTGATTAGACTGGGGAACGTCCCAGTTAACGTACCAAACCCGCGACCGCGGCTACTTCGTGTGGTACTCTCTACCCCGGAGGAACGCAATGCTCTCATGCGGTTTGCGTTTAAGCTGAAAGGTACAAATATTAGCGTTCAGCCGGACCTTCCGCTAGTCGATAGGCTGAAGCTAAGGGAGGCCATCAAGGACCTCAAAAGCAGGCGAACGGCCGGTGAACAAGGTCTCCGGTTTGTGGGTTTTCGGGTGGTCAGCCGGCGGTCTATTTCCGCCCTACCAGTGCCAGTACTGGTAGCGCACGACCCAGGTCTGGATCTAACGAAAAACTTCAGATAGTGCTAAGTAATGTGCGCAGCCTAAGGAATAAGGTGTACGAGTTAGGTCTGCTTGTAGATAGGTCTCATCCCGATATACTCGCATTCACTGAAACGTGGCTGTCTCCGGACATCACGGATGGTGAAGTACATCTATCTGGCTACGCACTATTTAGATGTGATCGCTCTGCTGGCCGACAGGGAGGGGGCGTCGCTCTTTATGTGAGCTGTAAACCGGACGTTTTGAAGACTTGCTTATTTCAGTCGGCAGGCAAAACTGTTGATGATCTATCGGCTGTTATTAGCACCTCCTCGGCTCAGGTTACAGTTGTAATTGTGTATAGAAGCCCTGGGAGCGTATCCAAAGAGGTACTTGAATTCATTCGCTCTCAGTCCGCAAATAAGTGTTTGGTGATGGGCGACTTCAACCTCCCAGAGATTTGCTGGACAGATCTTTCTTGCGACTCAGCGTCAGGCACATTTGGCTCTGATCTGCTTGAACTTACGCTCCAAGTATCTTTGCTCCAGTTCATTGACCTCCCCACTAGGTACATGGACGCCCAAGTGCCGTCTATTTTGGACCTTGTATTCGCTAAGTCACTCGATTTTGTTGATGACATTACTTACGGACCTCCACTGGGTTCCAGTGATCATGTTTGTTTGCTCTTCAATTGTACACTGTCTAGACGCTACCAGAGTACGGTTGAGTCTCGCCCGAACATATGGCAAGCAGACTATCAATCAATGAGAGCCAAGGCTTCTGGTTTCCAGTGTGAGATCTCAGACGACGATACTGTCCAGGTTGCCTGGGATAAATTTAAGTCCTACCTCACAGAGGTCTCTGCTCCCTTCATACCAGTCACAAGGAGAAAGAAGGCCCGAGCACAGCCGCCCTGGATAGATCCCACTGGCAGGCATCTGCTCACAAATAGGCCTAGATGTTGGCGGACTTACCGAGACGCTCCGTCCACCGATACTTATGACAGGTACCGTAAAGCTAGAAATAGGTGTAAGCAACACCTAAGGGATGCTCGGCTCAATTTTGAAAAAGGGTTAGCGGACGATGCTTCAGAGAATCCAAAAAGATTCTACGCTTATGTCAAAAGGCGCTGCGCTTCGAACATGTCAATTCCAGTGTTGATGCGTGATGACGGTACGCATGCGCATACGGATTATGACAAGGCCTGCGTACTCAGTGGGCAATATGCGGCAGCGTTTGTAAGGGAAACCTCTTTGACAGGCGTTGAGCTGGTTTGCAGGGCCCCAGAGGGTTCAGAACTATCTGAATTTATTGTAGCGGAGACTGCAGTTCGTAGGCTGTTACAAGGGCTGAACCCTTCTAAGGCCTCTGGGCCTGATTTAATTCACCCGAAACTGTTGCATGAGTTGGCTGCGGAACTAAGTGGACCGCTCGCTATTGTGTTTCAGAAATCGCTTGACAGTTGTGCATTGCCTTCCGAGTGGAAGGAAGCTGTCATCTGTCCGATCTTTAAACATGGGGACAGGGGTCTGCCTGCAAATTACAGGCCAGTTAGTCTGACGAGTGTAGTAGTCAAACTCCTCGAGAAACTGGTGAGAGCTTCATTGGAGAGTCATCTGAGTAGATTTAATCTACTTAGCAATGTACAACACGGATTCCGGAAGGGATTTTCGTGTCTGACGAATCCGTTGGTAGCTCGCGAAAATTGGGCGGATGCAGTGGATAACGGCTACGCGCTGGACGTGCTTCTCGTCGACTTTTCGAAGGCATTTGACAAGGTACCCCATTTGAGGCTCGCGCAAAAGCTGTCCTCCTACGGGGTATCTGGCCGCGCCCTTCATTGGGTGACTGCCTTCTTGGAGGGTAGAGAACAATGTGTACGGGTAGGCCGGGGTCTATCATTTAGGCAATCTGTCCTCAGCGGCGTGCCGCAGGGCTCGGTCCTTGGATCGCTGTTGTTCTCTATCTATGTGAATGACCTACCCACGGAGCTTGAGGTACCATCGCTGCTATTTGCTGATGACCTGAAAGCTGTGGAACATTGTTGATGTTCCTGGGGGTTCCGAAGCTATTCAGCGAGCATTGGATAAGCTTTGGGACTGGTCTACTTTATGGTTACTGCCCATAAATCAGGCAAAGTGCTCCGTTCTTCGAATTGGAGGAGGTTGTCCTCCTGCGAAGTACTTGGTCGGTGGGGTCGAACTCCCCCGTGTATCTAGCCAGGTTGACCTAGGCGTCGTACACTCTTCGGCTTTACACTCCGGCGACAACTGGAAGAAGGCCGCAAGCAGAGGTTTCCGCATGTTGTGGTTAATCCGACGTTCTTTCGGAGTCTTGACGGGCGGCATCTTTACGAGGCTGTTCTCGGCTTTCGTTCGCCCTCATCTGGAATACTGCGTCCAGGCTTGTCCGCCCTGCCTCGTCCGGGACAAAATGGAGCTGGAGAGGGTTTTACGAGTGGGTACTAGGTTAGTCGAGGGATTACGGGGACGGACGTACCCCGAGCGTCTACTTAGTTTGGGAATGCATTCTATGCACTACCGAAGGCTTAGAGGAGACCTAATCCTAACCTACCGTATCTTGACTGGGAAGGTTGGTCCAGATTTATCTTGGCTATTCAGTCCCGCTAGATTGTCTGTTCTACGCGGTCATTCGTTGAAGCTGGACAAACCGCGGTCCGATCGGATTAGGGCGGAAATCCGGCTGTCACGCCGAGTTATCGACCGCTGGAACATGCTTCCGGAAAGTGTTATCAGGGAATCTACGGTTAAGGGGTTTGAGCGGCAACTTGACGCTCTTGGGTGGCAACACGAAACCTTTCCATTTTCCTGAGTAACTCGCATCATCGTACTTCGATTTTCTTTTCTCTACTTTTCTTCACGTATTGGTATTATTTTCTTATTTAAGTGCACTTCCCTATTCTGTACCTTCGATTGCTCTTCCTATCCTTTGCTTATTTCACGTGACTGCCAAAGCAGGGATTGCTAGGGTAGGAAATGTGGGCATTAACTGGTTGGCCAGGGTGCGATACGGGGGTTTCCGTTTTAGATCCATCAATAACTGAGCACTTCACCAATTCCTGGCTCAACGATCCACTCAAGATGGAACACTTATGGGATTCTCCTATCGTTCCAGTCCCCATCTGAACTGAACTGAACTGAAATCACTATTTAGCCAGATGTACCGGAAAACGAATTCCATGCGAGTTACAGGACTTCTTTCAACGTAACACTGAGAGTTCGACACGAGGCCACCGTGTAGCCGGTCCGCGGGCGTCACGGTAACACGTTAACAGGTAAGAGGTCGATCGGTTTTGCTTCCTGTTGTCATTACCCTCATATTCCTCTCCGGCACTGTTCCTTTCCTCTTCCGTCCCTGCTAGCACATGAAGTCCTTTTTTCGGTCGTCAAAGTCCTTCAGTAAAATATGGGCGTCTACTTGATCTACTCCGTATTCCAGCAAGCGGTGCACATATATGTGTAGGTTACGTTAACTAAAGTATAACCGTAACATTGGTTAGTTGCTTCATTCTGTCAAAAATCCTATATGATTTCTTAAAAGGAGTCATCGACCCACCTTTTGAATTTTGCCTCGCCTTTAAATTTTCCGCTTCCCCTGGCACTGCTCTGTTTGGTTGTAAATTCTGCTCCGCCGTGTTGGACTTCTATTTTTCGTTGTGCATTTTCGATAGCGGAGAAATAGTTTGAGTTTGTAGTAGGCCATTTCGACGTGAGTTAGATATAAAAAGCACTATATGTGTTTTTTCATTGCAGTATTGCAAAAATGAACTGTTCAGCTTGATTTCATTTCTCAAGCTTTGTCCTTGGTTCGCACTAGCTGCTGTCGCCCAAAGCACAGTTTGCGCATCGTTATCTCCACTTGCGCAATTACTTGTACTCTACGTAGATAGCTTCATTGTGAGCTTCTTTTCTATTTTGCGGGGCGCATTCGCTTAGTAAAATCGGTGACGATATTGCACGACGTTTAGGTGTTTCTATTATTCAAGATCTTTTTGTATGTACGTCGCCATCTTTAACATAACCTTTGATGTTCAGCATTATTAATGAGACTTTGGTGTACAAACCGACAATTGTCCGCGCGGGATCGGTATTTGCGCTCGAAAACATGCCTCGGACAAATTGATCAAAGAGATTGTCCTGTGGAGGTAACGGAAAATGAGATCCTAACGCCTAAAAAATGTGAACCATTACCACATACCGGCAATTTATAATCTCCCTAAGTTATTGCTGATTACCTCATAAGAAAAAACAGGGCGTTTGTGCACCAATAACATACAGGTACACCGAAGTCTGCAGACTGCCGATGACTTTGAGCCACTCCAGGAAGCGCATGGTCCCCACAGCCGTTCTCTATGGCTCTCTAGCTATCTTTTCTTTAACTGAGTTGGCCCGCTCGATGGATAAAACCCACGTCAGTCGTCTTCCCAGCAATACAACATGGGCAGATACAAACCAGCTTATACGGGTAAGGGATACATTTTTCTTAATATTTAACTTCAGCGTACAATACTGCATCTCACTGTGATAACAATTCGAACGAAAAGATTCGGAAAACGGATTCCGATTGGTGCCTACACTTTGTAGCTTGAGTGTCCTAGTCCTAGAGTCTACCTGACTCCTCCTTCATCACCGTTCCTACAAGCGATTAGAATGGCATTCACCGTAAGCATGTACTTGAGGTTTTACCATTTTCTTGCAGGCGATATGAACCAACTGAAGAATAAACGAGTTCATAGATGGTAACTTCCGACATTCCTAAAACGGTATACATTTTCAGGTAATGTTCAGTGTCTACCTAATACACTGTTGAGAATACATACATATGAAGACACTGGAGTATGTGAAGAGTTACATGAGATCGATGGCTGCAACCATTGCCGGGCAAACAGGGCAGCAGGCAACGCCGCTTCCTTCGCAAATTACATCGGTGGAGGAACTACAGTCATTTGTTATACTAATGCAGGATGCATTCAACAATTGGTAAGATTCCTTGATACCTCACATATGCATGCAGTCTAAACTGAAAGTTGTGCATGGAGACACGTTGTCGGAGACTGTACGAATCATGATGCAGCGTCTTCTAACGCGGTTATTGATGGCGGAGCTCAATTACTCCTGTCTCCGCAACAAACACGGATTCCGGAAGATGAAGCTATTCACCGAAATGCAAGGTAAGCAACATCTTTGCCCTTTCATCCCCGTCGTAGCTGCTCTATTAAAACGTTTCTCCGGAAGTATTGTGTCACCTGATGATGATGTCAGGAAATACTTGAAATCGATTCGTGGCAACGCATGGCGCTACACTGCCATAGGTTGTGCTAGCAGCCAGCAGGTATGAAATGGTGGATTACTTATTAACATTTCTTAAATAAGGTTTTCCAATTCGTGGACTTGGAGCGCCCATGAGACAGCATGGAAGAAGCGTAACCGATTCAAACGGAACTTGGACCTCTGTTGTCAATATTGATGTCCTTCCATTTAATGTATCCACTACTATGCGTCGGTAAACGGACTTCTTACTGTGAAAAAATCAGATTCCATTCCCGCTTTCTTTGTGCTTATTGGGAATGAAATACTAAGGCATCACTATGAGTAGTGGGACTGGACCCTGTGCGCCGTGTTAAACATGGTTTCCTCCATTCAGTAGCAGCAGGATGTTACGCCGCAGGAGAAAAGAGCGATTAGCTATGGGCGATTAGCTATGACTCGCACATTTACTTTGCATTAGTAAGCGGTAGTAATACCTGCGTTACATATTATTATTAACGGGAAACGCAGGTGGGGATTTGAGATCCCCTTCCAGCGGTGTGCGAGATTGGGTTTGTAGCCAATACTTAGGGTGTACAGGGGCTGCAGCTAGGTGCGGCGTACAGGGGTTTGCAGGTAGGTGCGGCGTATAGGGGTACCGGCTAGGTGCGTCGTACAGGGGTACCGGTTAGGTGCGTGCGTAGCGTCGTGATGCGTGCACGGCCATTGGTCCACGCCGTCCAAGGTCAACCGTCAATGACCATTCATACTCCTCCAGTCTGTCTGTAATTCACTGTTTAACCTAGGTTTCTGATTGGACAGGGTGCAAAGTCCTTCACTATGTACTTAATACAGCTGCAAAGGAAGGACAAATTTCGCCTTCAAAATGGTCGCATAAGTCCTTAACCATGGATTCAGGCTTATAGTTGACGGTTAAGGACTTGACCGCCCATTTTCGCCTTCAAAGTCCTTTTTGTGCTAGCAGGGGTGCTTCCTTAGCTGCTTCCTTCACATCGGCCTCCTACTAGGCGGCTCGAGCAGGAAGCCGTCTACGTATTTATTTTGCATTGCAGCTTGTCACACTACTTGGACACGGAAGAGCTCAGAACGCCGGACCGAAGGAATATTACATATTTGGCAACCCTGCCAGTTCACGGCAGCAGTCCATCCTAGCTAGATTGTAGCCCTGGAGGCAACAATTAACTTTCTACTATCGTGCTACTTGTCCTTGTATCTCCCGAGCCTAATATACCGCGCTCAATGCCTCTTGAAGGTACATAAGTTAATGCCGGTATGGGCCATTATGAGCGCTGAGGACAGCGCCTGCTAAGAGGGGGGATAATGTAGTAGGTCCGCGGGCGTCACGGTAACACGTTAACAGGTAAGAGGTCGATCGGTTTTGCTTCCTGTTGTCATTACCCTCATCTTCCTCTCCGGCACTCTTCCTTTCCTCTTCCGTGCTTCCTCAGCTGCTTCCTTTACATCGGCCTCTTACTAGGCGGCTCGAGCATACAGCCGTCTACGAGGTATTTCTTTTGCATTGCAGCTTGTCACACTACTTGGACACGGAAGAGCTCAGAACGCCGGACCGAAAGAATATTACAACCGCATGAAACTGTTCAAACCGAGGAATCTCCGTGTGCGGCTCAATTTGGCCTTATCAACTAGCGTGGTGAATGATTGGAACCGGTTGCCGGATCCTGTTGTTGATGCTGAGACAGAGGAACGTTTCAAATAACTGTTAGATTCTTACCTGAGCGCGCTGGGATTCTGCTGCAACAGTGGTCCTCTGCGGAACCTTCTGCCGCAATGACCCACGCCATCTCCGCAATGATCGGGAAGTGAAGGAGCTGACAAAGGATCTTCCTTCTGCTCTCTATCATCCAATGATCCAGGCCAATTTTTCTTGTCAAAGTTTAGACACTCCCGTCGAGCTTTTTAGCTGAAATTACATGGAAACTGTACTTGAATAAACACTTGATCCAAAACGCTACGCGGTAACGGTTTTTTGGCGTGGCATACTGATCGAGTGTTCTAGCTGAAATATTGTGGAAAACGGTGTTTGAATAAACACGTGAGGCGAAATTTGTCTATTGTCCAATTTTCTCTGATCCATGATACCTTGGATCGATTATAGGGCTACTGGACATAGCGTCTCCTTGACGCTTACTGGTTATTTTTGCGGTTGTTCCCCTTTTTAATCCCGTTTTACACCCTGTTTTTCCTTTCTGTGGTCGTTTTACGGTTGTTTACGCGTTTTTCAATTCTGCTCAGTTTTCCACTTTAAACATGGTCGTCTCGCTAAAAGCCGAGGCGGGTGAAAACTTTGGGTCCTCTGTAACGCAAATGAAAGCACACTGGTTCATTTAAACCATACGTTATTTTTAGTGCCCACGTTATTCCCTTTCTTATCTTGATGTGTATCTTATTCATGACGAAACAAACGGTAAAACCATCGCCGCGTCGGCCTTTGCCAAAGCTACTTGTTTTATCTACGCTTGTAAAGCGCGAAGCGGGATCGGTACGCTTTAAAACCAATACGCGAAAATAAGGCCAACCTCCGGTGAGTGGAGAACACCAAAGGTAACGCTAGGAAAAATTTATTAAGTGGGCGAAAGGCTATCTAGTGCTAAAAATAAGGCACCGAAAGATAGCCTAGCTAGGGAAAGGTGTGGTCGCGTGCGCGGAGAGCAAAGATGGCCGCGGAGCCGAGGAGCGTCGCGCCGTTCGAAGGCGGATGCTATGTTGACTCAAACAAACGCGAGCAACGTTCAAACAGGCGAGCGGCTATTTTGCTATGTACATCGAGAAAATATAATTTTGTGATTTTGTAATATTTTACGCAGCATGCGGCAGCCAAACAGGGGAATCTCCAGGTCACTACACAGCCCCCCTCTTAGAAGGGAACCGTAGGTGACCCTTCGATCTACGTGAGGACTGTCCGTCGCCGGCCAGCCTTCTGCGAGACCAGGCGGTGAAACCTGATGCAGCTGCTGGGGGAGAACCAATGCGATCGGACGCTAGGGGGGCTCCCACCCGTGTCCTCCCTACAGGTGCCAAAAACACAAAATGGGGGAAATGTTCGCAGCGTTCGAGTGCGTAGTGTCAAAGCACACGATGTTTGAGCACGTAGTGTCCGCAAACGTAACGTTCGATCGTCGTTGAACGTCCGCGTGTCGAGGATATGAAAAAGAAGCGGAGACGCGGAGTGTCAAACAGGTGCGAGCGACAGAGCTAACGAAAAACGATAGCACTTACCGAGTGCGATAAGCAAATAAAGCGAGAACCATTTTGTGTTTTCAAAACGATTTTCTCCTTTTTTGGGTTTTCAAAACGTCTTTGCGGTTTTTGGGGTTTTCAAAACGCTTTGCAAATTTTTTTGGGTTTTCAAATCGTTTTTGTTGGGCGGGTTAGGCCACAAGCAAAAAGGAAGCGGGAAAAGAAGAATGAAAAGAAGACTAATCTTTTAGTCGCGCTGGCCAATGAACCCGCCTACCTGACCTAGTCGATTTCGGACGTTCGGTCGGAGGCGTTGTCGATCCAGCAGTTTTGTCGGATGAGGACGCTTTCGGCTCGATAGAAACGTAAGGAACTGAGTCGGAAGAGTTGGTCGGAGAATGCTTCGCAGCATCGGAAGTCGGCGTATCGTCGATCATGGGCTGCGTTGACTCGTCCGAAGGTGGACAGGAGTCATCGTCGATCTCAGGTTCCACATGGGCAACCTTGAGACGGTCGATAGAGACGGTTTCATGTTTACCGTGGCGGTCGATAACGAATACGCGGTCCTTACGTTTAAGAACCTTAAATGGACCTTCGTAGGGTCGTTCGAGTGGTCTGCGTAGACCATCGACTCGAAGGAAAACGTAAGCGCAATGCAGTAGATCTTGTGGAACGAACGATTTACGTCGTTGTTCTCGCACGTCGGTTGCTTTGATATGGCGCATGCTCGTGGCTAACTGCCGAGCGTAATTCGCGTCGTAGCGAGGTGTTCTAGGGTTTTCAGAAAAGAAGTCCCCAGGTAGTCGAAGAGGTTGTCCGTATACCAATTCGGCGCTGGACGTGTGCGAATCAGCTTTAAGAGCTGATCGGATACCAAGTAGTATCATGGGCAGTGCTTCGGTCCAGCTTAGTGCATTAGCGGCACTAAGTGAGGCCTTCAGCTGTCGGTGGAAACGTTCTACCATGCCGTTGGATTGCGGGTGATAGGCGGTAGTCCGGATGCGTTGACATCCGAGGACTTTGAGAAGATCGTTGAAAGTCGAGGATTCGAACTGCGGACCGCGGTCGGTAGTCACGGTGGCTGGACAGCCATGTGAAGCGACCCAGCGCTCAACGAAAGCGCGCGTTACGGTGTCCGCGGATACGTCGGGTATAGGTACTGCCTCGGGCCAACGGGTGTATCGGTCGATCATGGTCAGAATGTAGACCATTCCTCTGGATGGTGCCAAGGGTCCAACTATGTCGAGATGGACATGGGCGAAGCGAGCTGAGACTTGCGGAAAACGACCAAGCGGGGCGGACACGTGCCGCTGTATCTTGGCCTGTTGACACGTTAGACATCCGCGTGCCCAGCGCTTAAGATCGCGTTGCATTCCGGGCCAAACGTATCTCTCGGATATGAGCTTGATCGTGGCTCGGATGCCTGGATGAGCGATGTTGTGAAGTGTATCGAAAACTAGACGTCGGAAGGTTTCTGGAACGACGGGTCGAGGTCGTCCAGTAGAAGTATCGCACAAGATTGTGCCATCAGATGACGGCAGTGGATGCGATGTGATTCGCAGCGAAGAATCTTGTTTGACGTTCTGACAGTCAGTGTCGGTTAGTTGCGCGGTAGCCATGGCAGATAAGTCAATTGCCTGGCCAGAGGTGTGGATTGCGGAGACGCGCGAAAGGGCGTCAGCAACGACGTTATTCTGACCAGAAATGTGTCGGAGGTCAGTAGAAAATTGAGCCACGAAATCCAGCTGACGAACCTCACGTGGTGAGTGTCGAGCTGATTGATTTCGAAAGGCGTAAATAAGCGGCTTATGGTCGGTGAAGATAACGAACGAATTACCTTCTAAGATGTGCCTGAAATGTCGAACGGTAGAATAAACTGCCAGCAGTTCGCGGCTGAACGTGCTGTACTTGGCTTCTGCCGGTTGTAAGCGTCGGGAGTAGAAAGCGAGTGGCTTCCAGCATCCCTCAGTGAATTGCTGCAGGACGGCGCCAATGGCGGTGTCCGATGCATCGACTGCAACGCTGAGTGGAGCCTTCGGGTCGAAATGGTGAAGCATAACGGCTTCGGCCAAGGCCTCTTTGCAGGCCCTGAAGGCTTCGGTTGCAGCGGGCGTCAATTCGACATTGCCGTCCTTGCGACCACGAAGTAAGTCGGTCAATGGACTGAGCAAGTCGGCACAACGTGGCAGAAATCGACGGTAGTAATTAATCATCCCACTAAAACGGCGGATGGCGGCCAAAATAGTCGGAACGGGAATGTCCTTAATAGCGCTGACTCGGTCTTCGAGCGGCCGTATGCCATGCTGGTCTATTCGATGACCAAGAAATTCGATAGATGGTTGCTGAAAGATGCATTTGTCAGCGTTGACCGTAATGCTATTAGAAGCTAACCTCTCGAAGAGCATCTTGAGGTGCTTCACGTGCTGTTCTTCGGAAGAACTAGCTACTAAGATGTCGTCTATGTAAGGATAAACAAAGTCGAGACCTCTGGTGACAGAGTCTATGAAGCGTTGAAAAGTTTGAGCTGCGTTGCGAAGACCGAAGGGCATTCGCAAGAATTCAAAAAGTCCGAAAGGCGTGATGACTGCGGTTTTCGGAATGTCATCATCGGCTACAGGGATCTGGTGGTAAGCGCGAACCAGATCGATCTTCGAGAACACACGGGCGCCACGTAGGCTAGCCGTGATGTCCTGAATGTGCGGAATGGGATAGCGGTCGGGGACGGTAGCGTTATTAAGAGCGCGATAGTCGCCACATGGACGCCAGTCTCCTGACTTTTTAGGCACCATGTGTAGAGGCGACGCCCACGGGCTCTTAGACGGGCGGATAATGCCTAGGTCTAACATGTGCTCGAATTCGGAGCGTGCAATTTTGAGCTTGTCGGGGGTCATGCGCCTGGCTTTTGCGAACACAGGCGGACCTTTCGTGACGATGTGATGTGTCGCGGCGTCGGTTGCGGAAGACAACGGGACGGCAGGACGGAAGACCTGCGGAAAACTATCGAGCAGCGTTTGCCCGACGGGTGAACTAAGTTGAGTCGCGTACACGGGACTGATTGACGCGGTGTCGGTCAAAGTCCCAATGACTGCGAGGTTCGTAAGACGGTCGACTAGACGGTGTCGCTTAACGTCGACGAGTAGGTCGTAATGACGTAGGAAGTCGAGACCAAGGATAGGCGTTTGAACATCGGCAACGAGGAATATCCATTTGAAAGCGCGTCGGAGGCTGAGATTTAGTGTGCGCGAGCGTTGGCCATATACGCGGATGATGGTTCCGTTAGCTGCGCGCAATGAGCTAGTCACCTTTTCGGTCGGGTCATTTGGATCACGCGGGAGAACGCTGACTTCTGCGCCAGTGTCGACGAGATAGCGAACTCCGGTTCTACGTTCGGTGACGAAGAAAAGGCGACTGCGTTGACCAGCTACGTCC
>OX104063.1:230347233-230370335 GCA_944474145.2 Dicrocoelium dendriticum
CAGGGACCTTGAACAACGGTCAATGTTCTTTCTGCGATGGCTGGTTGCATATCACTTGTTGTGGTATCTCACCAAATTTTTATGAGTGTCTTCTGATGTATACAGCATCCTCTGTTGGTATCTTTTGTGATTCTTGTCTTACTTTAGTCAACACCCAGTGGTTTACCTGCTTTTACTCTCCGCTCTGCTAGTGCTCACTCCGATCCCCAACTGACTGTCTCCCAAAATTCGCCTTCTTCTTTCCCTTCTTTGTGCCCTGATTTTGTCACGCCAGTTTTTAAACAAATTTCTGCCCCGCCCTCGGAGTCACATATCTTAGTGACCAGCCTAGACGTGACCAGCCCAAGACGTTTGCGACCGTCGTCAACGAGAACACGGTGGCTGCTCCCGCAAGCCGGAATCCTGTGGTGCGTAAACATAAACCTATAGCCAGAACTGTGGAAGACAAAGCGTCACCTTTAAAGCGCGGGCTGAAATCGATTCTTTATAGGATCGACCATTTGGAGAAACTGCTCCATGACAAGCCGCCTTCCAAGTGACCGATCCACGAGACCGCCAAACTCCCTAACCGGGAACGTTGTATTTTTGTTCGTCGCAATCAGCCGACAATTCAGATATGTCGACCAGCTATCCGGAAAAGCACCAGACGGCCGTTTCGCCCTATTGCGGCTCATCAGTGGTGCGCATCCTTCGGTCCTCTGCGGAGGACCGAATTCATGACTGCTAGTGGCTCTTGCTAACTAGCCCGCAGCTTATGCAACTGCGCCATGGAGGACGGTATCTGACTATCATGAATTGTTAGCTAACTGCGATATAGCCCGACGCATCCTCCACTGCCATGCAGGCACCTGCCATGCAGATGACAGCGGTCGGCCTTCCGGCGTCAGGACTTCCCGGTTACGGCAGCTATGAATCGACATAGCATTTTGTGGAGCGTTGGGCTGAACACTTTGCTATGCAATTTAACCAACCTGAGTTATCGCTTTCTTCGGGCATTGAGCACCCTTCTCCTTGGGCCGTCTCCTTGGATCCGCCATCACGCGCAGAAGTCGAACGTGAGATCAGGCTGTCGAAATTGCATAAGGCCGCAGGAGCAGATAGAATTCCTCCAGCCCTCTTCAAATTCGGTGGACCTGCTCTAGTAGATGATCTACACGAGTTGCTAGTAAAACTTTGGGAGCAGGAGACAGTCCCGACAGACTGGAACCGCTCCGTCATTGTCCCAATTTTCAAGGGAGGCTCTCGTTTAGAATGTGGCAATCATAGAGGAATCAGTCTGATTTCGATTGCCTCTAAATTGCTTGCCTCTCTCATTCTCCACAGACTGACTGGCACTCGTGAAAGTCAGATTCGTGAAGAGCAAGCCGGATTTCGTCGAGGTCGGGGCTGCATCGACCACATCTTCACATTGCGTCGTGTTGGAGCACCGCCATGTTTATTGGAGACCCACCGTTGTCGTGTTTCTTGACATAAAAGGTGCCTTCGACTCAGTCGATCGATGTGCCCTTTGGGACTGTCTGCTGAGGAAAGGTGTGCCTGATAAATATGTAAACATTATCAAAGCGCTGTACGCGCATAGTTCGGGCAGGGTGAGGGTTTATGGCAAACTCTCGCCACCCTTCAGTATCACCAGTGGTGTGAGACAAGGATGCCCGCTGTCACCTTTCCTCTTCAACTTCGCTATTGATGAAGTCATAGAAACAGCGTTCGCTGGACACGACATAGAAGGTGTGGAGCTACTCCCTGGTGAGCGACTTCTTGACTTGGAGTATGCGGACGACATTGCCCTAATCTGTGACAGCTCCCAAACATGCCAAACAGCACTGAACCGATTAGCACTGGCTGTCAATCGTTTTGGGCTATGCTTTGCTCCATCGAAATGCAAAGTACTTCTCCAAGATTGGCAGGGACCCAACCCTGCGCTAACGCTTGGTGGTGATCTGCTAGAAGTCGTTCAGGAATTTAAGTACCTGGGTAGCTATATTAGCACCCGTGGGATTGAAGATGAGGTTACGAACCGTATAGCAAAAGCTCGAGGTGCTTTTGCCAATCTCCGTCACCTGTGGCGCAGACGCGACATTACTCTTGCCCTGAAGGGCAGAGTTTACAACGCAGCCGTCCGTTCAACTCTCCTATATGGCTGTGAAACCTGGCCCATCAGGTCGACAGACATGAAGAGACTCGTCACATTCGATCATCGCTGCCTTCGCAGCTTAGCTCATGTCTGGTGGAAACACCGCGTGAGCAATGAGCGTGTTCGGCGTCGCGTATTTGGTGCAGGAAGAGCGAGTGAACCGCTCAGCACCATTATATCACGCACCAGGCTCCGATGGCTAGGCCACGTGTTACGCATGCCAGCACAGCGACTCCCGCGACGTGCATTGTTTGCGCGTTGTGGGTGCGGTTGGAAGAGGAGGAGGGGAGACCAAGTGATGACTTGGTCGAGAGAAATGAAAACCTTCACTTCGAAGTAGGCGTTGGTTGGTGCATCCCGACTGCCTGGTTGGGGTCCTAAGGACGGTGAACACGTTTGGTTGGACACACTTGCTGATATGGCTAGGAGCCGGCCCCAATGGCGTTTGTGTTGTGAGTTCCTTTGTCCATCCCCCTCCTGTTTAGCATCCCCCTCCAATCACGATCTCAATCGTTAGGCATAATATGACTTTCTTTTACGGCAGCCAGCTGTTAGCTCTCCGGAACGATGTCCATCCGTTACTGGGGACTCAGCGGGCGTGCCACTGTTTATTTTTCTTTTCTTGCTTTTTGTATTGCGGCACAATAGCTGAGGTGTTTTCCACCTCCAGCTAACGTGTAATGATGATGATGATGATGATGATTTGTGGAATCCGTACGGGCGAATTGGTATTACTTATGAATGGAAGGATTTTGGTGAGTATTTTTGTTCTTCGCAATCAGCCGACAATTCAGATATGTCGACCAGCTATCCGGAAAAGCACCAGACGGCCGTTTCGCCCTATTGCGGCTCATCAGTGGTGCGCATCCTTCGGTCCTCTGCGGAGGACCGAATTCATGACTGCTAGTGGCTCTTGCTAACTAGCCCGCAGCTTATGCAACTGCGCCATGGAGGACGGTATCTGACTATCATGAATTGTTAGCTAACTGCGATATAGCCCGACGCATCCTCCACTGCCATGCAGGCACCTGCCATGCAGATGACAGCGGCCGGCCTTCCGGCGTCAGGACTTCCCGGTTACGGCAGCTATGAATCGACATAGCATTTTGTGGAATCCGTACGGGAACGTTGTCTCATCATAACAAACTCCCCGGACTCGGATAAGACAACAGCAGCAGAGAGAATTTTGGATGATCAGTTATTTCTAAAGCGTATCGTCTCCCTACTGTTCGATGAGGGGGAACGGGGAGTAATATCGTCTCTGCTTTTTGACTTGGCAGAAAACACGAAGATTCTTTCAAGATGCGTCCCCTTTTGGTTGTATGCCAAAGTGAAGATGAGTGCCGTCGGATCCTTCGACGAACTTCGCGCCTCAAGAGGAGCCCTTTCACGTGTTGCGGGATTTATCCCCGGAAGACCGCGTTAAAATGAAGATTGCAGTCGATGAATTGAGAACTCGCCGTGCGAACGGTGAAACCGATTTGCGTATTGAGGATTTTCGCGTGGTTCGGAAAGTGCAGAGAACGCGCTGGAAGCCAGTTCTTGTCCTTCTCGGACATTAAGATCAACAACCGGATTGCACGTACTTTTTGCGAACGTGCGCAGTCTGCGTAACGAACTAGGTGAAGTTGTGCACCTTGCGTCAGTACTTCTCCCGGACCTTATGGCGTTTACGGAGACATGGTTGTCCCCAGAAATCCCAGATCCCGAAGTACATATTCCTGGTTACAATCTCTCACGACCTGATCGCATTGGTTTGAGATCGGGGGGAGGGCGGCGTCATACTCTACTGGAAGGAAAACCTGAAGGTCCATGTAGTTGATGTTGTCTTGGGAAGGGATGACTGCTCCGAAGTACTTTGGTGTCGTATTCACGGTGTCTTCTACAGAGCTCCCCTGAGTTCTGGTGATCGTTTATTGGCCTCTCTAAAGAAGCATGGTGGAAATAAGGATTGTTTATTAGTGGGGGGTTGATTGGGATCTTCTTCACTGGGATGCTGCACCTGCCTCCTTCGATTCTACATTTCTGGAAGCTGTTCTTGAAAGCAATTTAATTCAACATGTCGCGGAATGTACTCGCATTATCCCTGGTCAGACGCCGCACATACTCGATCTTGGGCTTTCGCCTGCACCATCGGATGTTTCTGATTTGAATGTTTTACCACCAATCGGGAGGAGTGACCACTGCCTACTTTCCTTTTAATGGACCACACGGTTGAGGATTCACAACCACTGTGTCTATCGGCGGAATTTCTGGCGTGCTGATCCAAACCGCTTGAAGAAGGCCGCTAGCGAGCAAGATTGGAGTCTCCCTCAGCACTTGGACGTCAATGATTCTTGGAGCTTTGTTTACTCGAAAATGTTGTCCCTTATTGAGGATATTGTTCCTATATCCAAACGAAACTCATTTACTAGAGGTCCCCCTGGATTGACCAAGAATTACGATCGCTCATGAACCAAAGACACAAACTTTGGAATCGCTACTTGCTTTCGAGATTAGAAACCGATTATAGCAATTATAAATTGGTCCGGAACGTATGTACACCGAAAAACGTACGAAACAACAGCAATACGAAGGTCATCTGGCTGAACATTCCAAGTCTATACCGCAGCTGCTTTTCTCCTACTTGAAAAGGAGCACCAGAGCCGGAAGTGGAATACCGTCCTTGCATTCCCACGTTCTTAACACCGTGCTCCAGGACGATGCTGATAAAGCTAATCTTTTAGCTCGCCCTTATTCATCGGTCTATACAACGGAGGTGCCGTCATTTGATTGCTATTCGTCCTTACTCTCCGTTCTCAGTGATATGGACATAAATGTTATTATGGTATACAAACTTTTGTTTGAGTTGGATCCCAACTCTTCCCCGGGACCTGATGGATTGCATCCTCTTTTCCTTAAGATTATGGCCGAATATATCGCTATTCCTATCTGCCACGTATTTCGGTGCTCACTTGAGGCCGGGCGTCTTCCGCTTGCCTGGAAAGTGGGTATAGTCAAGCCCATATACAAAGGAGGAAGTCGACAAGATCCTACGAATTATCGGCCCATTTGTCTAACATCTGTCGTCTGCAAGGTTATGGAGAGGATTCTTAAGCGAGCTCTCAATCTGCACTTCCTGAACCTCAAGATCATTTCAGCTGCGCAGCATGGGTTTTGTCCTTCGCGTTCATGTGTCACCAATCTTCTGGTAGCTCGAGAAAAGTGGGCTAAATCCATGGATGCTGGTAAGCGGCTAGATGTCGTATTTGTGGATTTTAGTAAAGCTTTTGACAAGGTTCCACACGAAATTTTGCTTAGAAAACTTCGCAGTATTGGTGTTGCAGGAAAAAGTCCTCTCTTGGCTCACTGATTTCCTGCATGATCGAGCTTTCCGTGTGCAAGTAAATGAGACCCTTTCCTTCCCTGTAAATATGACCAGCGGTGTTCCGCAAGGTTCTGTTCTTGGCCCTGAACTTTTTAAAGTCTTTATTTATGACCTGGCATCTGTACTATGGGCAGATTGTTTGATTTACGCAGATGATTTAAAGATATGGATAGAAGTCTCCTGTCTAGATGAAGCAGATTTACTACAAACAAGACTCGATTCACTGCATGATTAGTCGATCAGGTGTCAATTACCCATAAATCACGATAAATGTTCCGTTCTTCCGATCGATGCCTCCGAACCATTTGGAATTTATCATATCGGTGGGTTTTTGCTGCCGAACTCTAATCGTGAGAGGGACCTGGGCGTCGTTGTGACGCCAGATTTAAAATCGACTGAACATACCTTGAGGAAAGTCGCTTCTGCCAACAGGTTGTTTTTCGCCATACGACGATCCTTCTCTCGCTTGATTCCGGAGATCTTCAGGCTCCTGTTCACTTCTCATGTACGTCCGATTCTTGAGTATGGACTGCCCGCTGTTTATCCTTTTTCCAAATTTGAATGTAACTTGATTGAAAAAGTTCAGCGGAGAGGATCTAAATCCGTTCTGGAGTTACGAAACCTGCCTTACTCGCATCGTCTCCAGTGCCTGAACTTGTTCTCCCTAACCTACCGTTGAGATCGCGGGGATTTGATTTTCACACGGCGTATCGTTAGAGGGGAACTTGGAGTTGAATTGCAGAATTTCTTTCCACTCAATTCTTTCAGTTCGACTCGGGGTCACCATTGGAAATTGCTTAAACAAAGGAGACTTCGGGTCCGTTGTGACGTCACTCTGTCTACCAGAGTAGTGAACGAATGGAATAATCTACCTGTGTATGTCGTTGATGCGCAGTCGGAGGAATGTTTCAAACATCAATTGGATTCTTACCTGTTGAGTAAACTCGGATCTTGTTGCTTCTTGTGTCAATGCAGCGGTTCCATTGGTACCGACTTGCAATGTCCACCTTGATCCCTGTGACGAATGGGAGGCGATGGAGCTGACAAAGGATTTTTCCTTCTGCTCTCTACATTCCAATGATCCAATGATCGATCAAAGTGGTACTGGCCAAAGCGTCTTTGGCGCATGCTGGTAATTTTTCCGGTTGTTTCCAGTTTTATTCCCGTTTTGCACCCTGTTTTTTGCCTTTTTATTGCGGTCGTTTTAATATTTTTTACGTGTTGTAATTCCACTCTGTTTTTTACATGAACATGGCTGTCTCGCTAAACACCGAGGCGGATGGACCTATGGGGTCCTTGTTGGATGAGTCTACTGCAGCTTGCAGACAGGTTAACTGTTCAGAGCCAATAACAGATTTATCTGGCGGCATGCAGTGTGACGTCTGCTGCCTCTGGTATCACGAAAGCTGTACCGGCCTACAAGCTGACCAGTACAAAATGCTGTCTTCCAGCGTTCACTTTTCGTCTGTGCTGAATGCTGCGCTCAAAGATCGACGCGCCCGTTTGGCGATAGCCAAACTCGCCTCTCTTGCGTCACTCGATACGAAAATGGATTTGATTTTAAAATCCCTGAATATTGCGATTAAAGACACTGCAATAGACGGCAACATTGTTGACGGTCCATCGCTGGGGTCTGTCACTTGGTCATGAATTCGCACATCATACCGGCCAATCCAGGTAGCATTGCTGGCTATCCTCATGAGCCGATCAAAGTGAAAAAATAGGGTGCGGAAATACCAAAAACTCTCTTCTAAACCCAGAGAATTAGTTGCCACGGCATCGAAAAAGATGCCGGCTTTGACAGTCGTGAAGTTGTCTGATGATTGTACACAGGAGAACCTTCCGAAGATGCTAACCGTCTCGGCCGCCACTGAACCAACCCGTTCTGACGAAGTGCTGGTAACTGCTCAATGCGACACAAGGTCAACGATCCCTGCTCCAGTGAACCAAAAGAAGAAGCGGACCAGATCTGCTCGTAAAACTTCGAAGGGGCTTGAAGACCCAGTAACTAGTAAGACGCCGGCAATAGAGCGGAAAACCTACGCTACCGTTGCTTCTACGTCGTTTATGAAGACAGAGACAGTCCCACCGCCAGTGGTGAAAACATCTGGTATAGGTGTCAAATCAAAGGTTTGTGGGGTAAACACTCCCCGTCGTGCCGACTCTTTCACATGTAGTAGCGTTATATTCCGTAACGTTACTGAATCTGCGGCCGCTCTCCCAAAGGAACGCATCTTGGATGACATCAAGTGGCTGAAACTGTGTCAGCAAGCTGCTTCCACCTGGCTTCCCTGGTGTCACTGTCTGAGAGCTGACCAGATTGGGGAACGTCCCTATCGCTACGCCAAATCCGCGACCCCGACTTCTTCGCGTGGTCCTTTCTACCCCGGAGGAACGCAAATCATTACTGCGGTTTGCATTCAAACTTAAGGGTAGTGGTGTCAGCATTCAGCCAGACCTACCACTGGTAGATAGATTGAAGTTAAAGGAGGCTATCATAGACCTCAAAACTAGACGGGCGGCTAGTGAGCAAGGCCTCCGTCTGGTGGGTTTTCAGGTGGTCAGCCGGAAGTTATTTTCCGCCCTATCAGAACCCATCCTGATGGCGCACGACCCAAGGATGATCGTGCCGACTTCCTTGAGGTAGTACGTAGCAACGTGCGTAGCCTAAGGAACAAGGTGCACAAGTTGGGTCTACTTGTAGACAAATCTCGTCCCGACATACTTGCTTTCACTGAGACGTGGTTGTCTCCGGATATCACGGACGGTGACGTATGTTTACGTGGCTACGCGGTGCTTAGAACTGATCGCTCTGTTGGTCGCCAAGGTGGAGGCGTTGTACTGTATGTGAGCTGTAAGTTAGATGTATTGAGGACCTGCACATTCCAGTCGTTGGATCAGACTGTTGAAGCCCTATCGGCTGTTTTATGCACTTCCTCCACGCAATTTACAGTTATAGTGAAATACAGAAGTAGAAATCATTTCAGGGTAAAGAATTCTTTTCGGTAAATCTCATCAGACCCAAACTTTTACATAACAGTGATTGTGGATATAGCGTCAACTGGGGCTGTGATTGACTTCTTGACTGTTTGAATGACCAAAATCGATAACTTGAGACAGAGATAGAGATGGTAGACCAAGTTCTTCCAGGGGGATACTTGACCTTATTCACACTCAGTCTGCGAATAAGTGTTTAGTTCTAGGGGATTTCAAACTCCCGGAATTCCGTTGGGCCGATCTTTCTTGCAATTCGGCATCAGGAACATTCGGTGCAGCGTGCCAAATCTGTCTATACCAGCGTTATTGCGAGCAGACGGGACCCGTGCGCAAGCTATGACAAGGCTTGTATACTTAATGATCAGTATACTGGGGTCTTTGCTCTGGAGACCTATTTACCACAGGTTGATTTGTTTTCAAGAGTTCCAGAGGATTCTTGCTTAGCTGAATTTAGCATAAAGGAGACTCAGGTCTTCGAGCTACAGCAAGGCATTAATCTCTCTAAAGCTTCCGGCTCTCATTCAATTCATCCGAAGCTGTTGCATGAATTGACCACTGAGCTGAGTGGGTCGCTCACATGCGTGTTTTCAATATCGTTGGACAGCTGCAGCCTACCTTCGGAATGGAAGGAGGCAATCATCTGTCCGATTTTTAAGGGTGGTGACAACGCTCTACCCGCGAACAACCGGCCTGTCAGTTAGACAAGCGTAGTACTCGAGTTGTTTGAAAAGCTGATAAGGGATTCAGTGGAGAACCACCTGAATCGATTCAACCTTCTCAGTGTTGCACAACATGGATTCCGCAAAGGATTTTCATGTCAGACTACTTGTAGCTCGTGAAAGCTGGGCCGAAGCGGTAGACAGTGGCCACGCTGTAGACGTGCTATTCGTAGATTTTTCGAAAGCTTTTGACACTGTTCCACATCTTCGGCTCTCACTAAAGTTGAGATCTTACGGGATATCTGGTCGCGCCCTTCAATGGGTGTCTGCCTTCCTTGAGGGGAGGAGACAGTGCGTACGGGTGGGGCGTAGCCTTTCGCTCAGGCAAGCTGTCCTTAGTGGCGTTCCGCAGGGCTCGGTATTGGGGCCATTGTTGTTCGCGATCTATGCAAATGACTTGCCGGGAGAGCTAGGGGTGTCATCACTAATGTTTGCTCACGGCCTTAATCTCTGGAATATTGTGCATATCCCGGGAGTCTTGAGGCAATTTAGCATGCCTTGGATAAGCTCTGGGATTGGTCTACCTTATGGTTGATGCCCATAAGTAGGGCCAAGTGTTCTGTTCTCCGAATCGGAGCTGCAAATCCTCCCACCCGATATGTTGTCGGCGGTGGTGAAGTCCCTGTTGTCACTCAGCAGGTTGATTTAGGAGTCGTACACGCATCAGCACTTCGTTCTGGAGACAGTTGGAAGAAGGCTGCTTGTCGAGGGTTTCGCATGATGTGGTTTATCCGCCGCTTTTTCGGAATCTTAACGGCCAATTTGTTGGCGAAGCTATTTTCGGCATTTGTCCGACCCCACCCGGAATATTTTATTCAGGCTTGTCCACCATGTCTTAACCGAGACAAAATGGACTTGGAGAGGGTGTTACGAGTGGTCACTCGGCTAGTGCAGGGTCTACGGGAACAGGCGTATCCTGAACGCTTACTCAGTTTGGGGATGTACTCAATGCACTGCCGAAGGATAAGAGGGGACCTGATTCTCACTTATCGTATTTTGACGGGTATGATTGGCCCTGACTTATCGGTTCTATTTAGTCCCACTACGTTACATAATCTCCGCGGTCACGCACTGAAACTGCATAAGCCACGGTCTGATAGGGTTAGGACAGAAACTCGTCTGTCGCGCCGAGTTATAGATCGCTGGAATTCGCTTCCAAATCACATGGTTAGGGAACCTACGGTTCAGGGTTTTGCGCGCCAGCTCGATGCTCTTGGGTGGCAACACCAAACCTTTCCTTTTTCCTAACTGACTCACCTTCACTTTTTAGTTCCTTTTTAATGACTCAAATATCTTGGTATTCCGCTTGCTTAGCTCTCCACTTTCTCTTTTGCCTTCTGAGTTTACTTTTTTCTCTTTCTTAGTTCACGTAAACGGCCCAGCAGTGACTGCTAAGGCAGGATACGTGGGCATTAATTGGTTGGACAGGGTGTGATGTTTTAGGTCCATCAGTATTTCAAACTCCGCCAACTCCTGGTTCAACGACCCGCAGAAGAAGGAACACTCACGGGATAGTTCTACGTTCCAGTCCCGATTGAACTTGGACTTGAACTTGAAACCGTTGGTTTGCCCTGGCTGCCATTGCCCTAACGCGCAGGTTGCGCATTATCTTCACTTGCGCATTTACTCGTGCCTTACGTAGATTACTTTATTGTAAGCTTCTCCTCTGTTTTGCAGGGCGCATTCGCTTAATAACTTCGATTGCGACATTGCAAGATGTTTGCGTAGCTTTACTCATCAAGGTCATTTTATATGTACGTCGCCACCTTGAACGTAACGTTTGATGTTCATCCTTTTTAATTAGCCCCAGGTGTACAAACCGTCAATGGTCTTTCATGCTGCCTAGTGACCACACGTTGCGGAATCCGTATTTGCGCGCGAAAAAACGCCTCAGACGAAGTGATCAACGTGACTGTCCTGTGGATGGTAGGGAACATGATATTCCAAAGCCTACAATGTGGGAACCCTAACCAAGTACGGGTGACTTATACTCTCCCTATTTTGTTGTTGAATACCATCATCATCATCATCATCCTCGTCATCACCATCATCCTCCTCCTCCTCCTCCTCATCATCATCATCATCGTCATCATCATCATACACGTTAGCTAGAGGTGGGGAACACCTCAGCTACTGTGCCGCAGTAATTGTTGAATAACTGTGGTTGCTTATATGCTTATATTGTTGAATACCTCACATAAGCAACCACAGGACGTTTGTGCACAAATGACACATAGGTACAATGAACCCTGCAGAATACCGTATCGCTGCGGAGTACAACGACGGTGCTAACCGTTGGTAGTGGTGTATGCGCTTCATCGTCAGAATTGGAAGTGGACGAATCTTTTATCAGCAGCGACACCGATCGGATTGCAACTGCTGATGCTATGGAAGACTTAAGACAATAGGTGCGAAGTATGCGACCCAGCATTTCTTCCGTGAACAAGTTGCTTGCTGCCATTCGTAAGAGCGTGTCTCGGATGCCGAAAGATTACCGGGAACTTATGCAAACCCCACAAAATGTGCAGACCATTAGCATTTGTGCTGGTGCATATGGACACATTGGGCTGCTGGGGGGTCTATGCAGTAGTTGCCAAGATGGAGACATTCAGCCGTCGGAAAGGGTTATTGTCCACATGCACTTAGATGCTTTCACCGCATTCATCTCCTCGAAAATGCGGACCTGGCAGAATCAGTATCGATCTATTTATCCCGTTAAGTCAAAACCATTGGTTGTCGGTGTTTACGTTGGCCATGAGAAACCAGATGTGAATGAATTTCTGTGCCCGCTGATACTTGATATGCATGTGCTGTCGTCAATGGGTTTCACCGTCACTGCATGCTGCAGGCCCATATTTATTGAATACGGGGCTGTTATATGTGACGCGCCTGCTCGTGCATATGTGAGGAGGACGGAGGAACGCTCAGGGTACAGCAGTTGCGGCACATGCATTCAACGAGGTAGCTATGTCAACCGAAACGTTACATTCCTATCTACCACGTGCCGGCGTAGGTTTCACAAATTGATTATGAAAAGGAAGCAATCTCTAATGTCCCCTTTTGAATACCTTGGTATTGATATCGATTCGAAATTTCCTATTGACTACATGCATTTCATGTGCTTAGATGTGATGCGACGTATAATCGGTTTATGGAAAGAGGCACCGGTTTGGAAGAAACTGAAATTGCACAATGATACATTGCTTGCTATAGTTTCCTTATTGATACAACATAGGTGTGCATGGCCATGTGATTTCCCTATGCGTTGCAGCGGTATATCCATGTTTATAGGTTGGAGCGCCGCGGAACTTAGGCAGTCTGGTTTCTACGCCGCGCCTTCAGTGTTGTTAAACGTGCTAACAGGAGATTATTACAACATTTTACACCTTCATTTAGGGATATACATTTTCTGTCATCCGCTGTTGCATAAGCAGTACTGGTCTTTCGCGAAACGGTTAATTCTTATTTTCATACACGGGTACTACCGCCTGCACGAGAAAGACCAGGTGACGTTCAACGTCCACTGCCTAAGCCACCTAGCATTCTGCTGTATGGTAGTATGACTTGGCCCCTTCAATCTTAAGATTTGAGGCGCCTTCAAATCTTTGATCATTGTTGTCTGCGAAGCATTGCTTGAGTCGGATGGCACCAGTGTGTCCGCAACGATGATGTGCGTAGGCGAGTACTAGGTAGTGATAATCATGCTAGCTCCCTAGAACAACAGATAGCACTGAATAAGTTGCGTTGGCTCGGGCACGTGCTACGTATGCCTGGTCACCGCTTACCTAGGAAGGCCTTGTTTAGTCTACAAGGTGTAGGGTAGCGCAAGGCTCGCGGTGGACAGAAGTTGACTTGGCAACGGGAAATGAAGACACTGACGACCAAACTGCGTGCCGTTGGTCCGTCTCGGCTTCCGAGCTGGAGTTCACGTGAGTCGCCTTGTGCTTGGCTCGAGACTTTACAGGACATGGCTCGCAACCGACACCAGTGGCGCGTTTGCTGCCGTCTCCTAATCGGATTGCCTGTTTAAAGTGTGTTTGGTGCGGAGTTATCTGCGGGGTAATGGCTGATTATGACGCGTGGCAGTGAAAGCCGCAAGGAAGCTGTCTCGCCGATGCCGCCTTATCTTTGCACGATAGCCAGTTGTTTGTGACGGTATGTGGCGCCTTGACCTTGAATGTTTGCTTAGGACATTAAGGTTTTCAGGTAAGTCCCCCATCTCTCCTTCTTTATTTCATAGGTCCTCATGGTTGTATGGCAGCGAAGGATCAGTTCAAATGGCTGATGTACTGCTGTTGATGATGATGATGATGGCCTAGCATTGGATGTGTAGGTGCATGGAAAGCTTGATGATTTCTCCGCATTTCCATTCCAGTCTTATAGAGGCGTCCTGAAGCACGTAATTCGTAACGGACGAAACCCCGCGGGGCAGGTTTGAGACGGTGCTTGGAATATGCTGAAATGCTGTTTATTTCAGTGATCTGAATCTCAGGGGCTGGCATATAACATCGTGGATTAACACGTCGTAAAGTGTGGCTTCTGAATGATACAACGTACTCATGCAACGCACCTGACAACGTGATCATTGTATCTGAGTGCCAGTATTGCATTGTCAGGTTTAACCATATGGGCTCAGAATGTGAGAGCATTGTTCCTAAACCTTTTACGGATACCTGCTTCCGTTTGCGACCTATTTGCAGCCGCAGACATCAGCGATGATCTGCAAGCATTGCGTTTTTGTGATATACTTTGTAAATGTGTTTTTCTGGTAATGTGTCCTTAACTATTGTTCCACTATTGCTTACCTTCGAATGGCACGACTTGGAATATTGTCCACGTTCAGAGTCCGTAAGTGTTTACTTTTACTTTGCCATACTTGTGTTTTTATGGATTTTCTGACTTCATTTATTTTAATGTCTGTGATTATTTCTTATTTCCTTGGACTGCATTTTTTAATGTCCTCATATGTACCTGTTGACTTGGGATGCTTTTTCAAAGTGTTTGCATTTATCCTGTTACATGGATTCCCTTAGTACCTGTTTATGCAGTGTGATCGCAGTGCGTCCATTTGACGCTCACGAATAGTTACTTCATCTAATGAGCGATAGTAAATCCTCATACGGTGGTTCCATTACAATACTGTTTTGGGCCTTGGTGGGTGATGCGGTATGAAACACCATTAGAAGCGGGTACAAAATCCTAACTGTATTCGGTTGATAGGTATATGGAGGGCTGTGGAAGCGAATGTGCTTGCGAGTTCAGTCGCCAATGGCGGCTACCATGTAGTCACATTTGTTACGTTGCTTGCCTTCACGACCATTCCGCGGATGACATACTGCATGGTTGTCGATGGATTGTGCCTCGGCAAGCTCCCGCAGCTAGTTCCGATGGTGTGCCGGAGGATAGTGTGTTGGAGATTCGAGATCGTCAACCCACAACTAGTACTGTGGTTGTCAGCCGTGCCTGGAAAGTGCGCAAGTCTCGGGGTTTTATCGGACACTAAAACTCAGTTATGTACTTACGGATCGGATAACTTTTCTACCGCATTGAACGCGTTGAAAATACTGGCGTCATTGATGTCCAAGGAAGGCAGCTTTCAATTGTATAGTCGCACCTTCAAGTGGCCTGTACCCCCTTCCCCTGGATACGGAAGCGAACGTAAGCATGTTCTGTGGTTTACCACCGCTGCGAAGCGTCCATGATCAACCAACCGTCGCGGTATTCACTGCGCAGCCCCTGCAAGTAACTGAGGTGAATAATGTCGGCCCGATGACTTCAATGCAACCAACGTTTCCATCTAGTTCCGCAACCGTGTCCAGGAAGCGTAAATCGCCACTCAAATGCCGTGTGACGGAGGTGAGCCCAATTAAAAGTGCTCTTAAGGGCACATAATTTCGGAAGATGCATACCAACACATCTTTCTCATACCGGGTGCCAGTTAAACGGAAGTTATTTACTCATAGAAGCGGTTATGAAAATGACTGCGGTGTTCGTCAGCGGGAAAACGACATCCGAGGTCATGGTGACGCCGTGGAGTGGGTTATGTGTGACCTCTGCTCCCATTGGTGTCATGAAACGTGTGTTTGCTACGCCGGTAATCCGGATTTCGTTTGCTTCTCTTGCTCCTCGTATTGCGCGCGCAATCTGTTTAAACACATTTGGATGACATTTACTCCTGGCATGTCTCTGGTACACGCGCTTCCCTGATGCCTTGTCTGATTATGGCAGTCAAGATTGAAGCTTTCCTTCGGTTCAAATCCGTATTCCTGGCACGTGATGGTGGCGATGTTGTGAACCCCGCCGCGGTCACTGTACAGTTTCATTTCCTGCTTCTTAAGTTCCCGGTCTGCATAGAATTACCGACATAAATCTCCCGTGTTTCCGTTCTGTAAAATTCCTTTCTGTGTTTGCATACCCCATGCGTGGATTATGGATCCCATTAGTGCTGCTAAACTACGTGAGCATTACGTGTACCAGGGGTTGAATGCAACCAATGCACCCGGAGGCTGGAGAACCTGTCCGATTTGTGTATGGTGACCTTCCAATAACACGGTTGTGAAACTGACATCTGTGACTCTTTAACTGGAACGGCAACCGAGCTGCCAATGTGAGCGGACTGGGACTTTCCAGTGTCTTGCACTTCGCAGTCCACCGCTTCACAGCTACAGCAGGGCATCACTGTTCGGCGCAGGTACGTTTTCTTTGGGGTACATAAAGGATGTTTTAGGTCTGCGTCATCATTTGAAATCACAAGCATGGTGTAATACATTCACCGGCACTGGGACATTCCACGTCAGGGTGGTGATCGCAATAACAACCAACTGCAGTCCGCACTTTTAAATATAACATTCCTTTACGTCCACAATTGTATACCACGAAACCATTGGTAATTAAACACAATGTTGCTTTCAGGCGACATAACAATACTGAAATCTCTTAAATCTCCCATTTCGCACTCATTATGCATCAAACATGCAGGAGTAGATAGACTAACACCAACTATAATTCACGTATTCATTTCTTACTTATAAACATACCATTATTCAATAACCTATATCTGCATATATATATATATATGGTTGGCGGTATCCGGTTTCGGATTTGCCTGTCACTGTGGCCAGTCACAGGACGCCTGTGCCTACAAAGGACCATGGATGGCTTGCGCTGCACCACCCACAGCTCCATCCACACACCCCATATCCAGCATAAACCCGGAGGAATAAGACCGGGAGGCATGTGGATGGGAGCCACGTTTCATCAACGGAGCCGGCCCACACTCCTTCACAGGCAAACACAAGCACGCTGTATTTGGGGAATCAAGCGCACACACAAGGCGGTGGCTGGACCGTAGTCCGCTCCACACTGAGTGCATGGAACCACTCTTTGATCCTAACACGGCCACAAGAACCGTGCACCCCGTCCCCTCCAGCAACGACCAACTGTCTCCTGGAGCCAGTATGGACGAGGTAGTGGTTTATAGATAGGTAGGCACCTTGTCAACATGCACATCAAGCACAGCCCCACCGAGGATATCAAGCAACAGCCAACCACTTGAGAGGAAGCTAATAGAGGAAGGAAATCGAGTAATGCATAAAGAAACGTGACAAAAATCTTAACTTAATGAACATATGAAATAAGTTGTTAACAAAGCCTCTGAGATAAGTCCAGAGGGTCAGAAAGTATATTTTACGGAAATGACACAAACGCGAAAATGCTATCGAAATAACTACAAGTGGCTTAAGCGAGTTTTGCAGGTTTATAGCAGAGCGTACAGGTGGACATTTCTTTGAGAAAGAAAAGCATTAGGACAAAATTGCAAACCCACCACCTAAAATAAAGAAACTTAACATGCAAGCACGCGGTTAGTAAATCGTATGCAGCGTACCTACAAACGCTGCGCTGGTTCTGCCTACGTTCTCTGCAGGACCCGTCGCCGCTTCGGTAGTGGTTCCGAGTGGCCTCGCTCATGGCTCACAAAGCTTGCCTGACTCAGGCACTCGCGACCGCATGTGCTACAGCACCATGCGCTTGATGTCAATGGAGAACAACCCATCGGTGCTAGCGGCTTCCGCACTTACCGCTTCTTTTCTGCATGCATGACGGCTTTCTCCTGCACCTCGGCAACTGCCTTCGTGATCATATCGCGCCATGCACGCCGATCAACCCCCTTCGATTCCCATGATCTGCAGTCAAAATTAGAACGTGATAGGCTTACTTTAATCATATCCTGATGACGTAACTTTAGTTTCCCCACGTGCCGCTTCCCAATACTCAACTGACCATATAAGAGTTGCTTCGGTATCCGCGTTGAATCCATACGGCTCACATGACCGATCCACCTCAGGTGTCTCAGCAAAAGTATGCAGTCCACTGCATATATTCCACCACGGTGCAACACTTCCGTGTCCGCAAATCTTTCGGACCAACCGATGCGCAAAATCCGTCGCAAGCGCTGCTGATGGAACCGCTCGAGATATCGCAAATCCCACAGGTACATCGTCCACGTTTCACTGCCGTATAGAAGAACCGACAGCACCATGGATTTGTATACTATCAGCTTCGTGCCAATGGTAAGCTGATGGTTGTACCACCCTCGGTACTCAAGCTTCTCGAATACCGCCGCTGCCTTCGACACGCGGATAGGCAGCTCACTGTGTAGCTACTGATCAGTCGACATCACACTCTCAAGGTAGCAGAAGCGGGAGGTGGTTTCCAATACTTCAGCACCAATGCTGATTCGCTGCAATATTGAAGATTGCACCTCCGGTGAAGGCTGAAAGAGACAGACAGTTTTGCTTGTGTTGATGGTGAGCCTGAATTTGGCCACTGTCGAAGCCATAGCACTAGTCATATACTGCAACTCATCCGCGTTGTGTGTAAACAACGCACAGTCGTCAGCAAACAGCAACATACGCATAGTTGTCTCACAGGCTAGAGTTCTCGCACCGAAACGACGGATGTTCAGCAACCCACCATCAATACCGTGCTCCACACGAACACCGAAATCACACGCCGCAACTAAAGCACAAGACATTAGGCATGAAGATATGTATTAAACAGGACAGGAACTAACACACAGCCTTGCTTCACACCAGAGATGACTGCAAAGTCACCCGAAGTCTCTCAACTCAGCTGCACCCTCGCTCGCATACCACTGTGCAGACATTCAATTAATCTTACAAACTTACGCGGGCAACCAAACTTACCCAACACCAGCCACAATGCCTCGCGGTTCACCGTATCAAATGCTTTGGTGAAATCAGCAAAAGGCGAGTACAACGGCTGGTGTCGTTCTCCACAATTCTCCTGCAACTGACAAGCCGCAAACACTATATATATATATATATATATATATATATATATATATATATATATATATATATATATATATATATCGGACATGTCCTCCAGCCTCCGGGTGCATTGGGCTCATTCAACTCCTTATGCACGTAATGTTTACGTGGCTTAGCAGCACGAACAGGATCCATAATCCACGCACGGAGCATGCAAACACATAAAGCAATTTCACAGAAGGAAAACACGGGAGATTTATGTTGGTAATTCTATCCAGACCGGGAAATTGAAACGCAGGAATTGAAACTGTACAGTAACTGCGGCGAGGTTCACCACATCGCCACCGTCACGTGTCAGAAATACGGATTTGCACCAAAGGAAAGCTTCAACCATGACTGCAATAATCAGACGAGGCATCAAGGAAGCGCATGCAACGGAGGCATACCAGGAGGAAATGTCATCCAAAGGTGTTTACACAGATTGCGCACGCACTACGAGGAGCAAGGGAAGCAAACGTAATCCGGATCGCCGGCGTAGCAAACACACGTTACGTGATACCAATGCGAGCAGACATCATACATAACCCATTCCACGGCGTCACCATGACCTGGGACGTCATCCTCCCGCTGACAAATACCGCAGACGTCTTCAGAACCGCTTCCATGAGTAAACCGCTTCCGTTTAACGGGCATCCGGTAGTAGGAAGATGTAGTATGCAGCTTCCGAAATTCTGTGTCCCTAAGAGCAGTTTTACTTGGGCTCACCTCCGTCACACGGCATTTGAGTGACCATTTACGCTTCCTGGACACGGTTGCGGAACTAGATGGAAACGTTAGTTGCATTGAAGTCATCGGGCCGACATTATTCACCTCAGTTACTTGCAGGGGCTGCGCAGTGAATACCGCGACGGTTGGTTGATCATGGACGCTTCGCAGCGGTGGTAAACCACAGAACATGCTTACGTTCGCTTCCGTATCCAGGGGAAGGGGGTACAGGCCACTTGAAGGTGCGACTATACAATTGAAAGCTGCCTTCCTTGGACATCAATGACGCCAGTATTTTCAACGCGTTCAATGCGGTAGAAAAGTTATCCGATCCGTAAGTACATAACTGAGTTTTAGTGTCCGATAAAACCCCGAGACTTGCGCACTTTCCAGGCACGGCTGACAACCACAGTACTAGTTGTGGGTTGACGATCTCGAGTCTCCAACACACTATCCTCCGGCACACCATCGGAACTAGCTGCGGGAGCTTGCCGAGGCACAATCCATCGACAACCATGCAGTATGTCATCCGCGGAATGGTCGTGAAGGCAAGCAACGTAACAAATGTGACTACATGGTAGCCGCCATTGGCGACTGAACTCGCAATCACATTCGCTTCCACTGTTGATGTAGACACGACGAACCTTGGACCGGGGACACGACACCAACCAATACGGTGGCATGTTTTTATTTTGAACGCGCTACTCAAGTTTCAAGTGACCAACGTATATGGCCTCTGCAATAGAGAGCATCGGGGGTAGCGTTCAGGCAATGGGGCGATCACTTTGAAGTCGTTCTCTGATGCTGGATGGCCCTGTTCAAAGTGATGTGACAAAATCGAGCTGTTAGAAGCCTTCATTTCACCTCTGTAGGGCCACTTTAGTATATGCTCGCGGATCCTCTGGGATAAACGCCATCTGAACGTATGGGTCTGATGAGTTTTTACCCGAGAAGAATTCTTCACCCACAATTCTATTTCTGGTTTTGATTATGAGCAAACGTATGTTGTTGATACAAGGTGTAGGCGCTTTGACCCTGAATGTTGGCTTAGGGCATTAAGGTTTTCAGGTAAGTCCCCCTTCCCTCTCTCTTCTTTATTTCATAGGTCATCATGGTTGTATGGCAGCGAAGCATCAGTTCAAATGGCTGATGTACTGCTGTTGATGATGATGATGATGAAGCTCCAGTTCTACTTCGACCTGGTCCTCCATTCATCCTCGCAGCGTTTATTGTCCGAACTTTGATGCAGATCGGACGACAAGCATGTCTGGTCAGTACTCTTGAAACGCTCTCGGCAGACATTTGTTGCCTCTCAGAGACCAGATTACAAAACTAGCGCGGTCATCAGAATGGTATCTCCGGTAAACCCTGACGCCAAATACCACTTGCGGCTTTCTGGAGACCCAGAAGCTGCCGCTTCTGTCCAAGCTGGTGTTGGGGTTGAACTGAGTGCCAGGGCTGAATCAGCTCTGCTTGACTGGATCCGTCAACAGTCGGCTATGTCCAGTCCGATGGTTCATGTAATCTAAGCAGACCTCGTGACGTTAAGCGTGCCTTGTTTGTTGTCTCCGCCTACGTCCCTACAGACTGCAGCCCGGATGCAGTCAAGGATAGCTTTTAGTAACAGCTACGTGAGCTTCTTCGTTCCTCCAATAGGACTGATATAGTTATGCTTGTCGGAGACTAACGCACAAGTCGGCCGCCTTCCACCAAGCGAGCACCACTTTGGGGGTAGTTTTGGCCTCGGTGGCAGCGGATCAGACAATGGAGACAGGCTGCTTGCTCTTTGCTTTGATCATCGCTTGTTTCTTTCGAGCACTAGTTTTCGGCACCCGAGGAGACACTGCTACCTTCGCCCTCCTTCACAAACGCAAGAGTTCTCCCAGCTTGACCACATAACCATCAGCTACAGATGGCGCGGAAGCGTAAAGGACTGCCGATTGTACTGATCAGCTTATCTAGACTCCGATCACGCATTGGTTCATTCTAGGATTTGTATGCGTTTCGGAGGATCACCCAAGCGCGCTCACTACCGATCGGACGTCGCAAACCTAACAAACCCCGCGATTTTAACCAGGTGCTAAGCATCACTGTCAACATTGCTCGGCCCAACTATTGTCGGTGACCTCGATTCGCATTGGGCGCTGATCAAAGGTGCCTTAGTTTCTGCCAGTATCGACACTTGTGGAGTTGCCCGTCACGCACCGAAACATTGGATTTCTCCCGTCTCCTTGTCGCTGATGGACAAACGCTGCTTGATCCCGTCGGATTCCAGCCACAGTGAAGAACGCCAATTCCTGGGTCGAGAGTTGCGCAGGAGTCTGCAAATGGACCGTGAAGCTTGGTTGTGCGAAGATGCTAGGGAGATGGAGCTTGCTGATCTCTCTGGTAATATCTGAAAACTTTTTCGTCTCCTTCGAGCCACCGAAGGTGTTCGATATGGTATAAGTGAAACCATATACGAAGGAGATGGCAACTTAATCATCAATCTTCAACGACGGTTGGGGCGATGGGCCGAACCTTTTGCCTGACAGTTTTGTTGACCCCCAGCTCCATCTGCTACCTCTGGTGCTCCCACTGGTGCCAAGTGGTCTAGCCCCACAGATCATCCCTCTTACTAGGAAATCGAGCAGGAGCTCCGCCACATGAAGCGTTATAAAGCCCCCGGCCCTGATGGTCTTCCTCCAAGTCTATTTAAATATGGTGGCGCTTCGCTGCTTCGAGAATTCACTGCTTTGTTCTCGAAAGTTTGGTCGAAAGAGGAAGTTCCATCATCTTGAGGTGAATTGCTGGTAGTTTCCATTTTCGAAATGGGTCTGCGCCCAATCTGCTCCAACTACAGAGGCATAGGCTTAGTCCCCGTCGTTTGCAAGTTGCTGGTGTCCATCATCCTTCGCAGGCTATCTACAATGCGCTACTCGTTGCAGCGAGTAGAACAAGCTGGGTTTCGCCCTGGTCTCGGCTGCATCGATCAAATCTTCACACTTTGCCAGATCCTCAAGCTCCGCCATATGTACCAAAAACCCACGATTGCCGTGTTCCTGGATATCCGTGCAGCCTTCGATACTGTCGATCGGATGGTACTGTGGCACTGCCTGCTGAGGAATGTTGTCCCTGAGAAGTTCGTCTCCATACTGCGCGCTCTCCATGGTCTGACCTCGGGCAGAATTATGGCATGTACAAGCTTTCGCCTTCCTTTTTGGTTTCCAGTGGAGTTTGACAAGGATGCTCTATCTCTCCGTTCCTATTCAATTTTACCATTTAGGATGTCCTAAAGATTACTCTGACTGACTCGTTGATTGTTGGCTTTGAACTCCTCTCATGTAGTCGGGTTGTTGATTTGGATTATGCTGGTTATATCGTCTTGCTGGGTGACGATCCTCACGTCGTCCAACTTGCACTAAATCGCTTGGCGATTGAAGCACCGAAGTATGGTATGTACTTTTCACCAACCAAATGCAAGGCTCTTTTGCAAGACTGGCAGGTGCGTCTGCCTGCACTCATTTTTGGTGGTGAGACACTGGAAGTTGTGGGGAACTTTGTGTACTTGGGAAGTTGCATCACTGCTGGTAGGGCTGTTGGAGACGAGATTTCGATGCGCATCTCAAGAACACCCCTCGGTTTTTCTAGGCTAAGGCACTTGGGGCGTCGCCACGACATTCGTCTCTCCATCAGAGGGCGGATCTATGGTGCAACTGTTCGGGCTGTACTGTTGTACGGGTGCGAGACCTGGCCTGTTCGTAAGGGTGACTTGCGCAGACTATCCGTCTTCGAGCACCACTGCCTGCGGCGCATTGCCCGTGTGTGGTGGCGGCACCACGTAAGCA
>OX104063.1:230370834-230385928 GCA_944474145.2 Dicrocoelium dendriticum
GCTGTGACTTCAGCGGTACGGTATTTGCAGACTCAGCTATACGTTTTCCCTACTTCTAGGGCCTGCTAAATTTGTTCACTATATTTTTCTAGCCTTCTCTTGCCTTCATTGTAAGTCCCAATCCCAACGCGCTGACCACTCGAGCCTCGCTTGATCGGCCCCCTGCACTCCGAATTCACTCAAAATTATGAGACGTTACCTTTCCTAGTTCGGCTGTTCGTATTGACTGCTCAGTCCCTCGGAAGCCTCGTTGACTTACCGCTCTTTAAATTAAAGCGTTTCTCAATCCTACTCTGGCTTTTCCTTATCTTGGTCTCTGATTGCTTTTCAACTAGCTGGCCATCTCTGTGCTTTGCCTTAATCTATTCATTTTTGACCGCATTTCTGACTTCATCCATACTACTGAGACTTATATGCTCTAAGTGCTGCTACCCAAAGCATTGCTTCCCCCGAGAAATTTGCTGAACTTAGTCATGCTTTATTATCACAGCTTATTTCGCTCCTAACCTTAAGCCTTACCACTAGTCTTCACTACTTAATTAAACGACTTAGGCACAATCCACCAACTAAGCCAAACCCATCGGATCGGCCTCTCGCTTCCCGATAGCGCACAGCTCTCTGAGGCGTCACTGTTCATGGCACGACTAATCTAAATTTTTATGGATTACATGTGCATGCGATATTTAGTTTTTTAATGATACATATAATGGCAGGTTCATTAGTGAAAGCACTTTTGCGACTGATCTTTTTCGCTGAGTTCCGGATGCATTGTTGTTGCCTGTGTTGTGTAGCTGTCTTTGTTCGTTGTCTTTTTCTCAGGGATTTCCACAGAAACGGTGGCCAGAACCCGAGGATACGTCCACTGGTTTGACCTCAACACTTCAAGGAAGCGCAATACTCCCTTATCTGGAGATGGATGGATAATTATTACGCTGCCTTTGTACTTACCGGATGGACAAAATACTTACATGTTATCTTGGATGGATGCCAATATATTAAGGCCTGAACAACTAGGTTCAGCTCGCCTCTTCTTCACATAACTCTTATTCGGATTTGCTGACATTTAGTGTCAACTCGGTCATTTCATGTAACCGGAGGGCAGATCCTCCTGCGTATGCAATGCACGTAATTTGGTAATATCCCCACTCCATACTTTCACACACAATACTCTCACGGTGGCAAGAACAAATGGCTTCGGCCCTTCACACTACTGAAATTCTTTTCACTTACCATATCTGGAGCTGCCCGCACTACTTTTGCCGTCCATTTGTTCGTGGATGCCAGTGTCCCCAACCAAGCGAACTTACCCTGGGAGGATTTCCGGCTCATTATTCAGGACAACTTGCAGCTTTCTCGGGCCTTAACGATTGCGTTTGGCCATTCTCCTTCCTCTGATATTTGGTTCAACAACATATTACTGGATACCCCTCGGAGACATTACGCGGTTCTACCGACGACAAATACAAAACATGCCAGCATGTTCGATTTATAGTCTACACGCCGTACAAACCGCGCCATTCCGTAAGCAAGTGACAGGACTCATGGATGATACAGTCCCGCCCCATCATGCATCAGCCAGCGGAAATTATGGGTGTATCCTGACTGCGACTAACAGAACCAATAATCGGTCAATAAGGAGCATTGCCAATTGCAGCTTGTCGTTCGAATGCGTTGATGGCAGTGTTCCAGGACGTGGTGGGTTTTCGCCTGGCAAGCGTTCTCCCTATAAAAAGCCACAAATGTCCGTTTAACAACACTGCGACGTGGCGGAGGTGACTCGCCACTGAATAAAATCACTGCCAATAAGCTCACACTGACAAGCTGACCATGACTATATACTACCATGATGGATACGCCCCGACACTTTCTTATCTGCATATTTCGTCGCCACGTCTTTTTCTGCGCATTCACCATTGTTCTTTACGCTACACTCACATGAACCCAGCGTATCGTGTAATCGCGATTGAGCGTGTTCTTCACCAGCTCTTTTATAATTGATCAGTCCTAGTTCTTGATCTATTCATGCCTGAATTGTTACTGCACTTTATGGCAGAACGAATGTGCCCACAGGAACGAGACCTAACTCATGGCAATGGGATTTCTTCATTTTAATTTCTGTCCTACTTGTACAGTTTTAACTAGGAACGTATGAACAACTTTCGATAGTCTATGTTACAATTGCCATGACATGTTTGTATAATTGCACTTATTTGATCAGGCACTCGCGGCCATGCCTTGCATGGCCGAGAATAAATGGTTATTTATTTATTTTCGTCCCCGTGCTTAAGACCTGGGCGGCTACGCAATGCTCTGTCCTGGATCCGGAGCAATTTACCATGTACATAAACAGCCATACGGCAGCAATGCAAACGCATCCTCAGGTATGCTTCCTTTACCTAAAGATTTTGTCTGCAACTTGCCCACAAGACACCGACAGACTGCCAGTTCCCTTTGACCGGTGGCTAAGGGGGTCCAGTTAGTGAGCATTCCCTATGAAACAGTAAAAATGCGCCCTTATACCGATTCCCGTCCTGAGTCTTTTCAATACGTAATGTATGTCACACAGGAGAACGCCCTGGGAGCGATATATTCGCAGGATGTCAACGCGTAACTTCACCCGCGGAAGAGGCCACCGGCAGGCAAATGAATGTTCCCGGTTGCGCATACATCGTCCTTTTACAAGTTCGGCGATAAATGTAACCTGATCACCTGCACGTTCACCGTGCGGTTCCGTAAAGCCTTCTCCGAGCTGCTTACACGTCAGTAACTCTGAACATTATGTCCTACGGAAGTGAGGAGGCGGTGTTCAAATGCATTATCTCCGATTTCGGAGCATACCTACCTCAGCATAATTACGACTGGAACCCCTTCTCCATGGCATATCGCCGTTACACCGAAAACCTGCAAGGGAAACCAGCAATTAATTCATTTGGCCCTTGCACTAGTAATGCAGCGAATTATGGACGTAATGCTTACCTAGCTTACCAGAACGAAAAGTACTCATAACCCACATTAAGGACATGCAAACACAGTAAGCAATTTCACAGCACGGAAACACCGGATAATTACGTTGGTAATTATATCTAGACCGGGTAATACAAAGGCAGGAAACGAAACTGTACAATAAGTGCGGCGGGGTTCACGACATTGCAACCGGCACGTGTCATGGATGGGGAATTGCACTAAAGGAAAGCGTCAACGATCGCTGGAATAATCAGAAAAGGCATAAGGGAACCGCGTGCTACAGTGGTATACCAAGAAGAAAAGTCACCCAAGCGGGCCGCACAAAATTCACACACACTATGAGCAACAAGCGAAGCAGACGTGTCCGGATCACCGGCGTAGCAAACACAAGTTGCATGATACCAAGGCATGCACACCTCACACATAACCCATTCAACGGTGTCACCATGACCTGCGATGTCATCCTCCCGCTGACAGATACCACCGAAGTCTTCCGAAACGCTTCTGTTTAACGTGCACTCGGTAAGGGGAAGATGTGGTGCTATGCAATTTCCGAAATGCTGATCCCCTAAGAGCACTTTTACTTGGGCTCACCTCCGTCACACGGCATTTCAGCGGCGATTTACGTTTCCTAGACCCGGTTGCGGAAGTAGAGGGGAAGGTTGGTTGCGTTGAACTCAAGTGGCCAACATCATTCCCTTCAGTTACTTGCAAGCGCTGCGGAACGTCACTTTCGGACACAGTGGATACCGCGACGGTTGACTGATCATGCGAGCTTTGCGGCGGTGGTAAACCACATAATATGCTTACGTTTGCCTCAGTATCCAGTGGAAGAGGTACAGGCCACTTGGATGTGCGACCATACAATTGAAAACTGCCTTCTTTGGACATCAATGAGGCCAGCATTTTAAACGCGTTCAATGCGGCAGAAAAGTTATCCGATCCGTAACTACATAACTGAGCGTGAATGTCCGACAAAACTTCCTGCGACTTGCGCAGTTTCCAGGCACGGTTGACAACAACAGTATTCTCTGTGGGCTGACGATCTCGCAATGCTAACACAATGTCCTCGTCCATATCGTCTGGACTAGCTGCGGGATCTTGCCGAGGAACGATCCATCGACAACCATACAGTATGTCATCCGCGGAATGGCCGTGAAAGCAAGCAACGTAACAAATGTGACAACATGGTAGCCGCCATTGACGACTGAATTCGCGAGCACATTCACTTCCACGGGTGATGTAGACACGACGAACCTTTGACTGGGACAGAACACCAACCAATACGGGCCATCAAACCGGCAACGGAAAAGAGAGGATACGCGGAAATGGGCTAAAAACACATTCGCCGCAAAATCACTCAGCTGTGTGTAAAGCAAGGCCACAGCAGCGACTTCCGATGGAATAGATACCACGCTCATATTACGCCTCCTTATGAGGTTGTTACTTTCACGCACGCAACTACTCACACGATCAATCATACAGGTGAAGAGAGTAAGCGGGGAGAAGCTCTCGGGCAAATACTCCTTCAGGTGTTTCTTTCATTCTCCACTCTGTTTGTTGTATGGCAACCGAAAAGAACCACATCTCTCTGTCTGTGAGCGGCCCAACAGTCTGCGTATTTCAGCCATGTTCCGGACAAATACCGGTAGCATTCAGTATTACACAACCGGACCGCGATTAATAACCTATCAAATTGGCACGCATCATGAGTGTAGATGAGATTATGCAACCACGCACGCAACTGCGTTCGCCGAGCATCTGATATCCCAAGTAAGTGACTGCAACGTCGATTCATGTCACCTTTAACATGATAGCGGCAAAATACAACCTTTGAGCTCGGATACCAACGATTAAACGCCTTCAACTGCGCTGCACATTTATCCATCACTGCAGTACGACAATGTCTGGTGCTTGGCACCATTTTCAGCATCGCTTCAACAGCAAGACCATAGTTGTACGACGTTTCATCCGAAAAAAGACATTTCCAGACCAGTCACGTCAACGAACATTCAATGCCACAGTAACTAAAATAATTAATCAATTTGTTAATCAATGGTATATTCTTGGTAAAACGAGACACAACTGGAAAGCGTGATCAAATATGCATACAGGCATTGCTTATTTGGAATGTCAAGACACTTCGTTTTAATGAAAGTTATAAACGAAAAGATGTAGTCCAAATGAGTGAGCAGATCGTCAGGTAAAAGCCAGACCAAGGAACATAATAGGGCTGTGGCGCTCAAAAATCAGTCATAACTGGTACGTCAATATACAAGTTGGGGGTAATTTCGTCATGTAGTGATCCATGAGCACAGGAGCCCAAACAAGGTTTTGGTGCAATCAGTGAGCAGGGTGGATAGGGGTTTAGATGCTACTGCTCAAACCTTCCCATCGTCTTATTCCCCTCTTACGCTTTTTCTCCCTTATCCTCCCGTTCCAGCTTCACTTGTGTCCCCCTGTTATCAAGCCCAATCTCCGGCCCCCACCTTGCTTCAATAGTCGCCTGTCTTTTAGTTTCAACTCACATGTGAACGCACAGCGTCATTTCCGCCCCGTCGACAGGCCAGTGTACAAGCAAGCGGTCCATTCCAGTGCATCGGCTTCCATTTGGAGCCCACGATCCTCCTGCAGGTTGGCACGCCTCGAGGTTTGCACAGTGATGCAGATCGGTCAACAGACAACGGTAGCCCAAACTATAGAGACCCTCTCGATCGATACCTGCTGCTTATCAGAGACCCGCCTGCAAGACTCGAGTTCTGTGCTCACACTGCGATCCCCAGCAGGTGACACTAGCTGCACTTTCTCATTGCGCCTACCCGGAGACGATGCAGCTTCGAGCAACGGCCAAGTACGGTGTTGGTATTGCCATTAGTCCCCGGAGTGAGGCTACTCTGGTTGGCTGTTTTCAATCAGTAGCAGGAGGTGTGTGGTCCGATTCGTTGGCTCGTTCAAAGCTTCGAAGTCGCATGTGACTAGCAGATCTCTATCCGTGATCGCTGCCCATTCACTCACAAACTCTAGCGGTGGCTCGGTAAAGGACGACTTTTATCGTCAGCTGAACGAGCTCCTTAGCCACAGTCGAAGCTCGGACACTGTAGTACTGGTTGGAGATCTGAACACACAAGCTGGAAAATTATCCACTGATGAGCTGCATCTGGGCGGACAACCTGGTGTAGGCTCCCGTGGTGATAACGGTGGGCGGTTACTTCATTTGTGTGGCGATGCTCCTTTTTCTTGCGAGCCCTAGTCTCCGACATAGCACCCGCTGAAGGGTGACTTTGCGCACACCAGTCTCGAACTAGCTATGGACGCAAATCGATCACATTGCGATAAGTTACCGACACTGAGGCTGCGTCCAGAACTGTCACTCGAATTGGAGCAGTGTGTAGACACTGACCAGGCACTTGTATGTACTGATCTGCGGGTGCCCTATGGCAAACGCCCGCTTCGACGGTGTGACTGCATTGACACCAGCCAACTTACGAAGTCAGGCGTTCTGAATGCCTATCGAAGTACGCTGTCATGTGAGTTGGATAAACGATCACTGGATGTAATTGAAGCTAACTGGTCTCATATTTACCAGTCCTTACTAGCAGCAGGCAACTCCTCATGTGGTATGTCCAAACGCCGGCGTATTCGGACTGAAAGCAAACACAAGGAAACTAGCAAAGAGCTCCGGGAAAAACTCCATGCTAGCCTGAAGGGCGGCCACGAATCATGGTGATCTCATCGTTCATCAGAGATAGGAATCCCCGCTGTCCTTGCTAACCATCGTAAGTTATTCCGGCTGGTAAGTGAAACGGGCAGCAGGAACCATGGTGTTAGAAAAAAATTGTGACGAGAGTTGGCAGCATATTTACAACTTGTCAAAACGCTTGGAGCGTACAGCTGAGCATTTTTAAAGGCAATTTAATCGGCCGGCATATTTAGATTTCTCGCTGGCCACTGATCGCCCCGCTCCGTGGGCTGTCCATTTAGATCCACCCTCATGCTCAGGAGTCGAACCTAAGGTCGAACTATTAAAGTTGAATAAAGCCGCGTGACCAGATGATCATCCTCTAGCCCTCTTCCACTTCGAGGGACCTGTACTTGTGGGCGATTTACTCTAGTTACCAGTGAAACGGTCGAAGAAGGAAACCGTCCCAACTGCCCGAAGCCGCTCCGTCATAGTCCCAATTATAAAGAAAGGCTTACGATCGGAATGCAGCAGACATAGAGGAAACAGTCTGGCCTTCATAGCCCCCAAATTGCTGACCTCTGTCATTCTGACTGGCACGCGCGAAAGCCAGCTTCGTCAAGAACAAGCCGGGTTTCGTCGAGGTCGTGGCTGCATTGATGACATTTTCACTTTGTGTCAGTTGTCAGAGCACCGCCATATATATTGGCTGCCAACCGTTGTCGTGTACCTCGATATCAAAAGTGCATTCGCTTCGGTGGATAGACTTGCACTTTGGGACGGTCTACTCAAGAAAGGTGTACCAGGGAAATTTGTAGATATTATCCGGGCATTATATGCGCGTAGCTCGGACAGAGTGAGGGATTACGGCAAGTTGTCGTCGCCCTTTGATATTTGAAGTGGTGTGAGACAAAGATTCCCGCTCTCACCTTTTCTCTTTAACGTCTCCATTGATGAAGTCATGGAAACGCGTTCACAGGACAGGACTTAGAAGGTGTGGGTCTGCTCCCAGTAAAACGGACTTCTTGACTTGGAGTATACAGACAATATTGCCATCAACTGTGACAAATCCCAGACATGCCAAGCGCCGCTGGACACATTACCCCTGGCTATGCATCAGTTCGGGTTTCGTTTTCACCATCGAAGTGCAAAATCTTCCTCTAAGATTGGCCTGCATCGTATCCTTCGCTGACCCTTGGTGGCCATCAGCTAGAAGGCGTTCAAAAATTCAACTACCTGGGAAGTTGTATCAGCGTCTTTGGGATTGAAGATGTGATCACCAACCGTGTAGAAAAAGCTCCAGGCGCATTTGCTAACCTTCGCCACTTATGGCGTTGGGAAGAGTGTACAATGCAGCGGTAAGTTCGCCCCTCATGTACGGTTGTGTAACCTGGCCACTAAGGTCGGCGGACATGAACGGGCTAGTTACGTTCGACCATCGGTGCCTTCGCAGTTTGGCTCACACCTGGTAGGAACACTGCGTGAGCAACGAGCGTGTTTGACTCCTTGTTTACGGCACAGGAAAAGGAACTTAACCGTTCAGCACCGTTATTTCCCGCACCAGGCCCCGATGGCTCGGCCACGTGTTACGCATGCCAGCCCACCGACACCAGCGACGTGCGTTGTTTGATCTCCGGAGGTGTGGGTGGTAGGAAAGGACGGGTGGCCAAGAGATGACTTGCTCGAGAGGAATGAAGGCCCTCAATTCTGAGCTGGCCTCGCTTAGAGCGTCTCGGTTCCCTGGTTGGGGTCCGAAAGACGATGAACAGGTTTGGCAGGATACACTTTTTGATATGGCTAGGAGCCGACCTCAGTGGCGTTCGTATTGTGAGTTTCTTTGTCCCACCCCATCACTCTTAGCCTTCCCATACAACCCCGGTCTTACTACTTAGCCTTACATAATTTTGCATAGCAATTGTTTGATGCGAAGTAGCCGGCTGATAGCTTACCGGAACGATACTCCTCCGTTACCCATAACTCAACCGGCTTGCACCTGTTAAATTTTTCTCATTTGTTCTATATATTGCGGCACGGTATCTGAGGTGTTCCCACTTCTAGCTAACGCGTATGATGATGATGGTGATGAGAGGCATGGTGCTGACAAGAAGTCTTAATGGCATACCCACGTACTTACTCGGTTTCCAACGGAAACTCATGTGGGCATTCATCTACCAGGTGTGGCAAGACGGCGCATTGCAAAAAGCGGTGAACTGGAGTTTAGGAGGCGCAAGAGACATGGTGCTGAAAAGAAGTCTTGATCACGTAACCACGCATATACTCGGTTTTCAAAGGGGGCGCATGTGGACTTTCAACTACGCGGCATGTCAAGACGGCACACAGCAAACATCGTTGCACTGGCGGGCAAATGGCGCACTAGACGTGGGGCTGAAAACCACGCGTTATTCACATAATCTTCTCGACGCGTAGTAAAGGAAGTCAACGGCGAAAGGATGTATGATAAACCCTAGCGCGGTCAGCACGAAACTAGCTTGTACCTCGGACGCCGTGGTGACATTGTGGCCCCGCAAATAAAGGACCCGGTTTGCGGTGAGCACAAAGTAGCTCGCCGGTTACGAAGTTCCACTTCATACCCACTCCCGAGGTTGACAAGCTGAAAGAATCGATACAATCGTATTCAGTTGGAGGCATTGAGAATTTCGTTAGTATGCGATGTAATCTTCCTGATGATAATTCTTAGGTGCCGGTCAGCGGTGGGGTCATTATAGTTATTGTACTACCATATAAGTATTGTATGAGAAGCAATTGGTCCTTAACCTCGGCAAACCACCGAAGGCAAGGGCAGCATGTGGACACTCCAGAGGCTACCATACATCTCCTCTAGGCAGTTTAAGTCTAGTAACGTCTTATTGCAGGTATGTATTGGAAGCGACAAGGTCATCCCGACGCCGCACACCTTACTAACCGGCAGCATGCTTTTTTCATGTAGTGACACCGTTCTTACAACTAAAACACACGGTTTAATAGCTCCCCTTGACTCCTTTGCGTCAGCAAAGAAGTTACGCAGCACCGTCCACTTCTTTGCTATCGTAGTTATCAACACCAGGTGGCTGATAAGATTGCTTCACGGAGATAAACGTAATGTGACACCTAGAGCCGTGCATCGATCTTCACTCCGGCAATCAATTCACACTACTTAATGACATCAGCCTCCCATTGTTCTCAAAATGGTGACTCTTCGACGGCCGTTATACTTGCCTTAAGCAGGCCCTAACAACTTATTACGTACAGATCGCTGTCGTATTTCTGGATACTTCTGGATAAATGCATTATGGTATCCATTCTTATTTCCCGCAGGTTAAAACTGCCTTCTCAGCTGACCTCCACATAGTGGTTAAGACTACCGGCGTACACTTTCGGAAGTCTTACTCATGCATCCTAACCTGAAGCATCGCTGCCACTACCGCTTGAGGCGATGCATACTCTCACACTTCACCTACTAATCAAATCCAACAAAGGCAAATAGAACCGTTCCCAAGCATGTTGGGTCCCATTACCAACCAGATGCTAACATCCAAGCCGCCGTTTCCCTGTTAATCGTTTACGAATAACTACGGTAAGAAGCTTGCCATATCAACACCGGGTTCCTTGCTATGGCATTAGAGTACCGAGATGATATAAGCGGTACGATATTCCACCGCTGACTGTCGACCATTTTCCTAATTCTTTAGAAACCGTGCGGTATGAGGATGCATTTTCACCTCACATGGTAAGTGTTGCTGCTAGTGCTAAGAGAAAACAAGCTGTTCACATGGTGCATGTGTTCCAAGAGCGACAATTATACCTGCATGTTCTATAACCTTAACCCGACACGCGTGGAAAGGTACATAACAGTGAGCTAATATCACAGCGTGATAACCACGCGTGTTCCATTTACCTCCGTTGGGTTGCGAACCGGACAATTTGCGTGCGTAAGGAAGCAGTTACCAAGGTTACCAGAGCAACCTACCGATTGTAAAAGCACATATAAGGGATATCATCCCGCCTCGTACGCATATGTGTCCACAAGGTAATCATGGTGCCCTTGATGCAGGAGGGTGCGTGACGGAAGAAACAGATGAGTGAACATTGCATGCACATAACCTTCCGGAGAAACTCATCGCACGGTGACATATCATTGTATGCGGTGTCTTCTGGAAGTACAGTAGAGGAAATACTAAGAGACTGACTGCGCGTTACCGCTCCCAAGAATCACTGGAAAGGGCGCCTGCCTTGCAAAATCCGTTAACATACATCGTACCAATTAGCTCATGACACCACGGAACTGTACCTTCAACGTTAGGCTTCCATTGACAGATCGAAGTACACGCAGGTATATTCCTCTTCCCGATATACCGCGAGCAAGTTTGATGGAATCAACGTTGGCACAAGTCACACATCACCCAAATTACAAGAATTTTCTCTAGCAGCAGGTTTTTCCTCTTTCACCACATATCCCTTAAGAATCAAATGATGTAATTGTAAAATGGGTGTTTGTTCCAAGAATAACGTATCTCAAATAGTAAATCATCAACGTTTGTATTTCGTAAATTATACTTCGGCAATTTTCCTGTAAACAAGCAGAGGCATAGTATGTGAGATATTTTGTAAATGATGAAAAATTGGTTGATGTACCGTGTACAGTAGTTATGCAAACGGACGGTTACATTTTTATCATACTTCGTTATTTACAGCTGAAATATACCTTCCAGGATTGCATTTGTGTGGTTTCGGATCAATTTATAGGTATGTTTAATTACTATTATGGTTTTTCAAGGTGTCTTCTCTAGTATCGACACAAGCTTACTTATTGCCATTTGTTAGATGGTGTTGGTATAATAATGAATAAATCTCGTGACCTAACCTCTCAAAAGTGTACGCAAATTGCTTTTGTTAAAAGAAGACGTTAAAACAGCAGAAATTGCAAACATGCTTGGTGTCAGCCCAGCGTCTGTATGTCGACTTCGAAAAAAGTTGCAAAAGCATTAACCCCTGTCCCCTAAACGTTCCGATAAATGTGGTCGAAGAAGAGAAACAACGGCTCACTTCTACTAAGGGAAGGTCTATGGACTCGCAACGCATTTAGCAGTGAGCTACAAAGGATGTTGGAACAGCATAGTGTTGTAATTAGTTCGAGAACTGTAAGAAGACGGATTTTTGATTCTGGACTTCAAGCTTGCAGGCCTCTGGAAAAGCAAAAGTTGACCAAACAAATGAGAAAAACGACAGGAATGGGCCAAACTGCCTCAAAAGGGTCCAAAGAAGACTGGGAGCGAGCAAGAAGCGGAGGTTTTATTTTCATAAGGATTTTCCAAAAACATTGTGTCTACGTTACATTTGCTGTGTTTTAGTCGTTTTTCTATGCTTTATTTTAGGTGGGTTTTAGCGATGAGTGCAACATTCGATGCTCCGACCAGCAACCTCTATATGTCCACCGATTACCTGGCGTACAGTTGAGGGAAGACTGCATCATTCAACGAGTCAAACATCCCACTCGGGTCATGATACGGAGCTCTATGAGCATCTACGGAACTGACGGCTCTATATCTTCCAAGGTAACATGAACCAGCAGCAGTACAAAGAACTACTGGAGCACCAACTGATCCCTCAGCTTTGTGAATGGTCAATTGGAAAAGGATTTACAGGGACACCAGACTTCATTTTCATGCATGACAGTGCTCCATGTCACAAAGGGCGTGAAGTCACCGGTTTTATGGAGGTTTGTGGTATAGAAGTGTTACCATGGCCTGGTAATAGCCCTGACATGAACCCAATAGAGAATTTACGGGCAATTCTAAAGTCAGAGATGAAGAAAAATTTATTACAACCAAGCGACTGCTCACTGAACAAATTGTAGCGACCTGGGCTCGCAGTGAAAGCATGACTGCATTTTGCACAAAACTCCTTCACTCCATGTCTTTGCGTGTTAACTCCTTGAAAATTGCCAAAGGATCATTTACGAAATACTAACCTTGATAATTTTCTATTCGATATATTCTTGGTAAATATAACCATTTTATGGTTACACCATTTGATGCTTACGAGATATGTGATAAAATATGAAAAATGATATTGTTGGAATAAGTTTTCTAATCATTCCGCCAATACTGTACATTATCCACGGATGCATCATCATCCTCCCTTAGACAAAAGGCCCTCACTTTTATAACTGACGGCTCCGGTGTCCACCTGCTTTTTCCACTTTAGAACCACCAGACGTGGTGTTGCCTGGACACCTAAATTGCAATGGACCTACCTAGGTGTATTGAGCAGGAACCTCCATCACTTGTAGTTGTATGGGAGATTTCCGTCTGGCGGAGCCATGCGACGCAGGTTTCCTAACCACCCTGCTGTGGTTCCCTGACAAAACCTCCCTACGCACGTCAGGTACAGCCACATAACGCTGCCCGCAGCCTGTGCTCCGCATACATTCCTCATCAACAGGCAGCCCACATCTCGCCGTTCTTTGACGTGCGTTTCCCATCAACCGCAGGTAACAGTCTTCCAAGTCCAGCGGAATAGGTTCACTACATTGCCGCGTAGTGACGTAGAGCGACACATCACTATCCCCGAACAGCACCTCAGCAACTTCTCAACCCCTCAACTCTGCGTCATACCACGTCGATCCAAGGCTGCAAAACTGCCTTTTCTTTTCGGCCATCACCTCCTCCGCCTTGCAAAGTTTAGTCGCCCTATCCACCGCGCGTAATTCAAGCATATCGCCAGCATCTACGAACGTCACCGATAACACTGGCAGCTTCCGGGGACAAGCCAACCGGCCGACTGCACGGGGCATTCCATCCGCAACCCGCTACAATACTAACCATCAGCATTCTCTTTCTGGTCGTCACATGGTATGCGCACACGGCATTCCCCATCGCAGATGAAATTCACATCCGCACGAAACTTCAAGCACTTGATATCGGCGCCGCTTTGAACCACGGGTGCGTTCCACCACCCAATGCGTGCCCACAACGTCCAAGGACGTTATCCCTTTACTTCAGCAGTGCCGCAACTACTGTTTACGAGCGCATGGAAGCAAGCGAGTCAATATTGGGGTTCTTTGGGACAGCTCCACAGGTGGAACATATGGCGTCGCACCAGGCCCCCCGAGTGCCATTTGCCGGTCTTGCACCCACAAACTGAGACGCTCGATAATCACCGTGAATAACGAGGTGAGAGACGATGTTGTCGTTAACACTTTCTTCAGAGGTTTATTCTCATACTCGACCCCGTACGTCGTCGCGCAACCGGATAAACCCAGCGTATGCTGACGATGAGCCGCCCAGGATGATGCCCATGGAAGTCAGGTACGGCGCACGTACCGGTACAACTCTTCACCCATCCCTCCAATCCCACTGGGAATTCTGTCGAAAGGCCCCATTACGTATAAATATTATAAACAGCAACCACTGCCGAATAAGTTTCCTCAGCCCTGGGCCTAGGCCAGCAAGTGATGCACACTGTCGGTACATATCCCTCATTACTTGAAAACCGCAAAATACAACCGCCGCGTTGGGCTACGCGGACGTCAGCGCGCCAACCTGCGCCATGCACTGGTGCATACCAAGTGTGTACAATGCCGATGTGCAAGGCAACTTCTCCGTCATAGCTTCAACCGCCCACCTGTAGCTGTGCGCCGTCTCAGTTGGCAACAAAGCTTAAAAATGAATACGCAATTCCAGTAACATTTATTAACATACAGTGCCACAGTATATAGCCGCCATAATTCAATTGGTGCGCGGTATCGGCCAACAACACCTCACAGGAGCACGCAGCTACAGTTCCATGCAAGACGGCACCAAAAAACATATATCTAACTATGCTTCCCACCCATACCGCCTACACGTTCCTTTCTACCCCAGCTATTCTCCTCCTCCGCTTGTAGCATCCGGTGACCCATGGTCGCCGTCATTATGTCGAGCACCGTCAACACTCGACAGCGCTTCCGGGTCTTGTAACGGCGAATTTCACGGGTTCTGTTTAACACGGACATCAGGCTCACAACCTCCTGCTTTTAAATAAATAAATAAATATTTTATTCTCGACAAAGCGACGCACGCCTTTTGGGCATGATCAGAATATTGCAATACTGTACATGATAGCATGATTAGCAGCATCAAGCGCGGGTGTAGTACAGTTGGAGACAAAGGTTGGCCCAAAGGTTGTACGAAATCCATGTCCACAGACTGCGTGATGTAGAGATAAGAAGCAGCTCACTAAGGTGGAGCATGTTGATGAGAAACTAGTCCGAGTAGGTTGTGTACACAGTGCAGGTCAGGCAGGTGAAGCATGAGGAAAAGCTGAAAAAATATTTAAGAATAGTGGCAGGTCACTAATCAAATATGTGGGCGTATTCGTACGGGAGCAGTTATATGCTCAGCATTTGTAACTGTGTTTTCGGTCAACTTGCCAATGTGTATCTTGAGCGGTGACTTTATTGACTGGCGAGTA
>OX104063.1:230386428-230461391 GCA_944474145.2 Dicrocoelium dendriticum
GGGTGTGGTCGATGACCCTCTCCCCGTATAACCTAGCCATGGGAGACAACAAATCTACGGGTTATAAGCTCACAATTCCTTTGGTGTACATCACGAGCGCCACGCATTGTCTCTGAGAGTGGAAGGGCACCTCCGGGCACTCAATGGTTTGCTGCTGCCCGCCTCAAGCCAGGCGGCCCCTTCTCATATTGGCGCAAACCCACCAAAACTCCCCAGCGTTGGGCCTTGGTGGCAGGTGCCAATACTATTACGGTCGCAAAACCTATATGAATCGTTCCAGTACCCCAAAGGCTGCGTGTGACGGCCGTTAAGTAGATCCCAATCTGTCGGTGTAATCACATTCCTGAGCTGGATCTGCTCCCCACTGCCTTGTGGGTCAGGCTATTGAGCCAAAGGCTCCGGGAGGAGTCCCTCAAGCAAACCTCCAAAGCACTCACTGACTTGTGGGTCAGGCTATTTAGCCAAAGGCTCGGGGCGGATTCCCCCAAGCAAACCTCCAAATCCTTCACTGCCTTGTGGGTTAGGCTATTAAGCCAAAGGCTCCGGGTGAAGCCCCTCAAGCAAACCTCCGAAACACAACCGCCACTTCGCGTGCGATTGCCTACCAATGCAATCGTATGTATGTGCGCAAAGCACTCAGCATCGGATGCTGGAGTGTGCGTACACTACTGGATCGGAACTCGAGTGAGCGTCCCGAGCAACGCACTGCACTGGTCGCGATGGAATTCACGCGCTACAGCATCGATAGTGCGGCGCTCAGTGATACTCGGCTCGCTGAGCAAGGTAAGTTGCATGAAGCTGGTGCTGGCTACACGTTCTACTGGGTGGGCAGAGCCACCTCAGCACCACCTGAACATGGGGTCGGATTTACACTATCCGTTCGCCTCCATGGCCAACTCGCGCGTGAACCAACTGGCATCAGTGCGCGACTAATAACTGCTCGCCTACGACTCGGAAGAGGTAAGTTTGCCACTTTTATAAGCGCGTACGGTCCGACCATATGTTCTTCTGACACGCGTGATAAGTTCTACATTCAGTTTTCCGGTGTGATACGTTCTGTGCCCAAAAGCGACCGACTATTTTTTCTGGGTGATTCAACGTGCGCGTTGGACGTGATGCACCGGTGTAGACAGATGTTATCGGTTCGCATGGCATTGGTTCATCGAATGCGAACGGTGACAGGCTGCTCTCACTGTGTTCCACTCACTGCCTGACGATCACCAACACTCGGTTTGCACTGGGTGCGAGTGATATAGCAACTTGGACGCACCCACCGAGTGGTCACGCCCACCTGCTCGACTATGTCATCGTACGTCAGCTTGACATGCGTGAAGTGCGCATGACACGTGTACTGCGTGGAGCTGAGTGTAACACTGATCACAAGTTTGTGCGAATCAAACTGTACATATATTTTCGTAAATCTATGTTTTGCACTTCCGCCTTGAATCGGCGTAAATGTAACATCCTCTCCCTCGGTACTGTGGTGAAACGTATTGAGCTGGAGAAGGCGATGGCTGCACGCCTGTGTGATGTGAACTGCATAGCCACAGTGGGCGACCTGTGGCACCACATTCGCGACCAGGTGACAACTGCTGCCGAAGAGACCATCGGGCGCGCAGACTGTAAGCGGCCTGACTGGTTTGATGAGAACAGTATGACGATTGGTGTCGTCGAAAAATGCAGCATTTGCTGCACATGTTGCAGACCCCAGTGACTTGGGTGAATTCGACAACGACTGACCCGAGAGCTCGGTCGCATACAATTGCATGGTGGACGGAGAGGGCGAAGCAGTTGGAATGCTACGTTGAACGCCGCCAACACAAGAAAAGCGGTATATGGGCCGAGGTTGGTGCAACAGAGGACGCTGATCGATGGTAGTTCGGGCGCTACCTGCACGCAGACTTCAGATGTAATGCAGATCTGGCGAAATCACTTTGCCTGTCTTATGCAACCGTTCAGAGATCGACTGGCCTGAAATAGCACGATGTGAAGGCGAGTCTGGCGGACACCCTGACAGTGGATGAGACTGAGAGCACTTGCTCAGCTACGAAACCTCAAGTGTGCCGGTGCCGGCGGGATCCCGCTTGAAGTACTGAAACACGGCGGACCCTCGTTGTTGACTGCGCTGCACCACTTGGTGCAACGCGCATGGATTGAGGGGGAGGTGCCTCCTGAACTGAAGCATGCCCTTGTGCTCCCACTGTACAAGGGCGAAGGGAGCAAGCAATGTTGCACGGATTATTGTGACATCAACCTGCTGAGTTGTGTGGGCAAGGTGATTTCCCCAATCCTGTTCAACCGCCTCGTCAGTCAGGTTGTGGAACCTAACGTGGCGGAAGAGCAGTGTGAATTCCGTTCGGGTCGCAGCACTATAGTTATGGTATTTGCGGCTCGTCAGTTGCAGAGGAAGTGCAGAGAACGGCACCAGCCGTTGTACTCGCCTTTTGCTGATTTCACCAAAGCATTTGATACGGTGAACCGCGAGGCATTGTGGCTGGTGTTGGGTAAGTTTGGTTGCCCGCGTAAGTTTGTAAGATTAATTGAATGTCTGCACAGTGGTATGCGAGCGAGGGTGCAGCTGAGTGGAGAGACTTCGGGTGACTTCGCAGTCATCTCTGGTATGAAGCAAGGCTGTGTGTTAGTTCCTGTCCTGTTTAATACATATCTTCATGCCTAATGTCTTGTGCTTTAGTTGCGGCGTGTGATTTCGGTGTTCGTGTGGAGCACGGTATTGATGGTGGGTTGCTGAACATCCGTCGTTTCGGTGCGAGAACTCTAGCCTGTGAGACAATTATGCGTATGTTGCTGTTTGCTGACGACTGTGCGTTGTTTACACACAACGCGGATGAGTTGCAGCATATGACTAGTGCTATGGCTTCGACAGTGGCCAAATTCAGGCTCACCATCAACACAAGCAAAACTGTCTGTCTCTTTCAGCCTTCACCGGAGGTGCAATCTTCAATATTGCAGCGAATCAGCATTGGTGCTGAAGTATTGGAAACCACCTCCCGCTTCTGCTACCTTGAGAGTGTGATGTCGACTGATCAGTAGCTACACAGTGAGCTGCCTATCCGCGTGTCGAAGGCAGCGGCAGCATTCGGGATGCTAGGATGCCGAGTGTAGAACAACCATCAGCTTACCGTTGGTACGAAGTACAAATTCATGGTGCACTCCGTTCTCCTCTACGGCAGCGAAATGTAGACGATGTACCGGCGGGGTGTACGATATCTCGAGCGGTTCCATCAACGGTATTTGCGGTGTCTTCCGCGCATCGGTTGGTCCGACAGAGTTGCAGACCCGGATGTGTTGCGCCGAAGTCCAATGTATGCAGTGGACTGCATGCTTTTGCTGGTGGCTCGGTCATGTGTGGCATATGAATTCGACGCGGATACGGAAGCAGATATCATATGGTCAGCTGAGTGTTGGGAAGCGGCATTCGGTTGCCTGTGCTTTGGTTAAATGGCTGATGTAGTAGCTCGGTCATGTGTTACGTATGGATTTGTCGCGGATACCGTTGCGGCTATTATATGGTCAACTGAGTTTGGGAGAGCAGAATGTAGGGAAACCGAAGCTTCGTTACCAGGACAACACCAAAGTGAGCCTCTCACGTTCTAATCTTGACTGCAGGTCATGGGAATCGAAAGCGCTTGATCGGCATTCATGACGCGATCGGATCACGAAGGCCGTTGCCGAGTTGCAAGAGAAATCCCTCGGGCATACAGAGAACAATCGGCAATTGCAGAAGCGACAGGCGCCGAAGCGTTGTACCCCATGGACATCGAGTGCATGGTGCTGTAGCATATGCGGTCGCGAGTGCCTGAGTCAGGCAGATCTAGTGAGCCATGAGCCAGGCCACTCGGGGCCACCACCGAAACGATGACGGGTCTCGCTGAGAAGGTAGGCAGAAGAGGCGCAGCATTTGTAGGTACGCTGCATTCGCTTTACTAACCGCGTGCTTGCATGCTAAGTCTCTTTATTTCAGGTGTTGTTTTTGCTATATTGTCCTAATGCTTTTTATCTCATATTAATGTGTACCTGAACTATCTTTTATAAACTTGCACGTTTAGTTAACTTCGATAATATTTTCGTGTTTGTGGCATTTTATTTGCACACATTTTCTGATGTTTTAGCCTATCGCGAATTTGTTCGTAACCAATTTATTTTATATGCTCATTTATTGAAGAGTTGTCACCGTATCTATATGCATTATTCGCTTTATTTTGTTTGATCTCGTCGTTTCAAGTGATTAGCTGTTACCTGATATCCCCGGTGTGGCTGCACTTGATGTGCATGTTGACAGGGTGTCTACCTGTCTGTTACCCGCTACCTCGTCCATACTGGCTCCAGGAGACAGTTGGTTGTTGCTGAAGGGGACGGGGTGCACGGTCCTTGTGGCCGTGCTAAGCTCGAAGTGTGGTTCTTTGCACTCAAAGTGGAGCGGACAAGGGTTTAGCCACCTCATTATGTGCGCTTGATCCCCAAATACAGCGTGCTAGTGTTTGCCCGTGATGGAGTGTGGGCCGGCTCCGTTGATGAAGCATGGCTCCCATCCACATGCCTCCCAGTCTTATTCCTTCGGGTTTACATTGGAAATATGGTGTGTAGTTTTACCTGTGGGTGGTGTAGCGCAGACGTCCTGTGGCTGGCCACAGTGGCAGGCAAATCCGAAGCCGGATGACGTCAAACATTTATGCATATGTATAGCAAACCCAACACCTGAAATAGTGAGAGAGCATGCAAGCACGCGGTTAGTAAATCGAATGCAGCGTACCTATAAATGCTGCGCCTCTTCTGCCTACCTTCTCAGCGAGACCCGTCATCGTTTCGGTGGTGGCCCCGAGTGGCCTGGCTCATGGCTCACTAGATCTGCCTGACTCAGGCACTCGCGACCGCATATGCTACAGCACCATACACTCGATGTCCATGGGGTACAACGCTTCGGCGCCTGTCGTTTCTGCAATTGCCGATTGTTCTCTGCATGCCCGAGGGATTTCTCTTGCAACTCGGCAACGGCCTTCGTGATCCGATCGCGTCATGAATGCCGATCAAGCGCTTTCGATTCCCATGACCTGCAGTCAAGATTAGAACGTGAGAGGCTCACTTTGGTGTTGTCCTGGTAACGAAGCTTCGGTTTCTCTACATTCTGCTCTCCCAAACTCAGTTGGCCATATAATAGCTGCATCGGTATCCGCGACAAATCCATACGCCACACATGACCGAGCCACCACATCGGCCATTTAACCAAAACCCTGGCATTCACAGAACATTCTTTTAATGCTAAAATTCTCATGGTATGATCGATTGCCGCATGCTCTCGCCTCCATGCCATCTCGATTTCAAATTCACTAACATCTATTGCGACAACGATCGGCTGTGCCGGAGCCGGTTTTTGCTTTCATGCGTTCAAGCTCTTATTGGTTTTATTCTCTAGTTGGATTTTTTATCCCAACAACCGCACGAGCGTGACTAAGATGCAGAACGTTGATGTTATCCGGCTTTAGTCTTCGCACCTTTCCTAAGTAAGGTCTCAGTGCTTATTACTGATATGTCACTGCTGATTTGTCGCTTCTGGACTACGTATATGGCGGCAAAAACCATGTCCGCTCAAATCACCTATTACGGCGTACCAATCATAGTTGCCTAATCGGTTCAAGCTTAGTTTGCATTTCGAGAATTGTCTCCTTTGCACCGGCTTTTCCTTCTAGTCAGTACGCTTTCCACTAGTTCCATCTGATGTAATTCTGCACTTTCTATTCTTTTGCTTTGTTATCTCGGACCCACCACCGTAGTACATCAGAGGCTTCACCGTTGTTGGCACTATTGAAGTCCTTGAAAAGCACATTTCAACAACACAATGACATTACTTGTGCAGCAACTTGGTGGTTCCCAGATTCCTCATTGTGACTTTGTTTACTAATTGTACAAATGGGTCGCGACACCAGCTCATTTTGAAACGTGATTTACTTTTGTTTTAATCGAAATCACTTTCATCAATTGGGCCGTATCTGAACCACGTAAATGCTATATGTCGCGTTCAGCAATGCATTCCGTGATCAATTTCACTCTTGTTTACCCTCTTCAAATGACTCTGGTTGGGCTAAGATTGACACAAGTTACCGGCAGATGCCTTCATCGTTATACTACCGAACTCCACCGACAACGATCGTCATACCGGCTAGGAACTCCAGTCTACTCACGGCTGACCCCAGCTGCTTGAGCGCGATTATCTTATCCTCCACCGCGCGATAGACTTTGATACATTTAATAGTTTGAAGCCGAGTGGTAGCACTATTCCACAGTTGTATGGGTCCCCAAAGACACATAAGAGTGAAGTGCCACTCAGGCCAATCCTTTCAATGATGTACGCGCCCCAGCACAAACTCGCACGTTGGTTAGTGAAGTTGCTAGCTCCGCTGAAACAACAGTTCAATCCGTACAGTCTTAAAGACTCGTTTCAACTCATTGATGATCTGGATGAACTCAACCTGTCAGACAAAGTTATATGTTCCTTGGATGTAGAATCCTTATTTACCAACGTTCCGCTACAGCAGATGGTTGATTACGTGTGTGAATTAGCTGAAAACGGTGGATGTTCGCTACCAATTCCGACTGAATTGCTAAGAGAATCTCTACTATTGTGCACGGAGAATGTGGATTTTCACTTCCGGAATACACCATACCGTCAGATTGACGGCGTAGCAATGGGTAGCCCATTAGGTCCTGTGCTCGCTGATTTCTTCATGCTGATGGTAGAAAGAAGCATTTCTACAGAAATAGCCCAGGTGCCCTACTACAAAAGATATGTCGATGATATCTTGGCTTTCTGTTCGTCGGAGCAGCAACTCACACATTTGGTAAAACGGCTCAATGGTGCTCATGCTAACTTACGGGTTACATGTGAAATAGAACAAAACAATTGTCTACCATACCTGGACATACTCATAACTCGCAGGGAGGATGGATTGATTAAGAGGTCAATTTACCGAAAATCGACTTGGTCCGGTCAGTACCTGCACTTCACACCAGTGCGGTACAAACGGACACTTGTGAAGACTCTAATTAGTCGTGCCAGACGAATTTGTTCGGCCGACTGTCTGGACGATGAGCTAGTGTTAATTACAGCAGCACTAATGGCGAATGGCTACCCTCGAAGATTTATCGAGAAACACATCCAGCCGCGAGGACCAGAGGACTTGGTGCACACGGCAGCCAAGAAGAAAGTGTATATCGAGTTACCTTTCAAAGGTGACTTAGCCACGCTGAAGACAACTAAGCGTATAATTTCGGCTACACAAGGAAGTTACTATGCTGCACAAGTTGTCGTTATCAACCGAACCCGAAATTTGCCCATACCTCCAACGAAGGAAGCTCAGCCTATTGGGGCCAATTCACACTGTGTATACCAATTTGTATGTGACTGCGGAAAAAGTTACATAGGCAGAACCAATAGAACGCTGACTTCCCGAATAAAGGAACATGTGCCAAGATGGGTTCAACGTGAAGTTGCTCAGATTGCCTACCCTCGTCAGATTCCATGTTCGCGCATACCGCCGGCTTCCTCGATAGGCAAACACCTATTAGACTCGAATCACCAATTAGAGCTGAGCTCAGCGTTTAAAGTTCTGTTACGTCACACTAATCCCCGCTTCCTTCGGTTTGCTGAGGCTGTCGCAATTAGCCGGATTAAGCCAGCCTTGTGCGTTCAGAAACAATTATTTGTCAGCCTAAAACTGCCTTGGACGTAGGTGTGAACTTCCGTCATTCATTTTGCACCTTAAGCTTGTCTGGTTGCACCCACTGTTAGCTATATCTATGCTTATCGGTTATTGTTAATGGTACTGAGGAGACAATACGAAATGCATGCATCTACCAGCCTTCGTCTTCTTTCCGTGCTTTTCAAATTGTTGAAGGGAACTAACTGCTTTACATTATCTTAGGGTCAGTTTTCCGGTCAGTCACAGAATGTCTTCATTCAGTTCCTCTCTGGTTCGGCACAAGATATCCTTTTCGGTCACTGTGGTCCGAACATTCTGTCTGCTGCTCCCCAAGTCAATAGGCTTCACTATTTCACCTGTCTTATGGAAAACTGCTCTCCACCTTCGTAGGGACTGACGTAAAGTTGTGTGCCTAACTTCTCTATTCTAATCGTGTCTACTTTCATTTAACTTAACCGTCCTTTCTCCATTTCAGATGAAATCATTCGCACTACAACAAATTCTTTATAGAAGCTTTTTGTACATGTACATTTTTTCTTACCAATGTGTAATTTTTCTACTTCTAACTCTCCGGTCCTTGTGGGCCCGGTTTAATTGCTTACTTGAACCCTCAAGCAAATTGGATTTCACACCAGAAACCCTGAAGACTCCAAAACATTTATCCTTAATTATATTTGAAAAAGCACTATCCATCGCCGATCTCGCCAACATTGTACTTTGGGCTCACCAGTTCAATATCCGCGTCGTGTCGGTATCAGACTGTGATGGTAACGGTTTTCCTTGCAGCTTTTTAACTGATACCCTAGGCAACGTTCCTGCCCTTAAAGAACACATTGATTCCCAAATCCGAAGGCATCATTCAGTTTTGGAGGTAACTACTGTCTCCAAATCGATCCGTCGCTATGTATTTCATACCACAGACAGTAAGGGATATGCTGACATTGATGATCGCTGACTTGTTCAGGACACGGCAAAAATACGGAGTTGTTGTTGAACTACTGTCATATCAACCGCGGCTTGTGGGACTTTTGTGATATTGCCCGGAGCTTATGTTCCAGTTCAGTTCCTATCACCAGCGAGCAACTCGCCGAAACCGTCAAAGGTGATTGAATTTCCCTGTTTGATTACCACACTTGGTGTAGATATCTCCCGTTTGCCATCGGTTGACCTAACGGTTCATTTCGGAACATACGCCAGTCTCCTTGGCATCTTTCCTTGGCACAGTCGGTGCTCTGAGTTTTTGTGAGTTTCCCCTTATTCGTCCAAAAACTTGTACCAGCTTCGACCTCTTCAAGCATAGTGTTTACTGTCATTTTACGTAAAAATGTTCATAGGTTGCTTACTGTTGATCGAACAACCTCGTGGTGCCAGCTGGGTGGTTCGGGATTTTCCCGCTCCAGAAATTGGTTCGGCGGCGGTGTTTCAGGAGGTGGTGGGTTTTCGCCTAGCAAGCCTTCTCCCTATACAAAACCACAAATGTCCGTTTAACAACACTGACGTGGCGGATGTGACTCGCCACTAAATAAAGTCACTGCCCCTTGCTTCGTCCTGGCGAAGCACGATATTCCAACCACTTTATTCTGGGGGGCGTTGGGCCCCTGTTTGATAAACAAACAAACGAAAGGCGTATGAACTGCGCAGTCACCGGCTCCCAATGGGCGCGATTCCGTGAATTCGCTCCGCTGCCTTGCGGGCAGGGTATTCGGCCAAAGATTCGGGGTGGTGCCCCTAAGTCAACACCGTACTTCGGCTTAGGCAACGGAGTAGTATCTCGCCCTCTGACGAAACTATGGACTCCGATGTGTTGTGTTGTGTATTCTTTTACGATTTCTGTATTTTCTTTTTAGTCCCATGGTTTTTGATGGCTCTATGTCTATTCGTAGACGGTTGCAAAATACAAAATATATGCTATTGATCAAAAAATTGTCCCCGTAGATCGACCTTTCTCTAACTCACTTTCGCAATCATACCCTCTGCTCTCATGAAGTAGCTAGTAGTGTTCGCGTGGCAACTCGAGGCAATACCATCAAGATTTTTAACTGTCTGTATATGACCAAGTGTCTTCATTTTCACTCTGGCCTCCATATCTTGTTTATCTACCACATGCGTGCACACGGTATTTACCTGTCCAATGAGATACAACTTTCTGTTTTTCTCACCGTGTTTGTCATACTAAGGAAGCAGACTATCGTTTTTTAACTACTTTCAAGTAATTCCTCTTCAGGCATGTACAATTATTTATAGAAAACAAAGTTGGTGGAAATACTACGTTTAGTTCACAAGCACCGATCACTCATATTCCTTGTCCATTAGGGCACCGCTGCGGCGTGCACACCTTTCCGTAATCTGGAGATCATAGTTCAATTAGATCGAAGCAGTTTAAGCGAACCGTTTCTGATCACTTAACTCCTGCTCATTCACCCGGATCGCAGCGGCTTCAGTGGATTCGAATAAACGCCTACGGACGCATCTTGATCGATTATCTGGAGCTTAATAGTTGATCTGACATTACTCAGTCAACTTGGTGGCTGAGCTGTGTCAGGGAAGTGCATGACTATGGAGGAGTTGGTTGGTTTTCGACCCTCATTAACGAACCAGGCCAGATGGTGTTCCCTCACTCTGTCGAACGGGTGCATCGTCGTACGATTCATGCAACTTGCTCGACGGGAACTGGTGAACGCGTGAGCTCCCTGATTTTGCGTGGACGAGCCTCGTGTCTTTGGGATCAGTTTACTACTGGTCTACCTGTGAGCTGCATTTGCATTCTGGTTGCTGATAAAGTGTGAGAGAGACAAAGAGTTTGGATTTCGTCACCGAATTCCTCCTTGTGCGCTAGTTTTTGAAAATAGGTTTTTTCTAGGCTGTCAGGGCCACTGGAATCTGATTTCGTTGCTTTACTAACTAGGATGGTTTTGGTTTTCCTTATCGCTGTGGTATGCCCTGCAGTTCTGACAATTTACTGTCCGATCAATTTCTTTCGCTTGGTTCATTAAACTTGGGTTCAGGTTCTGTTTTGATATCAATGGAATGAAGTACGTGCTCTATGCACATGATACTTTAGCTAACCACTCAAGTCGCTTCATGGCCACGTCGAGAAAGTGAAGAGTGATTCTCCTTCACTTTGGAGGTGGACTTAGTGCTTCGTGCTCCTGAGGGAATACCTCAGTGAGGTCCTCAGTGTTTTGGTGTCATTGGGGCATCATAATGATGTGGTGATTGGTTTTGGTTTACTTACATATCACGCCAACACAGGCCAGCCACCAAGTTTTCTGGGTAGTTCAGGGTGATTTAGCAGGCGCCGAGTTCGATCGATGGCCGAAAGAATCACACACCTGTCTAGTAATCCGGACGTACTTGGTACGAATCCACATACGTGCGGGCGATCTCGCTGTTTACCCAGCCCATGCGCGATCGTTGGTGGTCATCTTGCAGCAAACCGTCGGCACGATATGCTGGCGTTCCACTAATACCCTGAGGCACTCTGAGTAGGCGTCTGCTTGAAGCCACCACGATCCGGCTGTACCACCCGAAGATAAGCGTCCGACAACGTTAGGACTGCCTTGTCCAACTGAACTGTGGCCTTCGGTCCACGGAAATGTGTGCAGGCCGCAGTTGGGACCTAACTGACAGTACTTATGAGTGATCAGTGGTTGTGAATTAAATGTACTTTACCGCCTTTTATATTGTATCCAACAGTTTTGTTTTTTCATTTACAGGACTAACGTTCGTTAGACCAAGTTCTAATCATTCAGTAGGTTTTTACCACTTTTCATTAATTAAATATTTGACTTTATTGACTTAGGCTTTCGCCTCTTTCTGCAGTCATCTGCACGGCACAACCTTGATATACAATGCCGGTAAATTTAATAGGTGCGCTTTAACGTGCAGATTCATATATAACGCCGCAAATTTTTAAGTTTCACAATTAGTTTAGTATTGTTCGCATATAAATGCACTTATAATTAGCATCTCAATTTCCAAACAAGAAAATCCAAAGCCAATTTGTTAGATGGTGCTACCATTTCGTGCCTTCCTGTTCATCAAAAACATTCGGCAATGATAAATAGAACTAAACAGTGTTCTGGAATATAGATGACCGAGAGCTTTACCTGGGTGGGTTTAGAGTCACCGTCCGCTGTTTTTGAATAACCAACGGCGAGTGTTTGCGATCTATAACGATGGCCTAGGATTGTGATGGTGCTTATCATGCATTAGGACGGTGAACGACCCATCAGGTTTAACTCGGCGATCAGTGGCCAGCAGGTGTTTTGTGACTTCCGAGGGAGCTCGGTTTCCTGATTCTGCCGTCACCGGTAATAATAATAATAATAGTGTATATTTCCCGATTTACTGAGGATGTGTTCATTGATTCTGACAGCTAAACTTTGATCAGTGCAGCCAGCGTAGCTCTTTGCGCAGCTACATGGGAATTTATACGGACAGTCGGACATGCACTGCCTCGTCGTCGGTGTATTAATCGGACACAAGCATAGATGTCATTGATATGAGCAGTCGCAATTCTGCCGCACTGTACGCTCTTTCCAGCGCAGTACTTTCTCGTTTCTCGGGGGCTTTCATAATGTAGTTATTGTAGCGTATTCGCCCCTTTCAGTATTTTGCTTGTGGTTACCATTTGTTGGCATAACTCCAATTGGCAAGTTTTTTTAATCAAATTTCGTTTCTTGCTGTTGTCTCACAAACACGCACTACTAGGCTGTTTAAATCTGCCGCATATTCTCCGTTCCTCTGAATCATTGATTTCCCGATTGGTTTGAACAAGTGCGACCAATTTTCCCTGTGTTACATCTTGGCTGCCCCGCGCTACCTTCTATCTGGGCTCCTGCTGATGTGATATACCGCCGTACTGGATTGATGCATCACCGGAACCAGCCATCACAGAATTCTTTAGTTTATCCAACCGTTTCATCGTTTTTGGACCATTGCACATAATCTTACATTTGAAAAACAGTTCATCAAAGATTAGCTTCTTGGGACTGTTGACACACGATCTGCAGGCCCACACTTTAGGCTTCCCAAGACCAGCACTACCGATTGCGTACACCCATTGCTGAGCACTAAAAAACAGCTGACTGTGGTTCTAAACTTACCTTTGTAGCATAAGCGCTCGTCTATTTAGATCCCATATGAAACTGTTTTAGTTTATTCACGGTTACTACATTTTTGTGATAGATAAAATTGCACAAAACTGTGAGGTCATCTCACAGTATACGTTTTCCGATTTTCTTGTTGTAATTATAAAAGGAATCTCTTGTTTAATATTTACCAATTTGCTTAACGATGATATCCGTGTTCTTAGCAAAACTGTTCCATCTGGCTCAGTAGATAAACTAGCATTTCAGTGGCCGATTCAAGTCACCATTGCCATAGGTAAGACCACCTACTAACGCAGCCCAGCTCCTTATATTCTTATAGAGCAGTGCGCAGATTTGTTTTTCATGCACATGTGTCTCCTGTAGTCGGCCACCACAATCCGAGATCCTAGACCATATCACTGTCGATCCATATTGCACTTATGCAAATGGAATACCAAGGCTTTCTGTTTACCGCAGACTACCAGAGTGCAACTTTGTCACTAAAAGCGCTTGTTCCGAGCCACAGCAGCGCATCGATACATTCTACTGACGCTTCCATACCATGCAGCCATAGATGTCTGATTAATATGAAATGATGGGAGGGACTGAACCTAGTGTAATGCCCAAACGATCTAGGCAGATGAAGCAGAGGGAACTTAGGTGTTTCGTTCCCGAAAACACTGCACTCCATGACGCGTTTCGATGCAATTTCATTTCCAAGCGTTACCTCTTGTGACCCGGTGGCTTACGAATAGCGGTCACAAGTAACATCCCATTGGTCCTGGGTTCGATGCCTGCTCTCTATCTGATGAGTTGAAATGACATCGCAACGCGTCACTGTAGTGCAGCGTTTTCGGGCGAAAAACACCCAATTTCCCTCTGCTTCATCAGCCATGGTCCTAGCGATTGAATGGCCAAGGTTCACTTCATTGGGAATTGCGGTCCAATTTGCCATGGCGCGTCACAATCCATCCACACAACGTGTACTTAAAAATGACCATCAACTTCGTTGCCCGTCTTGACCCGGTGGCTTGGTGACAGCGGTCACTACTAACATCTCAATGTCCCGGGTTCGATGCCAGCGAACTCTATCTGATCAGATGTAATAACATCGAAACGCGTCATAGTAGTGCAGTGTTTTCGGACGGGCAATACCCAATTACCCACTGCTTCATCAGCTACGGTCCTAGCGATCGAGTGGTCAACGTTCACTTCAATCGGAACCGCGACCCAACTTGAAATTGCCCGTTGCAATCCATGCACACAACGTGTACTTCAAATTGACCCTCCAATCGGCCTAGGCAGAGGTTCATAATCAAGGCGCCTACGCTTCGCCGTTGAATCAGATCACAAACATATAGTTATTTGGCAAAGGTAAAGCAGCATCAACAAGACTGTTATCTTGGCTTTCAATCCCTGCGTCACAGTCAACCCTACACCCTAGGTTTTATCTCGAGCACCAACTTCAGACAAACGGTGAGACGTTCTGCTACTTGGTACTCCCTTTATCAATACTAGAATGGTTTCCAATTGACCACGTCGCAATTAGTTTCGGATTGCATGGTTGTGTACGGGATTTCAGATCAATTGAGCCTACCTTTTTGACTCAGACCACACGTTGGTCGGCGCGAATATCTGCATGAGTTTCGGAAGGTCCCAGAAAACAAAGCACCGTAAGGTTGATTAGTGGGTCACTTTGAAGCACTCGTTGTGTAAATGAATTGCGACGCACAATCTCAAGTGTGGACCGCGATTCGCATTGTAGTGAACTTTGGTCATTCGATCACTAGGATCGTAGGTAAGTAGTAAAATAGTAGTGATCTCAACAGTCTAGTAAATAGACATAAAGCCGAAAAACCCATGGAGATTAGCGGATAAGGGACAGAGTGGCCGCCTCATAATCATTGTGGCACAGTAGTTGAAGCTGAGCAACACACTTCAGCTGCTGTGCCCCAGAAAGAAAGGGACATTTTGACAAGAATTAGAACAAAACATTTTACTTTGTTTTTTACACGCCGATTTTTCCATGCTTAAAGTATTAAACATCTGAATCAATACAATTCTGTACACAATTCTTCCATTAGTTCCGGTTGCGGGCCGTGTTTTCAAGCGTGTTAAGCCATTGGCACTCCTCATCCTTGGGTCCCCATCCTGGAAGACATACGGGTCCAACGGCGGCTAGACGCGACGTTAGCGATTTCATGTGCTTTTGCCATGTAGAAGGCTGATCACCACGCGGTCGTCTCCAGCCAGGTCTTTGACGAGCAAATAGAGTGCGACGCGATAGACACTCAGGTGCCATGCGTAGGACGTGACCGAACCATATCAACTGGCGCAGCAAAATCATCTGTTGCTGGGAATATTCGCATTCCCCAAAACGCGAAGTCGAACGTCATTACTGTTAACTCGATGTTGCCACCAAACACGAGCGATACTCCTTGAGAAACCGTTGTCGAAGGCAGAAAGACGACGCATGTCTTCCACGCGAATTGGTCAGGACTCGCTCCCATACAACAATACTGAACGGACAGATGTGCTGTAAACACGGCCTTTAAGCAATAATGAGACGACGCGATAAGTGCCTCAGATTCATCATCATCATCAACAGCAGTACATCAGCCATTTGAACTGATGCTTCGCTGCCATACAACCATGAGGACCTATGAAGTGAAGAAGAGGGAGAGAAGGGGGACTTACCTGAAAATCTTAATGCCCTAAGCAAACATTCAGGGTCAAGGTGCCTACACCTTGTGTAGACAACATACCGTCACAAACAACTGGCTATCGTGCAAAGATAAGGCGGCATCGGCGAGACAGCTTCCTTGCGGCTTTCACTGCCCCACGTCATAATCAGCCATTACCCCGCAGATAACTCAGCACCAAACACACTTTAAACAGGCAATCCGATTAGGAGACGGCAGCAGACGCGCCACTGGTGTCTACTGCGAGCCATGTCCTTTAAAATCTCGAGCCAAACACAAGGCGAATCCCATTTACTCAAGCGTGGAAGGCGAGACGGACCGACGGCCGCCAGTTTTGTCGTCAATGACTTCATTTCCCGCTTCCAAGTCAACTTCTGTCCACATCGAGACTTGCACCACCCTACACCTGGTAGACTAAACAAGGCCCTCCTAGGTAAACGGTGACCAGGCATACGTAGCACGTGCCCGAGCCAACGCAACTTATTCAGTGCTATCTGTTGTTTTAGGAAAATAGTATGGTTATCACCACCTAGTACTCGTCTACGCACATCATCGTTGGGGGCACGCTGGTGCTATCCGACACCAGCAATGCTACGTAAACAACGATGATCAAAGACTTGAAGGCGCCTCAGATCTTCAGACTGAAGGCGCCAAGTTTCACTACCATAGAGCAGAACGGCTATCACTGTGGCCTTGTATACCCGGCCTTTCAGACGGAGGGAAATTCCCTTCTGTCGCCAAAGATGCCGCAGGTTCAAGAAGGCAGCTCTGGCCCTTGCAGTGCGTTAGGTGACGTCAGTTTCTATGAGCCCATCGTTGCTGATGCAGCTGCGAATATAAGTGAATTGATCAAGCACCTCGAGTTCCTCTTTAGCAAGCGTCAAGGGGTCATCGAGTGACTGGTGGTCCTGCAGCAACGCTTTGCACTTTGGAGGTGCGAAGTGCCTCCCAAATAATGGGACCACTCTGTACAGGCTATTCAGGATTGATTGTGCCGTCGCAACATCGTCGAAATGCCAGACAATATCGTCCGCATAATCTAGATCAACTTATCTTTTTCCAGGTAGGACCTCAACGCTTACATCGTGAGATTCCGCAAGGGAATACTCAATGATAGAATCCACGACGAAATTAAACAGAAATGGGGTAATCGGACAACCCTGACAAACGCCACTTGTGGTCGGAAAGCTAACCGATAGAACACCGTAGACCTTGACGCGACCTGTAGTGTTCGAGTATAGATCACGAAGGATGTTCACACATTTTGTGGGAACACCTTTCCGCGCAAGTATTTCGGACAGAATGCATCGATCGGCTGAATCGAAGTCACTCTTGAAATCGAGGAACACAGCTATTGTCGGTTTGCGGTATACGTGGCGCTGCTCTAGCACCTGCTGCAAAGTGTATATATGGTCTATATGGCCACTTCCCGAGTAGAAATTGGCCTGCTCTTCCTTAATCCGATTCCCGTGTCACAGTGGTGCGACGAACGAGGTTCGAGGCCAGTAATTTTGTCCTAACTGGCGTTAGGCAAATACCCCTGTGGTTAGCACAGTCTGTGCGGCTGCCCTTCTGGTATATTGTCACTATAATCGATACGCTCCAGTTAGCCGGGACACTTCCTTCCAGATACGTTCGAATAGGGAGGTCAGTGCTCTGCAGAGGACCTCACCTCCATTCCTTAATGGTGCAGGTGGGAGGGAATCCGTGCCGGCGGCACGAAAACGATTAAGGGCTGTGATCGCGTTTCGGACCTCGGCCTCCGACGGAGGCTCTAAACTAACCGTGCATGGCTCGTCCTGCATCACCTGAGTAGGAAGAAATCCGGGAGCAGGGGGCCAGCTGAACTGATCAACGAGCCATACGGCGCTCCTTATTGTGTATCAGCGCACCCGCGCTGTCTCTGATTGTGTCACTGACGCCTGGTTTTCTGGGACCAGTGGGGCGGATTAGCTGGAAGAGCTTCCGGTAATTGCCTACTGCTCCTGCCTCCTCCGTTTCTTGAGCCCGGCTGGTCCACCAGCTTTCCTTGTCAGCACTTAGGCTTTGCTTTAGTTCACGCCTAATAGCCCGTCTGGTCACATTGTGTTCAGAGCCAGCCGGGAGGTGTCTTCTAGATTCCAATAGGTTCACCGACCTCTCGGATATCCAGTGACTGGTGCGGTGACGATTGATAGTGCCACAAGCAGATGCTCCTGCGTCGTGCATGGCGGCCGAGATCTTATTCCACTGAAGCTCAGTGTCATTAGGACAAGACAGCGAAATTTCGGTACGCAGTGCGTCTTGATAGGTTGAGACAATTTCTCAGTTGCCAATAGGAGGAGACGCTTTGTGCGCCTTCCGGTAAACTTCATGGAGAAAGGATAGCGTACCAAGGCATGATCAGAGTCGACACAGGTACTCCAGTACGAGCGGCAATCCAGAATGGAACCGCGCCACCTGTAACTTATGGCTATGTGGTCAATTTGGGTCCATCGCTGGCCAGCTACAGGTGGACGCCAAGTGACACTTCGGCGCCCACTGTGTCTAAAAGCAGTGCTAGTAAGAAACAACTAGTGCTGTGCACACAGTTGCAGCAGATGTTCACCGTTGTCAGTAGTGCCTCAGATTGGCAAATGTTGATCGGCTTTTGGCGATACGAAAAGCAACTTCCTTGATGATAGTGCCGTCAGCAAAAACACAGCTCCCAAAGTAGACGAAATTATCTACCTGTTCAAGTTGTGCACCTTCAGGAGTGAGCACGGGAGCATTTGTAGCCCAATCCTGGAGCAGCACATCACACTTCGATGCGGCGAAGGTCATGCCATACGGAGATGCTTCAACCGCCAAACGATCCAGACTATCGCCAGCAAGTAAGGCGATATCATCAGCTTAATCTTAGTCGTTTGCTCGGTCACCCGGTAGAAGCTCTAGGCCAAAATGTTGTAAACCTAGAGCACTCGACAGAACGTCTTTGATTGCGAAGTTAACCATGTATGGGGACATAGGGCAGCCGTGTTGCACACTGCTAATGACAGGTAATGGTGAGGAAAGCTGGCCATAGACCCTCACTTTGCCGTATGTATGAAGGTTAAATGCGCTCCGCCGAGATACACCGCAAGCCATTGAGCAACACTGAACATTCATTTAGAAGGCGATGCTATCTACCCGAGAGTCAATCTACTACTTTACTCGACACCACCTGACGGCCTGGACCTCAGTTCGCTTCCTGGATCTGTTTGATCGTTACAGAATATTCCATGGGTTTCAGATCGCAATGAAGTGCATCGTTTTGTCACTTGGCACTTCAAACGAAGCTTATGCAGTGGTCGTAAGGCACGGTGGTCTAAACGTGTCGGAAATGTAGGCGGCTGTCCTATCTGGAAATAATCGCAAGCTCTTCCGGATCATTCGATCCAATGGCCACAGGAGGCCTGGTGTCAGTGAGACTATTTACGAAGCGTATAGTTTACCTATCAATTGCCTACGGAGACGCCTGGATCGATGGATCGAAAGTTTTCATTCCTAGTTTGGTTGTCTTTCGCCGCCCTCTTGCATGTCATCCGAACGCAGCTGTCTAACCTAAGGCCGTTACACTCGATCCACTCAGCGAAGCGGAAGTTTGCCTTGCGATTCGACACTTAGAGTGACTGAAGGCTGATGCGTTGGACGGACTTCCTCCAGAGCTGTTTAAGTATGACGACACAATAACCCTTAGCCATTTGACCTTATTCTCTAAAATCCGGCATGATGGTGTCTACCTCCTGATGCTAGTCAGTGATTGTCACGCTTTTAACTAAGGTGCGGTCCTGTGTGCTTTGTCTCTCCGTACGTCTGACAGAGTGTTGGTTTGTGGCAAGTTCTCTTCATTCTTTTCTGTTAACAATGATGTAGGACAGCGCTATCCTATGTCCACGTTTCTCTTTACTTTTCCATTTGAATAGACCTTTCTAGAGCTATGGATGGTTACGAAAATTTTGACCTGGACTTACCACTAGGCAAGTGGGCGACCGACTTAGGTCATGCTGTTAACATTGCTGAGCACCTAAGCCATTCTGAATCGCTTGTCGATTTAGGCATCTAGCTACGATATGTGCTTCGCCCCTCGAAGTGTAAGGTGCTGCTCCTGGATTGGCACTCACCCTTAAGGGTACACAACCTGAACACGTGAATGGATTTGTCTTACTGAGCAGCTGCGTTTCTGCTGGTGGAACTATTGGTAAGAAAGTTTCTCTATACATCACTAAAACCAGGTCGGTGTTTGTCAACCTAAAACACTTGTGGCGTCGTCTGAATGTCTCTCGGTAAATTGTGTTGTTTACGACGACGCCTTTTGAGAGTGTTGCTGTATAGCTGCAAGTGATGGTCAGTTTGCGTGGATGACACGCCGGCTCTCTGTTTTTGGCAATGAGTATTTGAGGGAGATTTCTCGTGTATGGTTGCAACGGCATATGCGCAGCGATGGTTACATGTCGTATTCTAAGGAATTCGAATCTTCCCTATGACAAGCCGGTTTGGTTGCACTATTTGAGACTGCTAAGCCATATCTGCACGTGCGCGTGATCACTCCTTGGGTGTTTCCTGATAGCAGTATTATGCACCCAGTTGGAACTTTGTGTTTGTGACCGTCAGACCATGAGTGGCACACAGTGAGAGCAGGCGATTATCACCCCCTTTGGCCAGGCTAACATCATGTGACCCGACTACATCTGCCCACGCTGTGAAGTCACATTTGACGCACGCATTGAAATCATCCAATGGGGATAACCGATTGTCTCTCAGCGTATGTGCAGTATAAACATCCCATTATAATACCGACCGTAAAACCCATTTTTCTCAAAAACAGCCGCATGGACTGGGTTTTTTTTACCTTCGCTATCTCACTGTTATTCCATGACATGATGAGTCATTCTCGGTGATACACAGAGCGTCGCGAAACGATTTCCAATTTAATGTTTGTTGGCGTGGATCGGGTGGGATGCTTGTAAATTTAATTCACATAATTAGATTGGATCTGTCGCGTTTGAAATACTCCTTTAGTAGTGCATAGCTATATACTTAAGACGGGGATCTTTTACCCCGTCCCTGATACTCTAGAACAAAACAACCTTCACACTCTTTCATTCTCACATCTTGTTATATCGTTTCAGAACCATGACCTCCCATTGGCATATTCAGCGGGAAGACTTTCTTCGTTTGCTCTCTCGTTTCGGCGCCATCAAGCAGCGATGGGGACGGTGACACAATTATGTCCTGCATTCGACAATTTCCAGATATGACATGTGATACACTTCATTTATTTATAACATATTTTTCTAGAAGCTCTTGTAATCTGTTCAGAACCTTGGTACTATGGGGATTCGTCTGTAGCGCGCATCCGCCGGATCCGAACACATGCGCTTACTGTTACGCGTAAACGGGTTATGCCACTGTATCATAAGTGGCGGCCGTGAGCCGCCATGACTTTCACTCTGCTATGACGCAACTCCTCCACCATCATGCATACAGTGGGCACGGCCTACGACTACCCCTCCTGTGATGTCTCACATTGTATGTCAAAATTTTTCCTACCGATTGCTTGAGTTCGATATTTTACGTTTGTCTTTCATGTACTTCACTTCAGTTCGATCGATAGAAACATCGCAGACCGATGGAAACGTGAAACCCGAGTGGAAACAAGCACTGTCTGTCGAGTAGCGCAGTATGTATCCAAGTCAAGAATGCGCTTGTGTGCACCCGTAACGGGTGAATTTTCAGCCTTGACACATGCTATCGACATGACAGAAAAAGCACTTTAAAAGTGGTAAAACAACTCAGTGGAAAACAACCTCATTGGCAAAATTTACCGTTCATTCTTTGGATAATAGAGTTTGGTCAAATAGATATTTGGCTTCCTAGAGAATGAACGACGGACCACAAGCCCTCGTGCGGGGCATATATTGTTCTATACTTATGTCTGGTCGACGAGCTGGATATACAGTTAGAAAGTGCAGTGTAAAGAACGTGGCTACTGTCAGTGAGTATTTTTGAAGATACAGTTGTTTGAGCCAAAGTTGGATTTGGAATGCCACCGTAGCGAGACAAGTGCTTCAGTGACCTGTCAAGCAACTTCAAATGCTTACACAGTAGGTCTGGGCAAATCACAGAAGAGCAATAACTCCAGTGTGGTAGGATACACGCAGTGATTAACTTCAGAATCAAATTGTATGGTACACAGGATGGTCATAATCCTGCAACTTAACACCTAAACCGCCTAATTTTGGTGAGTATTTGATTCACGTGGAGTGACTGCGACGAATCGTGGCTCAGTGTAATTCGAAGCTACTTCACTGACGTACGGAAGCTCAAACGGTCGCTCTCAATCTGAAATTTGGGACTTTCCGTGACAGGTTCCAGGTAACCAGCTACTTTATGTAGTGAAAGCATACTGTCATTGCACTTGGACGCGTTCAGCGTCAAGCAGCGTGAATTTGACCACTGCAGCTTGGCTGAAGAGGCAGAAGTTTGATGACTCACTGATGATAACATCATCAGCATATTTTAACAAAATGTTTTCTGAAACAAATGTAGAGCTAACGTAAGTCGGGAACAAGAATGATGACAAAATACCTCCTTGCAAGACACCGGAAGTTGCGAGAAGTGGTGATGATCTTTTCTCCCCTAACCTGGTGACCTGGGTATGTTTGGCGAAATAATCATTTAGCAAGAAGACTGGGGAAGGTTGAATACCGGTAGTCGTGAGTTCGTGAACCAGAAATTTGCGGTTAACGGAGTCGAACGCGTTGTTGTATTCGAGGGAGCAGACACGTGTACAATTTCTCTTGTGGTTTGTTTTACTGTAGACAACAGGGGTTAACTTGACTATAGTATGATCTGAGCTGTCAAGTGGTGCCCGATTACAGACCGAAAGTATCTAGATTGTTGACATATGCACAATTTAGAATTGCCTCTAACTTGGTTGGACATTTTATGATGTTCTGTAGCCCGAGTTGTCAGGAATTTCGGTGTCAAATCTATTGAAATCACCTGCAAATATGCGCATGGAGTGGTCAGTCTTCCCAATAACAGCAGCTATAAAATCATCGTAAACTTTGTCCATTTCTGAGTTGGGACATTGAGCGGTTCCAATTCAGATATTTTGGATTACACTTTAAGATCAAGCAATCGATACTTTGTGATGAATAGCAGAAGAGGATTTACACTGATAAGCGCCAGGGGGCGTTAATAATGGTTATGACACCACCGCCACGATTCCGGTAAGTGCATGGGCGATCAGCGCGAAAACAAATGAAATACTCAGTTGCCACAACGGCGTCTTCAACATCCTTATGGAGCCATGTCTCTTGCGGCATAATGATTTCTAGCTGTGCATATGACCATTAATAATGCTTCTAAGGTTCTCCATTTTTCTAAGAAGCAAACGTTCATTTACGATTGGAAAAATAAGCATGCCCATAGTTACCACGATTTTCTTCTTGAGAGCAGTTTTTCGTCCCGCACGATGCTTTTTTTACAGATTTCTTCCGTTTTATAGATTTTTCTCACTGATAGATCGATTGTCGTTGTTGGCTTGTGAGGAAACATACCGATTTCAGAGCCTCGTGTATTTTTTATACTGGTGATGAATACCTTAAGTGGGAGCAAGTAGAAATATTAATCTGTACAACTCCATCGCAGTATAGACAAAAATGATATAAAAGGTGTCCGCACTCCATGATAATCGATTCGTGCGATAGTAGACGAGTGAAACAATAGATTTTTAGGAAGTATCGTCGAAAGTGTGCGTGCCAGTGATTTCTTGAGAGAGGAAAGATGTAGTGCGCAGCCAAATTGCGAGGCCACGTGACTATGGCAACAAAGTATCCGTGACGGGATGAGCTTAGTTAGTCATTGACGGGTTGTACATTTTGGTAACGGTATCAATGTTACTGATTGTTGCATGCGAATGATCTCCTTTCCTCGCCGATGGAGTTCATCTTCGACAACAGTTGATCTAGTATCAGTGCACCGAAGCAGTAGAAGGCAACATGTTTTCGGATGTCAATCTCCATCTCTTGTAGACTACCCAACTTTAACCGTGCATGTGCGGCTATTTACTTGCCATTTGTCCCAGTAGATTTTCACTAGAATTGTACCCACAATCGGATGTGACAAGAGACACGAACAAGTCATTCACCTAACCAGAGCCAGACTGTTGGAGATTCGTTGCGACCCCACCAGTACACACGCGAGCAGAGAGCAGCAGCGCAGATCTTCCTCTTAGTTCGGTGACTGACGCTCCCTTCCTATCACCATCTTCAAACCAGATTCATTCCGCTTCGAGTTGGCCACGGAAATGCTTCCCCAGCTAGAATGATTCAAAACCCATTTACTCGTAGTTTGTACCTCATACTGATCATGCTCACAGGCGTTTCCAGACTTATTCGGCATTGCTCATTATGTCCACATATAAGGGAATTACCTTTGTCCTTGTTCGCCCAATTCTTTGACAACGTCATCTGAAGACTTTGTTTATCTTCGGTACATCAACTATGACCTGAACACCGAAGGACGATGAACCAGTTACTGTATTAAACACCGATAATAATAATAATTGGTGACTTTTTGGCAAACCAGGGAATAAAATTCAATTGAACATAGAGTTAAGGGTTTCAAGGAACGCAACACGAAACAAGTGCAATTCGTGAGACGAAGTGACAAGTAGATTCAATGGTTCGATTGAATACAGGAGCACTGGTGATTGCGCCATAATGAGGCATCTATTCAGGACCCCGAGTACGATGCCTGAATACATAAACTCTTGCTAAGCAAATCATCAAGGCGAGGATGGCTATTTATTGATTACAAAAGCTTCCGTGACTCTGTCATCTGTTAGACTATACTGCATGCTGTTGACAGTTACCTTTATGGCAACTCACTAAAGTGGTCAACGCTTTGGCTGCAAACAATATGCATACGAACATATTTCTTGCGATTTTGGATTCGTTAGAGCCGCACACACTCAAGACTGGCATACGGGTGGGCTGTTCACGCGTCACTAGCTCGGCTCTATTGGTGTTGGACTTCAGCGCCATGAGTTGTCTCTGGTTGCGAAGGTGCATGGCCATTTGTTTGTCAGCAACGGCTTCCTGTTATCTAGCTATTACTTAGTCACGTGCAAACTGCCTTGTAGTTAGCCCTGTTTGTCACGGTAGAGAAGCATATTCAACGGCCTTAAAAATCTTGTAAAGTGAATCTAGCTTACGCAAATCGAAATTGGGTGTTGCCCACCCGAAAACATTGCACTACTATGACGCGTTTCGATGTTATTACATCTCATCAGATAGAGTTAGCAGGCATCGAAACCGGACCATTGGGATGTTAGTTGTGACCGCTACCCCGAAGTCACCGGGTCACGACCAGCAACGCTTTGCACAGTGGGCGGGCAACTCCCAGTTTCTATTTTCCTTAGCTACGGTCCTCGTGATCGAAAGACCAAGGTTCGCTTCAATGGGAATCGGGGTCAACATTGAGATTGCCTGTCGCATTCCATCCACACAACGTGTACTTTGAAATGACTCCCATCATCGTATATCTAGATTACTTTAAGAACACCCTCGTTAAACTACACTGTCGCGTTCATTGGGTCTGCTTAGCACTTGCTTAGATCATTGGACAAAACCTGCAGACTAAGCTACCGAGCCACGATTCAATTTGCCCCATACACTTAGCATCAAGATTAAAGGTGCTACAATGGAACAATACTTCATAACGGGTCAAAAAGCACTGGCTTAACATATCCCGTAGGTTGGTAAGAAGCAATTTAAATATTATATAAGTGGACCAAATAAGATACGCATGGACAAACCGATAGAGCAATTGCGTTTAGTAGGATTGTTATGGAGTTAGAGAGTACAGATAAAACCAAATAAAATGTGATGGTTATTACTCATGGCAAGTAACAAGCAGATTGCTCACCCTCCACACAAAGGTACGTGCGTCACTGTGGGTCATAATTCCAAAGTGGCTAGTTAGTCAGAACAAATCCAGATTATCCGTTCAAGCAACAAAGTATAAAGCGTTCAGTTCGATATCCAGTCGCTTTTTGAAAATAGCCAATGTGGGGCACAGACAATTGAGTTTGGCAGGGCGTTCCAGGGTTCGCAGACCCGGAGGGAGAAGTAATCGTCGACAATCTAGACGATCGTGTTGTTGACTCAGTTTTAGGTTATTGCATCTGACGTTGGTGTTCGGGCTGAGTTTCAGTAGGTGGCGGTCGCTCAGTAGTGTGAGGTCTCCGCGTAGCGACCGGTAGCGTCCACTGAACAATCCGAGTGTCTTCAGTCGTTGCTGATACGGAAGGTTGCACAATCCCTTGACAATTTTTTTTGTTTGACGTTGGGGGCTTTCGAGCAATCCAAGGTCACGCTTTAACCAAAGATGTCAAATCTGGATTGCGTCTCCCCTTATTCTAGCCCACGTGGCTCTGTAAATTTTGACAATGTGTCTTGTCTACGACAGGGCATCGTTCGTAAAAATTTGTTTGTGAGTCATTACCTGACTGTTTTCACGTACAATGGGACTGGATCTTAACGGGACACTCTCATCCATCCATTTAGCTTTGCTGGGTTATGCTTTTTGCATTTTAATTATACAAAATTGATCATTGGTTTGTCAGATGAACCCACTTCCCTGGTCCTCCAGGTTCGGGGTTGAAGAGAGAGCGGCTCCTTAACTCGGAATTTCTGTAGTCCATTGTCAAAATCCCGCTGCCTTGCGGTCAGGTTTTCGAACCAAATGTTTTGCTTGAAAACCCTAATCGTTCTCTGTCTACGCCTGGGCAACCTGACAGTATCCTGCCTACGCAAGACAATGTATGTTTCCTTAGACACTTTCTTGATGTTCGAAGAAAGTAGAAGCCACGATTAAAATTCACGCACAATAATATGCCTCGACGGGGAGTCGAACCCCGGTCCACGAATTTCCTGTCCGTTGCTCTACCACCTGAGCTACCGAGGGCTGACGATTAGGAGCGCAAATTTTAACACATGTCTTCTGCTTGGTGCTTGATGCTCCGGTTGTCGCAGAGGATAATCAACGGCGTCCCATCAGCTTCACCGGGGGAGGTGGCTAGGGAATAAAGATGCTACCGCCCACGCCATCCCGTCTTCTTATTTCCTCTCGGCTTTTCATCCTTATCGTCCGCTGCAACTACACTCCCCCCCTCCCCCAATTCTTGGTCCTACCTCATCCTGCTTCGATACTCGCTTTTCTTCTAGTTTTAGCTTACGCACACACACACACCAGGGACCCTACCGATTGATATCTTGTTTATCGGAAACTCGCCTACTGTATCTTATCTGTGCTTACACAACGATCCCCAATGGGTGACACTGGCTTCACTTTCTCCTTGAGTTTATCTGACGATGACGCGGCTTCAAATACTGGGAAAGCGGGTGCGGGCATCACTCTGAGTCTCCGGACTTAGCTACACTAGTAGACTGGAACCCAGTCAACAGCCGGATGTGCGCCGTCAGATTGCTAGGCTGCTTCAGAGGTTCGAATTCGCGCAGGGACAAACGGTACCTGTTTGTCATCGCTGTCTACGCACCCACAAACTGTATCGTTGACTCGCTGAAAGATGAATTATATCACGAACTGAACGCACTCCTCCGTTACAGAATAAGTATGGGGACTGTGGTACCGGCTGGCGATCTGAACGCCCAAGTTGGAAAACTCCACTGATGGGCTTCATGTAGGTGACCATCAAGGTGTAGGATCCCGTAATGCTAACGGTGAGTGGTTGCTTGTCTTTTTCTCGCGAGCACTGACATCCGACACAGCATCCGCAGAAGGGCGATGTGGCGCCCACCCGCTTCAGACCAGTCATGGACGCAAATCGATCAGTCGCAGTTGGGGAAATTGCGTCCAAAACTCGCTCGATTCGAAGTGCAAACGTAGCTTTAACCATGCAAATTTATATGCCGATCTGCGAGTGCTTTTTGACCGACAGTCGCGACGACGCAGTGATCGCGTCTACACTTATAAGATAACGAAGTCGGATGTTCTGTATACTGTTCAAGGTGTGTTGGCATCCGAGCTAAATAAGCTCTCACTGAACACAGTCGACGGTCAGTGGTCACATGTTCACCAAACGTTATTAGCAACAGGTATGTCTTGGTGTGGCAAATTTGATTACCGATCTGGACATCGGGTCTCTACGCAGTCTCTTGGACTTCTGGATGGTCGCTGTCGTGTTCCGACTGGAAGCGGACATAACGAAACTGGCGAAGACCTCAGGGCGAAAATGCGCGTCAACCTGAAAAGATACATTGAAATCCAGTGCTCTCACCGTACATCGGCAACCATTTTGACTTATCCCGTCTTATACGTAAACTGGGCAACAGGAGACTTGGTGTCAGGTACGAAAGTGGGCAACCTATCCGCAACTATGAAGCATTAGGCGGCGTACGAAGGTAGAGCAATAAGTTTCCGGATCCGCGGTACACAGATTAGATGCAAATAACCTGATATGAAAAATGTGAACTGTAATCCATTCTGGACATTGTTCAGTGATTTTATCTCACGAAACCCTATCTCGGCAGCCTGGCACAGCTCACGAATCATAACGGTTGCTATGCTCCGATTTTAAGTATGAAACTCTTGATGTCGCTGGATGGCGATGCTTTGCTATGACTACAAATGTGGTTTAAAGCAGCACCAGAGAGTTGAGCGATTGCATGCTACGTTTGGTGATAATGCGCCTTCAAGAACTACGGTGTTTGTATGGGTTCGGATTTCAAGCGTGGCAAGACGATCTCTGCATGATGAGGCAAGGTGTGATCGACCTGTTGAGGTCACCACCGCGGATGACATTGTTGCTATGCAAGCGATACTAGAAGATGACGCGCTGTGACTGTGTTACAGGCAAGAAAGCCACCGGGATTTCATCGGGATAGATCCGCACCATCCTACTTAAGGAACTCGACCTCAGAAAGGTTTGCACATGCTGGGTACCCCATCAGCTCAGGGAGGACCAGAAGGCAGTTCTGGTGGAATTGGTGCCGCACCATGCTTGCCAGGTTTGATGGTGCTCCTTCCAGTGCTGTTTGGCAGATCTTCATTGATGTTGTGACCTAGGTGTACAGTTTCGACCCAGAGACCAGGCAACAATCAGCTCAGTGGAAAGCTGTTGGTGGGGCGCCGCCTCAGAAATTCCGGCGTGAGCTTAGTGTGGCCGAGCAGATGGTTGCTGTGTTCGTGGCCTAGACCGATCATGTTATTTCTTTACCACTCGTACGGCAGCGCACACTCACCGGAGACTGGTAAGACACCCAGTATCCGCCACAAGTGTTGTAAGCTGTAGCCAGGCGTCGTCCAAGGACGAGCACGTGAGACCTTGTCGCACCGTAACGACGCACCTCCACACAGGTCACGTACCGTCGGAGATTTTCTTGTTAGAGAATACATCCAAGAGGTTGGTCATCCGCCCTACAGTACAGACATGGTTCCGTGTTTCTTTTTGCGTTCCCTAATGTCAGTCGTATGATGCTACGAGACTCCAGGTGTTAGATCTTCACGTTTTCTCGCTATTCCGAATTAAACACTCAAAAATTTCTCCGCAAAATTTCTGGCCCAGCAGAAGAAAAATCAAAAGTCCAACGACCTTGACCACGAAAAACGTGTTAACAAAAACGCTGCCAACGTGGCAGAAAATGCCGCCGAAACGCTGTAACACTACGCCAGACCTACGGCAAATATATAGGGGGCTCAATGACCTTCGGCTTCTAGAAAACGAAGGTCAGCTGGTAAAATTGGTAGCCCCCTGCCAAGATTCCGTATGTTGGCGATCACGTGAATGAATGAAAAGTTCCGGAATCTTCGATATCAATGCATGATAGAAGATAATCGCTTAATTGCTATAATAATGGTTTTTCTTTATGTTTTTACCTTTTCCTGGATACTAGGAGCTGCATTAGTGGTGTTTATTGAGCTGCTTTAAAGGTTAGGCGCTTCGTCATGGTTTAGCTGTTTCTCCAAATAGTTTGAGCGTATTGGACTGTGCATGAACGCTGATGGAGAGTACTTCGAGGAAATGCAGTGCTTATTTTGTTGTAAAAATAAAACCTCTTGTGCGTCTGGAAACTTATTGCTCTATCCTTGTATATTGGAATGCACTTCAATCTACCGGAACTGCTAGATTCTGTACCAAACAGTAGTCACCCTATTCCATAGACCGTCTTTTTAGATTTTATATCTCGCACAGAGGTCGAACGTGAGATCCGATTGATAAAGTTGAATAAGGCCACAGGACTATGGGTTCTCTGCAGCCCTCTTAAGATCTTGGGGACCAACTACTGTGGACCGTTTGCGCTCTTTGTTAGTGAAACTGTGGTAGCAGAAAACTGTACCGCGCGACTGCAACTGCTCCGTTGTTGTCCCGATCTTCGAGCGAGTCACGTTCGGAATGCGGCAGACACTATAGTGGTATCGCTCTGAACTCTATCGCCTTCGAGTTACTTGCCTTTGTCGTTCTTCACAGATCGATTGGCCCTCGTGAAAGCCAGACACATGAAGAGCAAGTCACGTTTGGTCAATATCGAGTCTGCTCTAAGCGCTCTTGTTGAATCACGGTCACTTGTATCGATGACACACCGTATTCTTATCTGACATCAAAGGCATCTTCCATTCAGTGGATCGATGTGCTTTTTGGGACCGCTTGATTGGGAAATGTGTATCCTGAGAAGTGACTAACTATTATGAGGACATCAAGAGAACAATTGCGAAGAAATTTCTTTTCGATAAAGCTCGTCAGGCGCGTACAAATATGAAGCCGATAACCAAAACTTACGAAAACTATTACTAGCTAAGCACAAACAAAGCATATCAGATGATTTATGGAACAGTAAAATTGCGATCTTATTATGTACATCTATCAATATGAGATTCAAACAAGTCACCATGGACCAGTGGCCTTGAAGCCGGCCAACTGCGGGAGGACCAGAGCAGAATTAGCGCTTGCACGGGAGCTCTCCTCTTGCATCATTCCGGTTGTAGTCGTCTGATGGCAAGAGTTTCAGCTATGGTCAGGAAGCATCCTTTTAGTCCCTTTGAGCATCACTTCGGGAAAACCAGGAGAACCTTAAATGTGTCCTTAACTCGGCATTGATACCCAGTGTTAATTATGAAGACGCCATGCGCATGTATTTTGGACAGAGTAAGGATGTATAGTTAATTTTCACTGCGCTACAATATCTGTAACGTTGTAAGACTGGAATGCTCTTCTTTCTTTAACTCCGCCGGTTACGATGTTATGAAGACTGCACTGGACACGACTTAGGCGTGGAGCTGCTTCCATATGATGGATTTCTTAAATTGCCGTATGCAAATGCTCTTACCCTTATCTGTAACAGCTCACGAACGTTTAAAACAGCACTGGGCAGATTGGCCCTGATTATCAGCCGTTTCAGGCTGTGCTTTGCACCAACCTAATTAAAGCTTTCCTCTAAGATTCGCAGGCACTGCCTTCTGCCTGTAGGAGTCAGTTAGCGCTCGTTAAAGATCCTACTATCTGGAAACCTTTATCACCGCCTGTGGAACAGGGGATGAATTGACAAACCTCACAGTATAAAAACTCGAAGCACTTGTGCTAATATTCGTCACGTGTGGCACCTTATCGGCATTACTTTCGGCCTGGAGAGTATAGGTCGTTCAACCTCTCCGTACGGTTGTGAAACATGGCCCATCAAGTTGACGGATGTAAAGGGGCTTGTTACCTTTACCCACCGTTGCCTTCACAGCTTAGCTCACATTTGTTGGGAACAGTGTCGGAACAAATAGCATATTCACCTCCTCGTTTTTGTGCAGAAAGAGCAAGTGTGGTGATCAGCATAATTACTTCACGCACCAGGATCTGGTGGCTCGGACATATGTTACGCAGGCCAGCACACCGTTTTTCGCGAGGTTCGTTGTATTGCACGACAGCATCTTAAATGTTGCAGAAGTTGAGGCATGAGAGAAGTATGCGACGGAGCGTGAGTCCGCGATTCTGACATCACTCAGTTCTTTGAACTTCCTAAAGTATGTAGACGGTGTACCGCAGCCATTAGACGCGTTACCCTCCTCTTCGATTTGGCGGAAAATGTATGGAGACCCTTACAGTATCTGACTAGCGGATCACGATACTATAACTAACGCCAAGAAATTTATTAAGTTAATAATGGACATTCGCAAAACCGCCATCGAACGGTGATTCCTTCAACACCGGCGCCCTGTTTACCCTTGTTGCCATACGATTGGTGCGGCTAGCCCTCACAAAACGGTCGGACGAAGAAGATATTGAGTCGGAAGAACGATAACTGAAGATAACCCAACTCCCTACCTGTGCCTCATGACTTACTTTCTTTTCAATGCATAAATGTTTGCGCAAACAGAAGGAGCAGCAGTGGGATTCTTCGACACCGGACGTTAGGCAGACCAACGTACAGACGTGGGGAAATATGCTCCTGTTGATTTAGTTAAGATTATGGGTCCGATATGTTTGTGACAGCTTGACGCAAGAAACTGGCGATCGAACGATTGTTGCTCTACTGTATCGCCACTTTGCTCACCATGAATTCGGAGATGGATGGCACTCACTATAATAGAAAAGCAAACGTCAGCTTACATGTTAAATGCCCACACAGACTTGATTCGAAACTCCAAAACCAATTGCATGGACTCTATACAGCGAAAGCGGATCAGGTTACCATACTGGTAGGGGCAAAATAGACAGGAAAACTCCTGATTAAGTTATTTCTGTTCAGTGGATATCCACACTATTTACCTCGGAATGGGAAACCATCAGCCAACACAAACCTCTGGGATATACTCATCGTCTCACTGTTCATCATCATCAACATCAGTACATCAGCAATTTGAACTGATGCTTCACTGCCATATAACCATGAGGACGTATGAAATAAAGAATAAGAAGAGGGAGAGAAGGGGGACTTACCTGAAAACCTTAATGCCCTAACCAAACATTCAAGGTCAAGGCGCCTACACCTTGTGTAGACAATATACCGTCACAAACAGCTGGCTATCGTGAAAAGATAACTACTTATAAATCGGCTATCAATTGGGGCAAATTCCCATCGTATACGATGTGAAGTAAGACGAGAATTGTCATTTAACACGAAGGAAAATGTAGACGGTAATTTAGGAGAGAAAAAGCTATACAGAATGCGTCGCGCATACGTGGATTTATTTAAGCATTCTTATGTACAGATAGCAATGAATACATCAAGACATTAATAATGGTTATGACACCACCGCCACGATTCCGGTAAGTGCATGGGCGATCAGCGCGAAAACAAATGAAATACTCAGTTGCCACAACGGCGTCTTCAACATCCTTATGGAGCCATGTCTCTTGCGGCATAATGATTTCTAGCTGTGCATAGGACCATTAATAATGCTTCTAAGGTTCTCCATTTTTCTAAGAAGCAAACGTTCATTTACGATTAGAAAAATAAGCATGCCCATTGTTACCACGATTTTCTTCCTGAGAGCAATTTTTCGTCCCGCACGATGCTTCTTTTTACAGATTTCTTCTGTTTTATAGATTTTTCTCACTGATAGATCGATTGTCGTTGTTGGCTTGTGAGGAAACATACCGATTTCAGAGCCTCGTGTATTTTTTATACTGGTGGTGAATACCTTATGTGGGAGCAAGTAGAAATATTAATCTATACAACTCCATCGCAGTATAGACAAAAATGATATAAAAGGTGTCCGCACTCCATGATAATCCATTCGTGCGACAGTAGACGAGTGAAACAATAGATTTTTGGGAAGTATCGTCGAAAGCGTGCGTGCCAGTGATTTCTTGCGAGAGAAAAAATGTAGTGCGCAGCCAAATTGCGGGGCCACGCGACTATGGCAACAAAGTATCCGTGACGGGATGAGCTTAGTTAGTCATGGACGGGTTGTACATCTTGGTAACGGTATTAATGTTACTGATTGTTGCATGCGAATGATCTCCTTTCCTCGCCGATGGAGTTCATCTTCGACAACAGTTGATCTAGTATCAGTGCACCGAAGCAGTAGAAGGCAACATGTTTCCGGACGTCAATCTCCATCTCTTGTAGAATACCCAACTTTAACCGTGCATGTGCGGCTGTTTACTTGCCATTTATCCCAGTAGATTTTCATTAGAATTCCTCATGAGGATTGTACCCACAATCGGATGTGACAAGAGACACGAACAAAAGTCATTCACCTAACCAGAGCCAGACTGTTGGAGATTCGTTGCGACGCCACCAGTACGTGTATGTGTTTCTCGATCACAGGACACGTACGAGCAGAGAGCGGCAGCGCAGATCTTCCTCTAGTTCGGTGGCTGACGCTCCCTTCCTATCACCAAACCAGATTCATTCCGCTTCGAGTTGGCCACGGAAATGCTTCCTCAGCTAGAATGATTCAGAACCCATTTACTCGTAGTTTGCACCTCATACTGATCATGCTCACAGGCGTTTCCAGACTTATTCGGCATTGCTCATTATGTCCACCTATAAGGGAATTACCTTCGTCCTTGTTCGCCCAATTCTTTGACAACGTCAACTGAAGGCTTTGTTTATCTTCGGTACATCAACTATGACCTGAACACCGAAGGACGATGAACCAGTTACTGTATTAAACACCGATAATAATAATAATTGGTGACTTTTTGGCAAGCCAGGGAAGAAAATTCAATTGAACATGGAGTTAAGGGTTTCAAGGAACGCAACACGAAACAAGCTCATATCGTGAGACGAAGGGGCAAGTAGATTCAATGGTTCGATTGGATACAGGAGCACTGGTGATTGCCGCATAATGAGGCATCTATTCAGGAACGCGAGTACGATGCCTGAATACATAAACTCTCGCTAAGCAAATCATCGAGGCGAGGATGGCTATTTATTGATTACAAAAGCTTCTGTGACTCTGTCATCTGTTAGACTATACTGCATGCTGTTGACAGTTACCTTTATGGCAACTCACTAAAGTGGTCAACGCTTTGGTTGCAAACAATATGTATACGAACATATTTCTTGGGATTTTGGATTCGTTAGAGCCGCACACACTCAAGACTGGCATACTGGTGGGCTGTTCACGCGTCACTAGCTCGGCTTTATTGGTTTTGGACTTCAGCGCCATGAGTTGTCTCTGGTTGTGAAGCGGCATGGCCATTTGTTTGTCAGCAGCGGCTTCCTGTTATCTAGCTACTACTTAGTCACGTGCAAACTACCTTGTAGTTAGCCGTGTTTGTCACGGTAGAGAAGCATATTCAACGGCCTTAAAGATCTTGTAAAGTGCATCTAGCTTGCGTAAATCGAAACTGGGTGTTGCCCACCCGAAAACATTGCACTACTATGGCGCATTTCGATGTTATTACATCTCATCAGATAGTTAGCAGGCATCGAAACCGGGACCATTGGGATGTTAGTTGTGACTGCTACCCCGAAGCCACCGGGTCACGACGGGCAACGCTTTGCACAGTGGGCGGGCAACTCCCAGTTTTTATTTGCCTCAGCTACGGTCCTCGTGATCGAAAGACCAAGGTTCGCTTCAATGGGAATCGTGGTCAATATTGAGATTGCCTGTCGCATTCCATCCACACAACGTGTACTTCGAAATGACCCTCATCATCGTATATCTACATTACTTTAAGGACACCCTCGTTAAACTACACTGTCGCGTTCGTTGGGTCTGCTTAGCACTTGCTTAGATCATTGGACAAAATCTGCAGGCTAAGCTACCGAGCCACGATTCAATTTGCCCCGTACACAGCATCAAGATTAAAGGTGCTACAATGGAACAATACTTCATAACGGGTCAAAAAGCGCTGGCTTAACATACCTCGTAGGTTGGTAAGAGATGAAATTTAAATATTAAATAAGTGGACCAAATAAGATGCGCTTTGGCAAACCGATAGAGCAATTGCGTTTAGTACGATGGTTATGGAGTTAGAGAGTACAGATAAAACCAAATAAAATGCGATAGTTATTACTCCTGGCAAGTAACAAGCAGATTGCTCACCCTCCACACAAAGGTACGTGCGTCACTGTGGGTCATAATTCCAAAGTGGCTAGTTGGCTAGAATAAATCCAGAATATCCGTTCAAGTAACAAAGTGTAGAGCGTTCAATTCGATATCCAATCGCTTTTTGAAAATAGCCAATGTGAGGCACAGACAATTGAGTTTGGCAGGGCGTTCCAGGGTTGGCAGACCCGGATGGAGAAGTAATCGTCGACAATCTAGACGATTGTGTTGTTGACTCAGTTTTAGGCTATTGCATCTGAGGTTGGTGTTCGGGCTGAGTTTCAGTAGGTAGCGGTCGCTCAGTAGTATGAGGTTTCCGCGTAGCGACCGGTAGCGTCCACTGAACAATCCGAGTGTCTTCAGTCGTTGCTGGTACGGAAGGTTGCATAGTCCCTTGACAAATTTTTTTGTTTGACGTTGGGGAGTTTCGAGCACTCCAACGACACGCTTTAGCCAAAGATGTCAAGTCTGGATTGCGTCCCCCCTTATTCTACTCCATGTGGCTCTGTAAATTTTGACAGTGTGTCTTGTCTACGACAGGGCATCGTTCGTAAAATTTGTTTGCGAGTCATTACCAGGTAGTGGCCGTCATCCCTGACTGTTTTCACATACGATGCGACTGGATCTAAACGGGACACTTTAGCCATCCATTTAGCTATGCTAGATGATGCTTTTTGCATATTAATCATACAAAATTGATCATTGGTTTGTCAGATGAACCCACTTCCCTGGTCCTCCGGGTTGGGGGTTAAAGTGAGAGCGGCTCTTTAACTCGGAATTTCTGTAGTCCATTATCAAAATCCCGCTGCCTTGCGTTCAGGTTTTCGAACCAAATGTTTTGGTTGAAAAACCTAATCGTTCTCTATCTACGCCTGGGCAACCTGACAGTATCCTGCCTAAGCAAGACACTGTATGTTTCCTCAGACACTTTCTTGATGCTCCGGTCGTCGCAGAGGATAATCAACGGCGCCCCATCAACTTAACCGGGGGGGGGTGGCTAGGGAATAAAGATGCTACCGCTCACGCCATCCCGTCTTCTTATTTCTTCCCGACTTTTCATCCTTATCGTCCGCTGCAACTACACTCCCCCCAATTCTTGGTCCTACTCCATCCTGCTTCGATACTCGCTTGTCTTCTAGTTTCAGCTTACACAAACACACACACTAGAGACCCTACCGATTGATATCTTGTTTATCGGAAACTCGCCTACTGTGTCTTATCTGTGCTTACACAACGATCCCCAATGGGTGACACTGGCTTCACTTTCTCCTTAAGTTTGTCTGACGATGACGCGGCTTCAAATACTGGGCAATCGGGTGCGGGCATCACTCTGAGTCCCCGGACTTAGCTACACTGGTAGACTGGAACCCAGTCAACAGCCGGATGTGCGCCGTCAGATTACTGGGCTGGTTCAGAGCTTCGAATTCGCGCAGGGCCAAACGGTGCCTGTTTGTCATCGCTGTTTACGCACCCACAAACTGTATCGCTGAAAGATGAATTATATCACGAACTGAACACACTCCTCCTTTACAGAATAAGTATGGGTACTGTGGTACCGGCTGGCGATCTGACCGCCCAAGTTGGAAACTGTCCACTGATGGGCTTCATGTAGGATCCCGTAACGCAAACGGTGAGCGATTGATTGTCTTTTCCTCGCCAGCACTGACATCCGACACAGCACCCGCAGAAGGGTGACATGGCGCCCACCCGCTTCAGACCAGTCATGGACGCAAATCGATCAGTCGCAGTTGGGGAAACTGCGTCCAAAACTCGCTCGATTCGAAGTGCAAACGTAGACTTTAACAATGCAAATTTATATGCTGATCTGCGAGTGATTTTTGACCGACAGTCGCGACGACGCAGTCATCGCGTCTACATTTATAAGATAACGAAGTCGGATGTTCTATATACTTTTCAAGATGTGTTGGCATCCGAGCTAAGTAAGCTTTTACTGAATACAGTCGACGGTCAGTGGTCACATGTTCACCAAACGTTATTAGCAACAGGTATGTCTTAGTGTGGCAAATTTGATTGGACTTCTGGATGGTCGCTGTCTTTTTCCGACTGAAAGCGGACACAACGAAACTGGCAAAGACCTCAGGGCGAAAATGCGCGTCAACCTGAAAAGATACATTGAAATCCAGTGCTCTCACCGTACACCGGCAACCATTTTGACGTATCCCGTCTTATACGTAAACTGGGCGGCAGGAGACATGGTGTCAGGTACGAAAGTGGGCAACCTATCCGCAACTATGAAGCATTAGGCGGCGTACGAAGGTAGAGTAATAACTTTCCGGATCCGCGGTACACCGATTAGATGCAAATAACCTGATATGATAAATGTGAACTGTAATCCATTCTGGACATTGTTCAGTGATTTTATCTCACAAGACCCTATCTCGGCAGCCTGGCACAGCTCACCAATCATAACGGTTGCTATGCCCTGATTTTAAGTATGAAACTGTTGATGTCACTGGATGGCGATGATTTGCTATGACTACAAATGTGGTTTAAAGCAGCACCAGAGTGTTGAGCGATTGCATGCTACGTTTGCTGACAATGCGCCTTCAAGAAGTACGGTGTTTGTATGGTTTCGGATTTCAAGCGTGGCAAGACGATCTCTGGATGATGAGGCAAGGTGTGATCGACCTGTTGAGGTCACCACCGCGGATGACATTGCTGCTATGCAAGCGATGCTAGAAGATGACGCGCTGTGACTGTGTTACAGGTAAGAAAGCCACCGGGATTTCATCGGGATAGACCGTCACCATCCTACTTAAGAAACTCGACCTCAGAAAGGTTTGCACACGCTGGGTACCCCATCAGCTCATTGAGGACCAGAGGGCAGTTCTGGTGGAATTGGTGCCGTACCATGCTTGCCAGGTTTGATGGTGCTCGTTCCAGTGCTGTTTGGCAGATCTTCAGTGATGTTGAGACCTGGGTGTACAGTTTCGATCCAGAGACCAGGCAACAATCAGCTCAGTGGAAGACTGTTGGTGGGGCGCCGCCTCAGAAATTCTGGCGTCAGCTTAGTGTGGCCGAGCAGATGGTGGCTGTGTTCGTGGCCTAGACCGATCATGTTATTTCTGTACCACTCGTACGGCAGCGCATAATCACCGGAGACTGGTAAGACACCCTATATCCGCCACAAGCGTTGGAAACTGTAGCCAGGCGTCGTCCAAGGACTAACACGTGAGACCTTGTTGCACCATAACGACGCACCTGCACACAGGTCCCACACCGTCGGAGATTTTCTTGTTAGAGTATGCATCCAAGAGGTTGGTCATCCGCCCTACAGTACAGACATGGTTCCGTGTCTTTTTATGTTCCCTAATGTCAATCGCGTGATGCTACGAGACTCCAGGTGTTAGATCTTCACGTTTTCTCGCTATTCCGAAATAAACACCCAAACATTTCTCCGCAAAGATTCTGGCCCAACCGAAGAAAAATCAAAAGTCCAACGACCTTGACCACGAAAAACGTGTTAACAAAAACCCTGCCAACGTAGCAAAAAAATATGCTGCCGAAACGCTGTAACACTACGCCAGAGCTACGGCAAATATATAGGGGGCTCATTGACCTTCGGCTTCTGGGAAACCACGGTCAACTGGTAAAATTGCTAGCCTCCCTGCCAAGACTCCGTATGCTGGCGATCACGTGAAGGAATGGAAAGTTCCCGAATCTTCGAAATCAATGCACGAAGGTAATCGCTTAATTGCTAACATAATGGTTTTTTTAATGTTTTTACCTATTCCTGGATACCTTGAGCTGCATTAGTGGTGTTAATGGAGCTGCTTTAAGGGTTAGGCGCTTCGTCATGGTTATCTGTTTTTCCAAATAGTTTGTGCGCATTGGATTGTGCATGAACGCTGGTGGAGAGTACTTCGAGAAAATGCAGTGCTTATTTTGTTGTAAAACTAAAGCCTTTTGTGCATCTGGAAACTTATTGCTCTATCATCGTATATTGGAATGCACTTCAATCGATCGGGACTGCTAGATTCTGTGCCAAACAGTAGTCACCCTATTCCCTAGACCGTCTTTTTAGATTTTATATCTCGCACAGAGGTCGAACGTGAGATCAGATTGATAAAGTTGCATAAGGCCACAGGACTATGGGTTTTCTGCAGCCCTCTTAAGATCTTGGGGACCAACTAATGTGGACCGTTTGCGCTCTTTGTTAGTGAAACTGTGATTGCAGAAAACTGTACCAAGCAACTGCAACTGCTCCGTTGTTGTCCCGATCTTCGAGCGAGTCACGTTAAGAATGCGGCAGGCACTATAGTGGTATCGGTCTGAACTCTATCGCCTTCGAGTTACTTGCCTTTGTCGTTCTTCACAGATCGATTGGCCCCGTGAAAGCCAGATATGTGAAGTGCAAGTCACGTTTGGTCAATATCGAGTCTGCTCTAAGCGTACTTGTTGAATCACGGTCACTTGTATTGATGGCACACCGTACTCTTATCTGTGACATCAAAGGCACCTTCCATTCAGCGGATCGATGTGCTTTTTGGGACCGCTTGATTGGGAAATATGTATCCTGAAAAGTGACTAACTATTATGAGTACATCAAGAGAATAATTGCGAAGAAATTTCTTTTCGATAAAGCTCGTCAGGCGCGTACAAATATGAAGCCGATAACCAAAACTTACGAAAACTATTACTAGCTAATCACAAACAAAGCATATCCGATGATATGTGGAACAGTAAAATTGCGATCTTATTATCTACATCTATCAATATGAGATTCAAACAAGTCACCATGGTCCAGTGGCCTTGAAGCCGGCCAACTGCGTGAAGACCAGGGCAGAGTTAGCGCTTGCACGAGAGCTCTCCTCTTACATCATTCCGGCTGTAGTCGTCTGATGGCAAGAGTTACAGCTATAGTCAAGAAGCATCTTTTGGGTCCCTTTGAATATCACTTCGGGGCAACCAGGAGAACCTTAAATGAGTCCTTAACTCGGCATTGATGCTCAGTGTTAATTATGAGGACGCCATGCGCATATATTTTGGACAGAATAAAGATGTATAGTTAGTTTTCACTGCGCTGCAATATCTGTATCGCTGTGAGACTGGGATGCTTTTCATTTTTTTAACTCCGCCGGTTACGATGTTACGAAGACTGCACTGGACACGACTTAGGCGTGGAGCTGCTTCCATATGATGGATTTCTTCACTTGTCGAATGCAAATGCTCTTGCCCTTATCTGTAACAGCTCACGAACGTTTAAAACAGCACTGGGCAGATTGGCCCTGGTTATCAGCCGTTTCAGGATGTGCTTTGCACCAACCTAATTAAAGCTTTTCTCTAAGATTCGCAAGCAGCGCCTTCTGCCGGTAGGAGTCAATGAGCGCTCGTTAAAGATTCTACTATCTGGAAAGCTTTATCACCGCCTGTGGAACAGGGGATGAATTGACAAACCTCACAGTATAATATCTCGAAACACTTGTGCCAATATTCGTCACGTGTGGCACCATATCGGCATTACTTTCGGCCTGGAGAGTATAGGTCGTTCAACCACCCCGTACGGTTGTGAAACATGGCCCATCAAGTTGACGGATGTAAAGGGGCTTGTTACCTTTATCCACCGTTACCTTTGCAGCTTAGCTCACATTTGTTGGGAACAGTGTCAGAACAAATAGCATATTCGCCTCCTCGTATTTGTGCAGGAAGAGCAAGTGAGGTGATCAGCATAATTACTTCACGCACCAGGATCTGGTGGCTCGGACATATGTTACGCATGCCAGCACACCGTTTTTCGCGACGTTCGTTGTTTGCACGACAGCATCTTAAATGTTGCAGAAGTTGGGGCATGAGGGAAGTATGCGACGGAGCGTGAGTCCGCGATTCTGACATCACTCAGTCCTTTGAACTTCCTAAAGTACATAGACGATGTGCCGCAGCCACTAGACGTGTTACCCTCCTCTTCGATTTGGCAGAAAATGTATGGAGACCCTTACAGTATCTGACTAGGTGATCACGATACTATAACTAACGCCAAGAAATTTATTAAGGGAATAATGGACATTCGCAAAACCGCCATCGAACGATGATTCCTTCAACACAGGCGCCCTGTTTACACTTGTTGCCTTACGATTGGTGCGGCTAGCCATCACAAACGGTCGGACGAAGAAGACATTGAGTCTGAAGATCGATAACTGAAGATAAGCCAACTCCCTACCTGTGCCTCATGACTTACTTCCTTTTCAATGCATAAACGTTTGTGCAAACAGAAGGAGCAGCAGTGGGATTCTTCGACACCGGACGTTACGCAGACCAACGTACAGATGTGCGGAAATATGCTCCTGTTGATTTAGTTAAGATTATAGGTCCGATATGTTTGTGATAGCTTGACGCAGGAAACTGGCGATCAAACGATTGTTGCTCTACTGTAACGCCACTTTGCTCACCATGAATTCGCAGATGGATGTTACTCACTATAATAGAAAAGCAAACGTCAGCTTACATGTTAAATGCACACACAGACTTGATGCGAAACTCAAAAAGCAATTGCATGGACTCTATACTGCGAAAGCGGATCAGGTTACCATACTGGTAGGGGCAAAATAGACAGAGGAAAACTCCTGATCAACTTATTTCTGTTCAGTGGATATCCACACTGTTTACCTCGGAATGGGAAACCATCACCCAACACAAACCTCTGGGATATACTCATCGTCTCACTGTTCATCATCATCAACAACAGTACATCAGCCATTTGAACTGTTGCTTCGCTGCCATACAACCATGAGGAACTATGAAATAAAGAATAAGAAGAGGGAGAAGGGGGATTTACCTGAAAATCTTAATGCCCTAAGCAAACATTCTGGGTCAAGGCGCCTACACCTTGTGTAGACAACATACCGTCACAAACAGCTGGCTATCGTGCAAAGATAACTACTTATAAATCGGCTGTCAATTAGGGAAAATTCCCATCGTATACGATGTGAAGTAAGACGAGAATTGTCATTTAACACGAAGGAAAATGTAGACGGTTATTTAGGAGAGAAAAAGCTATGCAGAATGCGTCGCGCATACGTGATCTGCACTACTGTATGGGTTTATTTAAGCATTCTTATGTACAGATAGCAATGAATACATCAAGACATAGTTTTCAGTGAAGAATAGGATAGATATATGTCTTGTCAATTATCTATCACATGAAGGCACATGTCAGAAAATGGCTATCATCAGAGTTCCATCAAGCATCAGTTAAATCAGCCAGTTGAGATCCAGGGCACACCGTGCCTAAAAAGAGTATACTCTTAGAGCTGCTTTTAAGGGTGACATTGCTACACTGGGGACTACCAGGCTTCTGACATCTGCCACGCAAAGCACCTGTAGTGCCAAAGTCATCATCACCGATCGAACCCACAAGCTGATACTGTTTACATCGAAGGGAACTCAGCCTCTGAGGGCCGAATCCCGTTGTTACCAATTCGTCTGTAACTACGGAGGTAGTTATTTGAACAGAACCGTTAGGACTCTGAGTTTTTGAATGAATGACATCCGGTAGATTTGATGCGAAAAGCCGCAGCAAGCTTGTCCAGCTAAGGTTAGGCTTTCACACAAGCCGCCATCATCTTCGATCGGCAGATATTCATTTCAAGGTAACTGATTGAGGTTGGCACATCATTCGTAGTCTTGCTACAGCATACTGATCCCCGTATTCATTTCGCCCAGGCTGTTGCGATAAGCCGGACCACACCAGTGGTTTATGTCCAAAAGTAATTAACGGTCAGCCTCAGGTTACCTTGGACGCAGGGACAAGATTTGCACTTCTTCCCGTCGTTTCTTTGTGAGTTTGTCTGCACCAGCAGTTGTATACCGAAATCCCCAATACTCGTTGGTCAAGCTTTCCGTTTTCCGCGGTGGGAAAACATTTTCCGTGATCATAATTGAAAATTCCGTGGAATTTCTGCAACATTAACGTAACATACCGCGATTTCACTGCGAAGTAAACAGAAAGCAAGTTAATTCTTCAGCTAGCAAATTATGCCCATGGGTAAGTCAAAATGCAGTTTGCGAAGAAGCACTCTCTTTTCGATAAGTCATCGGGCCTCACATTTATAAGAATGTGTAAATGAACTCAGTATTCTAGTAAATACAGCACTAAGGTTAATACAGCTGATTTGAACAATGATGGTACAATCAGTCAATATCAATGTAGATTCACTTCGGTCAAGTCTAGGGGCAGCCAGTGGGGTGGGGATCACTCTAGTTTGCCTTCAGTGTCCAACGCGGGACAATGGCCACGGGGCCATGGTAATAGGAGGGTTTGCACAGTTCCAGCTGAACCATACTGATTGCGATCCCTTCCGCCGTCTTCAACAGCCGTTTTCTAAGCCCATTGGGATGTTATTTCGATGCAGCGTCGAAGGCGGAAGGAATTTTCTATCCGTACCTCATGGCCACTTTGAAGCAAGTCCTTCATCATAGCACTATTAAGACTGCTGGCAGTGCGCCTTCGTAGAGATGCTGGATAGTGCTCTGCTATCCGTTTGGACAGACGTCTGGTCGTATGCCCAATGTACCCGCAGGTGCAAGTAAACTGATAAAGAACATGATTAGGACTGAACCGGTACTCTGTCATTAAGGCGTTTCCTGGTAAACGGGGCAGTTTCCGCAAGAACGCCAGAGTAGGCGGCTGGGTAAAACTTAGCACTTGCGTTTGATAGTCATCTGTCCAGCAGATCGAAAGCGGCATCCCCTTTGAAGGTAACAGAGAGAAAGGCATCTTTTTCCATCTGGTCATGACAGGTTCTTGGTGCATACGGACCGTGGCGTGTCTTCTGATAATCGGGTCGGAAGAACCGTTGTCTCGCAGCGTTCTAAAGATGTGGTCCTTCTCCTTGCCCAATGTTTCCGGTTTACAGATTTTGGTGACACGATATTATAAGTAGCTTACTAAATTTCATTTGTACTTCAAAAGTACAAAACAGAAAGTGGCTGTACTTGCCTACACATCTAGCCTTCCGGAATACACTTCTTTCAAGTGATCCATCCTCCTGTCTCTTTAGCAAGACGTCCAGGAAAGCTAGTTTGCCATCGCTTTCAATCTCACTGGTGAACTGCGGCAAAGGATGCGCGTCGTTGGACTGACGTAGAGAACTCGCAACCTCGATACTTGAGTCACGGGCTATAAATATTTCATCCGTGTAAGTTTAGTATGCATCAAGAGAAGAGATAACTGATTGGAGATTACTTCGTTTGAGTTTTGATAGAAAGATATCCACAAGAAGTGGTCCGAAAGGAGACCCCAGAGACACACCGTCTATCTGTCTGTAATACACTCCATCAAATAGGAACTGTCTGTTAAACGTACATCGCAGAATTAACTCCTTTAGTTTATCTGTAGGAATAGTCTTTTGTTAGGTAATCGAACAGGAAACTAACGACTTCTATCAAGAGGAAATTGGTGAAGAGTGGTTCTACGTCTACCTTGCCATCAACATTTAAGTTCTCTACGCATATGATAAATTCGAATGTCTTTCAATGTGTTATATTGTTTATTCACAAGACTGTAAACAGACAAAGGTGCCACACGAACCATGGTGGTAGGGAAAGGAGAAGATAATGGTCAACGAGGCGAGAGAGAGAGAGAGAGATTAAAACGTTAGAGAAGTGTTATTTCAGTTTCACACGCGCTGTTTTTAGTACATTTTCTTTTCATGTTTTCTTCAACATTAAAAGGTACAGGATGAAGAGATGGTAGAACAGCATTGCGTCTTATCGCGTGCCATATCCTCCAAGACTTCCAACCATTGGGAATCCGCTTCATATGGTCCCCAGCCTGGGAGACGCACGGATCCAACTGACGCTAGACACTAAGTTAAAATCTTCATACTCCTTTTCCAGCTCATCGTTTGTCTGCCGCGGCTTTTTTCTATCCGCGTCCAGGAAGTGCAAATAATGCGTGATGTGAAAAGCCATGGACCGGCATGCGCAGTACGTGACCGAGCCAACGCAAGCGGAGCTGGATGATTATGGCCTGGGGATAAGGGCTGTCTGCTCCCATGACTCTGCTTCTAGCTTTCGTGTGGCTCACATTGTGCTGCCACCATACGTGAGCAATCAAACGCCAGCAGCGGTTGTCGAAAGTAGACGGTCGTCTCAAATCCCCGATCGGATACGCCTGGTCTCGCAGCCGTACAGTAGGACAGCACGAACTGTGGCATTGTACACTCGGCCTTTGAACTTGAGACTGACATCACGACAATGCCACAAGTGTCTCAGGTTAGTAAATGTAAAGCCAGCTTTGGTAATTCATGGTGAAATTTCATCGTCAATACCGCCACCAGCCGTGATGCAACTCCTGAGGTAAGTAAAGCTGTTAACGCGCTCTAGGCTGACACCCGAAATGGTGAGCTTAGGCACAGGCACTTGCCAATCTTGCAGCAAAACTTTACACTTGGATGGAGAAAAATATAGACCATAGATGCCTCTATCGTCAACCGGTTCAGAATATTTTGAACAGCCTGTGGGTCGTCCCTCAGCAAAGCGATGTCATCAGGATAGTCCAGATCCACGACTCTGCTCCCGGGTAGAAGCTCAACACCGCAGCACTGGGCTCCTCCCAGTACGCGATGTAAGATATCTTCGATGGCAAAGTTGAACAGGAACGGCGAGATAGATTAACCTTGCTAAACTTTGCTAACAGGAAACGAAGTAGAAAGACTTCCATATGCTCTAAGTTTGCAAGAGGTTTGAATATACAACGCTTATAAGAGTATGACAAACTTGTCGGGAACCCCGTTCCGTTTCAGACAGTTCCACAGTCATCATCATCATTATACGCATCAGCTAAAATTGGGAATACGCCTCTGCTGATGTGCCGTAATACATGAAAGAAATACATGGTTGGCGGCATCCGGTTTCGGATTTGCCTGTCACTGTGGCAAGCCACAGGACGCCTGCGCCTACACAGGGACCATGGATGGCTTGCGCTGCACCAACCACAGCTCCAACCACATACCCCATATCCAGTGTAAACCCGAAGGAATAAGACCGGGAGGTATGTGGATGGGAACCACGTTTCATCAACGGAGCCGGCCCACACTCCTTCACAGGCAAACACAAGCACGCCGCATTTGGGAAATCAAGCGCACACAAGGCGGTGGCTGGACCGTAGTCCGCTCCACACTGAGTGCATGGAACCGCTCTTTGAGTCTAGCACGGCCACAAGGACCGTGCACCCCGTCCCCTCCAGCAACGACCAACTGTCTCCTGGAGGCAGTATGGACGAGGTAGTGGGTAATAGACAGGTAGGCACCTTGTCAACATACACATCAAGCGCAACCATTCCAGGGATATCAAATAACAGCCATTCACTTTAAACGACGAGCTGAAATAAAATAAATCCAATAATGCATACAGATACGGTGGTATAACTCTTCGCTAAATTAGCATATGAAGTAAGTTGGTTAGCAACAAATCCGTGATAAGTAAGAAATGTCCACAAGTTAGTTAAAATGCTACAAACGCAAATGAGTTACGGAAGATAAGCGCAATTAGTGTAAGCAACGTGGCCAGTTATTAGAACATTATTCAGGGAGGCAGAACAAACCAAATAAAGCGAAATTAAATTTATCCAGCTTAAAAAGACCTAGTTTAAGTGTAAGTTGATTTAGCCCAACTGCGGTGAAGAAGCATCAAGAATGCAACATCAGCCTCAGCATGGGGCACACATACATACATGGTTGGCGGCATCCGGTTTCGGATTTGCCTGTCACTGTGGCCAGTCACAGAACGCCTGTGCCTACAGAGAGACCATGGATGGCTTGCGCTGCACCACCCACAGCTCCATCCACACACCCCATATCCAGCGTAAACCCGGAGGAATAAGACTGGGAGGCATGTGGATGGGAGCCACGTTTCATCAACTGAGCCGGCCCACACTCCTTCACAGGCAAACACAAGCACACTGTATTTGGGGAATCAAGCGCACACAAGGCGGTGGCTGGACCGTAGTCCGCTCCACACTGAGTGCATGGAACCGCTCATTGAGTCTAGCACGGCCACAAGGACCGTGCACCCTGTCCCCTCCAACAACGACCAACTGTCTCCTGGAGGCAGTATGGACGAGGTAGTGGGTAATAGACAGGTAGGCACCTTGTCAACAGGCATATCAATCGCAGCCACACCGGGGATATCAAACACCAGCCAAACACTTGAGAGAGAGAAAGAGACAAAGAAAGAAAGAGAGCAAGACTCGATTAATGCATAAGGAAACGGTGATATAAACCTTAATTGAATAGCATATGTAATAAGTTGTTTACAAACAAATCCTAGCTAAGTGCACTAGGTCAGGAAGTATAGTTCACAGAATGCCACGAACACAAACATTTTATGGAAATCGAATACAATTGGCTGAAGCGATGTGTGCAAGTTAATGGAATAGAGTACAGGGAGATATTTATATGAGAAAGAAAAGCATTAAGGTAAAAACTGTAAACCCACCACCTGAAATAAAGAGACTTAGCATGCAAGCACGCGGTTAGTAAATCGAATTCAGCGTGCCTACAAACGCTGCGCCGGCTCGCCGTAATTCTCTGCAGGACCCGTCGTCGCTTCTGTAGTGGCCCCAAATGGCACAGCGCATGGCCCACTAGACATTTATATGAGAAAGAAAGGCATTAGGAGAGAACCGAAAACCCACCACCTGAAATAAAGAGACTTAGCATGCAAGCTTGCGGTTAGTAAATCGAGTTCAGCGTGCCTACAAACGCTGCGCCGGCGCTGCCTACGTTCACTGCGGGACCCGTCGTCGCTTCGGCAGGGGTCCCGAGTGACCTCTCTCATGGCTCACTAGGCCTGCCTGAGTAAGGCACTCGCGACCGCATGTTCTACAGCACCATGCGCTCGATGTCGATGGAGTACAATTCATCGGTGCTTGCCGCTTCCGCAACTGCCGCTTCTTTGCTGCATGCATGAGGGCTTTCTCCCGCACTTCAGCAACTGCCTTCGTGATTAGATCGCACCATGCACCACGATCAACCGCCTTCGATTCCCATGATCTGCAATCAAGATTAGAACGTGTGAGGCTCACTTTAATCATGTCCTGGTAACGTAACTTTGGTTTCCCAGCATGCCGCTTCCCTATACTCAGCTGACCGTATAAAAGTTGTTTCGGTATTCGCGTTGAATCCATACGGCTCACATGACCGAGCCATCTCAGGTGTCGCAGTAAAAGTATGCCGTCCACTGCATACATCCCACTTCGGCGCAACACTTCCGTGTCCGCAACTCTGGCGCCCCAGCCGATCCGCAGAATTCGTCACAGACACTGCTGATGGAACCGCTCGAGATATCGCACATCCCGCCGGTACATCGTCCACGTTTCACTGCCGTATAGAAGAACGGACAGTACCATGGATTTGTACACCATCAGCTTCGTGCCAATGCTAAGCTGATGGTTGTTCCACACTCGGTACACAAGCTTCCCGAATGCCGCTGCCGCCTTCGACACGCGAATACGTAACTCAACGTGTAGCTGCTGGTCAGTCGACATCACACTCCCAAGGTAGCAGAAGCGGGAGGTGGTTTCCAATACTTCAGCACAAATGCTGATTTGCAGCAATATTGAAGATTGCACCTCCGGTGAAGGCTGAAAGAGACAGACAGTTTTGCTCGTGTTGATGGTGAGCCCGAATTTGGCCGCTGTCGAAGCCAGAGCACTATTCATGTGCTGCAACTCATCCGCGCTGTGTGCAAACAACGCACAGTCGTCAGCAAACAGCAACATACGGATAGTTGTCTCACATGCTAGAGTTCTCGCAACGAAACGACGGATGTTCAGCAACCCACCATCAATACGGTGCTCCACACGAACACCGTAAGCACAAGCCGCATCAAAGGCACAAGACAACATTGCATGAAGATAGATATTAAACAGGGCAGGAGCTAACACACAGCCCTGCTTCACACCAGAGACAACTGCAAAGTCATCCGAGGTCTCTCCACTCAGCTGCACCCTCGCTCACATATCACTGTGCAGACATCCAATTAAACTTACAAACTTACGCGGGCAACCAAACTTACCCAACACCAGCCGCAATGCCTCGCGGTTCACCGTATCAAATGCTTTGGTGAAATCAACAAAAAGTGAGTACAATGGCTGGTGTCGTTCTCTGCACTTCTCTTGCAACTGACGAGCCGCAAACACCATATTTATAGTGCTGCGTCCCGAACGGAATCCACATTGCTCTTCCGCCACGTTAGGTTCCACAACCTGACTCACGAGGCGATTGATCAGGATTCGGGCAATCACCTTGCCCACACAACTCAGCAAGTTGATGCCACGATAATTCGTGCAACATTGCTTTCTCCTTTTGCCCTTGTACAGTGGTAGCACAAGGGCATCCTTCAGCTCAGCAGGCACTTCCTCCTCAATCCACACGCGTTGCACCAAGTGGTGCAGCGCAGTCAACAACGCGGGTCCACCGTGTTTCAATACTTCAGGTGGGATCCCGTCGGCTCCGGCACACTTGCCGTTTCGCAGATGAGCAAGTGCTCACTGCTTCTCATCCCGTGTCGGCGTATCCGCCAGATCCGCCTTCACATCGTGCTGCTTCATGTCATTCAATGTAGGCCAGTCGATCTCTGAACGGTTGTTCAAGAGACAGTCAAAGTGTTTCCGCCAGACCTGCATTATGTCTGCAGTCTGAGTTCAGGTAGCGCCTGAACTATCATCGATCAGTGTCCTCAGCGGCTCCAAGCTCGGTCCATACACCGCCTTCAAGGAGTCAAAGAATTTCTTGTGTTGGCGGCGTTCGGCGTAGCATTCCATCTGCTTCGCCTTCTCCGTCCACCATGCATTTTTAATGCGACGGAGCTCTCGGGTCAGTCGCCGTCGAAGTTTGCGAAACTGAATCTTCTTCCCCAAGTCACTGGGGTCTGCCACATGTGCAGCAAATGCTGCATTCTTCTCTGACACCAATGCGTCAATCGTCACATTGTTGTCATCAAACCAATCAGGCCGCTTACAGTTTGCGCGCCCGATGGTCTCCTCCGCAGCAGCTGTCACCTGGTCGCGAATGTGGTGCCACAGGTCGCCCACTGTGGGTATACAGTCCACATCACCACACAGGCGTGCAGCCATGGCCTTCTCCAGAACAGTACGTTTCGCCACAGTACCGAGGGAGAGAATGTTAAATTTACGCCGATTCACGGCGGGAGTGCAATACATAGATTTACAAAAATATATGTACAGTTTGGTCCGAACCAATTTGTGATCAGTGCCACACTCAGCTCCACGCAGTACACGTGTCATGCGCACTTCACGCATATCACGCTGACGTACGATGACATAGTCGAGCAGGTGAGCGTGACCACTCCGTGGGTGCGTCCAAGTTGCTATATCACTCGCTCTCAGTGCAAACCGAGTGTTCGTGATCGTCAGGCCGTGAGTGGCACACAGTGAGAGCAGCCTGTCACCGTTCGCATTCGCTGAACCAATGCCATGCGAACCGATAACATCTGTCCACGCTGATGCATCACGCCCAACGCGCGCGTTGAAATCACCCAGCAGAAATAGTCGGTCGCTCCTCGGCACAGACCGTATCACGGAGGATAGCTCAGTGTAGAATTGATCACGCGTGTCATCAGGATAACACATGGTCGGACCGTACGTGCTTATAAAAGTAGCAAACTTACCTCTTCCGAGTCGTAGGCGAACAGTCATCAATCGCGCGCTGATGCCCGTTGGTTCACCCACCAGCTGGCCACTCAGGCGGTCGGATATTGCAAATCCGACCCCATGTTCACGTGGTGCTGAGGCGGCTTTGCCCACCCAGTAGAATGTGTAGCCAGCACCTGCTTCATGTAACTTACCTTGCTCAGCGAGCCGAGTTTCACTGAGCGCCGCAATATCGATGTGGTAGCGCGCCAGCTCCATCCGATGCAATTAACAAGCGTCGAGGCTAGGACCATTTGGACTTTAGTTATGACAGCTAACTCTTAGCCAAATGTTCACGACGAGCAACGCTAAGCTCAACGGCGAAATCAACAAAGTGTGGGGTCATTTTGAGCCACACGTTGCGTGGATGTATTGCGAAGCGCAATACCAATGTTGACCATGATCCCATTGCTCGTCATGTCCTGGAATAATAGGTGGCAACACCCACTTTCTATTTGCAATAGCAACGGGTCTCGTGATAAAAAAACCAATGTTCAATTCATTGGGATTTGTGGTAAACATTGAGATTGCGCATCGCAATTCATCCACACAACGTGTGGTTCCAAATGACCTCATCTTCGTTTATTTCACCGTTGAGCCAGTCGTTGCCTTTCGTCACCCATGGCTTAGGGAACGCAGGCAAAACTAACATAGCACTGGTCCTGCGTGCGATGTCACCTATATCCGGTTAGATAATAACATCGAAACCCGACCTACCAGTTCAGTGCTCTCGGCCAGGCACCACCCAATATCCATGTGCATCAGATGCAGACCTCGTGATCGATAGACTAGGATTCACTTCAATGGGAATCGCGGTCGACATTGAGATTGTGCGTCGCAATCCATCCACGTATCGTGTACACAAAATTGATCCTATACATCGTTATTTAAATGTTATGCTATGTGTTGCTCTTCGTAACTTCGTGACTTAGTGCTAGCGGTCAAAAGTAACATCCCAATGGCCCCGCGTTTGATGCATGCTAATTCTAGCTGCTCAGATGTAATAACATAGAAAGGTGTCATAGTAGTGCTGTGTTTACTGGCGGGTAACACCAAATTTCTAGATGCAGAAACTATGGATCTCTTTATCGAATGAGTAAGGTTAACTTCAATGGGAATCGCGGTCAACATCGAGTTTGCGCGTCTCCATCCTTCCACACAACTTGTACTACAAAATGACCCTCAACTTCGTCCATTTAACCATTGTGACAAGCGCTGCCCTTCGTGAATCGATGGCTTAGGGGGGCGGTCAAAATAATATAGCAATGGTGTTGCGTATGATGCATGCTAACTCTATCTGATGAGACGTAATAACATCGAAGCGCGTCGCTGTAGGGCACTCTTTTCGGGCGGGAAACACCCTATTTCTCTTTGCATCCGCTACGGACTTCGTGATCGAAAGGCTAAGGATCACATCTATGAGAATCGCGGTAAACATTGAGATTGCGCGTCGCCAATCATCTACACAAGGTGTACTTCAATATGACATTCAACTTCGTTCATTTAAACGTTGGACATACTGTTGGACGTCGTAACCCGGTGGTTTAGCGGTATCAGTCACAAGTAACAGCCCTATGGTCTCGCGTTCGGTGCCTGCTGCTTCTATCTGATCAGATGTATTAACATGGAAACGCGTGGTAGTAGTGCAGTGTTTTCGGGCACGCAACACCCAATTTCCATTTGCATCAGTTGCGGTCCTCGTGATCGAAGGACGAATGTTCACTTTAATGGGAATCGCGGTCAACATTAAGATTGCGCGTCGCAATCCATTAACACAACGACCACAATGACCATCATATCACCAAACTATAAAGAATGCGGTCCCATTCTCTTAAAACTTGTGTTACAGTCAGAACAAGTGGCACAAACCTTACTAGCGAACTGGAGTAAATCCCGTTGTTTATTGCCAACAGAAATTCGTCTGAAAGCAGCAAGAACACCAACCCCTTTTAATTGCAATTCGATAGAGGTACAACTCTTAGTGAGAACGTCAGCTGCAGCACCCGACTCGGGGACGGTTTCAAGAGTAGACATACTATCCGGAGGGGCACAGCAGAGCGCGAGCAAACACTGGGATTCTGAGCATCTGATACCTGCTTATCTATCAAATACTTCTCGAGAGTGTGCAACCCATCCAAAAAACGATTAGTCACCGACCCTTTAATGGTCGGCGTAAACTCATTTGCTTCATCCATCCATCCAGTCACCGGCCACTCACTGGTCGGCGAAACTTCACATATGAGTTGTACAACTTCTGAAACATTGATTAAATCTGAAAAACTTTCACGTATGTACACCAATGCCCAAGGGCTCCTCAGTAAAAATAACGAACTTCGACTACGTCAGGTTGTGAATGCTTGGAACCTAATTTCTATTACCGAAACTTGGTTACATCAAGAGGTGACTGATGCTGAGGTTGAGATAGCCGGAATGTCATTCATCCGGAGCGACCACCCCAGCAGAGGAGGTGGGGTCCTACTCTACTACCGCAGCGATCTACAATGTACAATAGTTGAGGACCTGGAAACACACGTTACCGACTCACTCTGGTGCCGTCTCCGACTGAGACACAACGACACATGTCTCATAGCTATCGTTTACCGCCCCCCAACGTCCACTCTGAAAATGGATTCCTGCTTGATCCGTGACCTAAACAGAGTAACACGCACTAGGTACAGCCACATTCCCATCTCCGAGGACTTCAATCTACACAATCTGGGGGTTTCGGCATCGCCCAGTGAGCAGTTCAAAGCAGACTTGCATGAACTGATCGCTAATATTCCTTTGTACAATCATGTCACCACGCCCACTAGATTCAGGACAGCAAACAAAGCGTCCATACTGGACCTTGTGCTCACGAATGAAGAGCTCATGGTTGACAAGTTATTGATGGATAGTCCATTAGGTCTCAGTGACCATGTAGTAATAACTTTTGACTATGTGTGTTATGCAGAGTATCCATCTGAACACTCAGAACTAACTCATACAATTACACGCTACCACGTATTGAAAGAACTCGCCGACGCAGCTGCTTGGGAATTCTCAAACAAAAGTCCCCTTGACAAGAGTTGGTTAATAAACTCAGCGACATCGTCAACAAAGCATCAGAGACCAAACCTCTTCGTCCCGCGAAAATGCCTTCAATTATAAGGAGTAGGACTCGAAAATGCCTGGCGATAAGAGATGCAGCATGGCGTGCCTACAAGATTAACCCCGGCTCAGAGACTTGGGGAAATTTCCTGACCCATCGCAACCATTGCACTGCACTTGTCCGTGAGGACAAAGTAACTAATCAACAGTGCCTAGCCAAAAAGTTCATAGCAAACAACAAACTACTATATAAGCATGTCTATAAGCTTCGTAAAGTGAAGTATGGAATGCCTCCACTATTCACGACAGGCGGCAGAGTACAAAGCGCCGAAAAAGCAGCTAATGCCCTGCGGCTGCAATGCGCCCCAATTTTTGAACTCACAACATCTACCTGTCCCATACTATCAAGCACATTACCGACACCATTGTTTACAAATGTTATTTTCAACCCAGCAATTGTGCCAAGGAAGGTACTCTCATTGCGTGAGCATAGTTCTCCAGGAGCAGACAACATCCGCCCGAAGGCACTGAAGGCTGTGGCCACCAAGCTAGCTGAACCACTGTCACAGTTCTTTCAAAGGTGCTTTGATGAACAACAAGTCCCCACTATGTGGAAGTGTGGCATTATAACCCCTATTTTTAAAGGCGGTAGCCGTTCCGATCCTGCTAACTATCGTCCAGTGACTCTCCTCCCTGTGCTCGCGAAGGTGATGGAAGCAGTCGTCGCTGAGGCTTTAATGGACTACTTGGAAAAATGCAACATTTTGGTACCGGAACAGCATGGCTTCCGTCAACACCGGTCATGCACCACCAACCTACTTCCTGCACTAGGTAGTTGGACGGAAGTGGCCGATGATGGGGTCGGAGTCGAGGTCATCTATCTGGACTTCTCCAAAGCTTTTGACCGCCTTGATCACCACATCCTAGTTCAAAGACTACGAAGTTACGGAATCGGAGATCCTGTACCTGGTTGGATTGGCAACTTCATTTACCAACGAAAGCTTCAAGTACGTGTTAGGGGATCACTTTCTAACCCAATTGAGGTGGAATGTGGTGTCCCACGAGGCTCAGTGCTGGGACCGCGTTTATTCCTGGTGTTTATCAACGACCTGACATCAGTTATCTCCTCAAATTTCCTGCTTTTCGCCGATGACGTCAAGATATGGCGGGCGATTAGTAACAAGGCAGATCAGGATCTGCTCCAACATGACCTAGATTGCATTTACGAATGGTCAAAGAGGAACAAACTTCAATTGAACATGGCTAAGTGCAAAGTGATGCATCTGCGTCCCCAGCCTGTGAGCGCTTACAAGATTGGAGACCACACCTTGGCGAAGGTTTCTCAGGAGCGCGACCTGGGTGTATTGGTACAGGAAGATCTCGGGTGTTCGAAACAAGCAGAGAAGGTGACGAGAACCGGAAATCAACACTTCGGTCTTCTTCGCAGAGCCTTCGGTCGGTTTGAACCATCAATATTTCCCCAAATGCTTAACGCTTATGTGCGACCTCAAGTGGAATATGCTATTAAGGCGTGGCAGCCGTGGCAGAAACAAGAGCTCGTTGCTCTCGAGACTCCTCAACGACGGGCAACGAAGAACGTCAGGGGCCTCTTTCATCTGCCCTATCAGCTTAGATTGAAACCGCTAAGAATGTACAGCAGTCAATATCGGCTTTTGCGGGGCGATCTCATAATGGTTTACCAGATTCTGAAGAACCCAAACCACATTTGCCATCTGCTGCTGGAATTGAACCACAACACTAAACTAAAAGGTCACCCTCTGAAACTGACAATTCATTATAGCAGGCTTGAATGCCGTAGCACTTTCTTTTCTCTCCGCGTGTGCCAGCCTTGGAACGCTCTCCCTAATTATGTCGTCTCTGCTCCCAATCTGGCGATATTTAAAAAACGTGTTGACGATGAATTGTCTCACTTACATTTCATTTTATGACTTGTTAGCCAGGGGCTACAAAACGCAATCAAACGGTGTCTTGCCAAACGCCTAACCAATGGATTGATGGATTTATACGATAATACGCGAACATCTCCGCTATTCCACATAAGTCTATGGTGAGTCCACCACAACGCTTTTCACTTTATTATGCAATTGGTTTTCGCAATAATTTCCATTCCACGGGACTTGTTAAGCAATGCTTTTTTACCCGTAATAAACCATTGTTCCATTGTTCCAAAATGACCTCAACTTCGTTCGGTCAACCGTTGTGCCAGTCGTTACCCCTAAGGACCCAATTGTTGATGGTTAGTGGTCACAGATGGTCCAATATTAGATGCCTGATAGCTCTATCTGTTCAGATGTAATAACATCGAAACGCGTCGTAGCTGTGCAGTAATTTCGGGCGGGCATTGCACAATTTATCTTTGCATTAGCTACGGTCCTCTTGATGGAAATACCAAGGTTAACTTCAATTGGGATCACAGGTGATATGGAGATTGTCTTTTGCATTCCATCCACACAAAGTGTTTATCAAAATCTCCCTAAACTACGTCATTTAAATTTTGTGTTGTGTTGACCGTCGTGATTTTGTGGATTAGTGTCAGCGGACTAAGCCAAAATCGCAATGGTCATGGATGGTTGCATGCCAACACCACTGTATGAAATGCGATATCATCGAAACGTTCATAGCAGTGAAGTGCTTTTGTGCGGACAACACCCAATATCTAGTTGCAAATACTACGGAATTCTTGAGCGAAATATAAAGTTTCACTTCGATGAGAATTGCGGTCAACATTGAGATCGCGCGTCGCAATCCACGCAGAAGTGTACTTCCAAATGACCCTAAACATCGCATATTTAACCGTCGCGCCAAGCGTTGCCCGTCGTGACACGGTGGATTAGAGTTAGCCGTCACAAGCAACATGTTACTGGTCTAGGGTTCGATGCCTTCTTACACTATCTGACGAGAAGTAATAAGATAAAAATGCCCAAAGGATTGCTGTGTATTCTGGCGGGCAAAACCCAATTTCTATTTGCATCAGCTACGGTCCTCGTGATAGATGGGACAGGATTCACTTCAATGTGAATCGCGGTCAACATTGAGATTGCGCGTCGCAATCCACCCACACAACGTGCACTTCAAAATGACCCCGAACATCGTTCATTATACCGCTGTGCCAAGCGTTGCGCGTGACCCGATGGCTTAGGGGTAGCGGTCACAACTAACATTCTGATGGTCCCGGGATGGATGCCTCCTAAATCTATCTGATCATAAGTTATAAAATCAAGGTCATCATAATAGTGCACTGTTTTCGGACGGGCAACACCCAATGTTTATTTACTTCAGCCACGGTCCTCGTGATCGAAAGACGAAGGTTCACTTCAATCGGAATCGTGATCAACATTGCGCTTTGCAGTCCATCCACACAACGTGTACGTCAAAATGACCCACTACTTCGTACAGTAAACCGTTTTTCCTAGCGTTATCCATTGTGACCCGGTGGCTAAGTGGTACAGGGCACAACTAGCATCCCAATAGTCCTGTGTTCAATGCCTTCTCTATCCATCTCATGAAATGTAACGACATCGAAACGCGTTATAGTAGTGCAGTGTTTTCGGGCGGGCAACACCCTATTTCTATCTGCATCAGCTACGCTCCTCGTGATCGAAATACCTACTTTAACTTCAATGTGAATCGCAGTCCACATTGAGATTGGGCGACGCAGTCAATCCACACATCGTAAGCTTCATTATGACCCTCTACTTCGTTCATTTAACCGTTGTGCCAAGCGTTGATCTTCGTGAGCCGGTGTTCTCGAAGTAGCGGTCAAAAAAAACATCCAATCGGTCCTGGGTTCAATTCCTGCTAACTCGAGTGGATCAGATGTAATAACATCAAAACTCGTCATAGTGATGCAGCGTATTTACGCTGAGTATTTTCAATTGCTGCTTACATCAGCTGCGATCTACGTGATTGAAAGAACAAATTCACTTCAATGGAAATCACGGTCAAAATTAAGTTGGAGCTTTGCATTCCATCCACACGAAGGGTAATTAAAAATGACCCACAACTTCGTTCACTTAAGCATTGTGCCAAGCGTTACCCGTCGTGACCCAGTGGCTTAAGGGTAGCGGTCAGAATTGACATCCCAGTGGTCCCAGGTTCGATGCCTGCTAACTCTCTCAGATGAGATGTCATAACATCCAAACGTGTCACATTAGTGCAGTGATTTCAGGTGTGTAAAAACTGATTTTAATTTAAATTCAAAGCACGTTCATTATGAATTTCTCACCTTATCTGAGATTGCGCAGAAGGTTATTCCTTCCGCGACTTTTTGTAAATTCCGCGATTTTTCTGCGTTTGGTAAAATCGCGGAAAGTTGTGGTCTTCACTCATTAGTAAGCTAAGATCTATCCGGATATCTTCGAATTGCTGTGTCGTACGCGTTCACTTTGTGGAAATGCCCAGCTCCGGGGGTCCCACCGCTATCCTCTTCACAGTTTGTAACTGGCATGGCACTAAAGGATGAGCCGGGCTAGATCGTGGTCAAGTGTCAAGCATACCGCTCCGCGCCCGTCACCTATGGCTTAACGGCACAAGGTGCTGGCATCCGGAAGTTATTGGGTCGGATACCGGCAAGGGTCCGAGGAAGGCGCAGCACTGACGATACCCAGAACGTCGAAACAGTTGTCTGGTGCTATTCCAGACGTGTCGAGGCCTGCGGACTGATAGAGGACTGCTACGAAATATATCTGAAGTTGTGTATAATTTCCATCCATCGTTGTCAGCACGGAAAAGATGGTACTAGATGCATGCACCAGCCAAAATTCGTCTTTTCAGGGTGAAATTGTTGATAGGAACTAATTGTTTTAAAATATCAGTTAACCGAACAGTTTTAATAATCTTGCGACACGAACAGTGTGTTTATTGTGCAGTTGGCTTTGTGAGAACCCCTACTACATCACAATGCTTTATCCTAAAGCAATTATGTCCAATTAACAATGTAACACTGGTTTTATACGGGTAAAAATGTTAACGCTTAACAGCTCCCGTATGATGATTAAGATGCAACTACAAAATATAAAAATATAGAAGTTTATATAGCGAAGAGATTTTTTCAATTATTCTCATCAGGTCGTAACAGTAATATGAAAAAACATACAACGCGGTAAGGTGCTGTCAACTACACTGAGGAAAGCTAAGCCAAGAATTTGGATGGAGTCAGTAAATCGGATCGATGCCCAGGTCGATTCCTTTAGGATAGGCCTCGCAACCGATTGTAAACCGCCTAGGGTTGGCTTCGCAGTCGAGAGTAAGCCGTTAGTTTCCGACACCGAGTAACTGCAGCTTGGGCAGGGCAGGAAGAGCATCTGTACAAGGGCCCGCTGCATGCACAAGTTGGGCTGAGTCAGTCTGATGGAAATAGCTCCAGCTGTCTTCAAGAGATGCCTTCTGAGAGCCTTCGGGTAACGTGGTAACACAGAGTAGAAAACTTTAAAAGCATCCGATATTCGAATTTCCTGTCCACTAATGAGCAAATTTCCCATGCAGGTGTTGTTTACGCTTCTACCCATGCCTCTTCTTAACGACCCTGGGCAGTGTTCTGCTACTTGTCTTGACAGACGCTTGGTTGTGTGTCCGAGGTATCTTGCACCACAGGTGCAAGTAACTTGGTACAGGACGTATGATTGGGACAAGACCAGGAGTCTGTCTTTGAGATGCGGGATCAAAAGGGTGCGGTCTGAGTAAGAAAATGTGGATAAATAGCTGGGTAGGTTTTGGACACTGTGGCTAAGAGTGTGCTTTTCAGTAAGTCCAAGACAATATCTCCTCTGAATAGCACCGACAGAAATACATCCTTTTTTGGTACGGTCAAGGTGATTTCGGAGCGCAGAGGAATTGTGGCGTGCTTCCTGAGAAACTGAATTCTGTATCCGTTCTTTTGCAATATCCTGAAGGTCCAATGTTTCTTCTTCTCCAGCGTCTCCGGGCTACAAATCCTGGCGGCACGGTAAACAACGCACTAAGTTCCGCTTGTGTCGCAAAGGTACAAAGCTTAAAATGTGTGTGTATTGGCCCGCCCATGTCGGCTTTCAGAAAACGCTCCACTCCAGAGAGACTTCATTGCATCGCTTCAGCAACACGTCCAAAAAGGCCAGGCTTTCTTCTCTTTCTATTTCACTGGTGAAATGCAACGCCGGATATGCGTTGTTAAATTGAGCTAATAGACAAGAAAGGTCTCTGTTTGAATCACAAATAATGAAACTGTCGTCAACATATCGCAAGTACGAATTCAACACTGAGAGAACCGGCGCAAAGGTCTCTGTTCAAGATTCGCCAGGAAAACATCATCAAGGAGCGGTCCTAGGGGGGACCCCATCGCCACACCGTCAATGTGCCTGTAATAGATTACATAAAATAGGGACTGAAAGCTAAAGGTGCATCGTAAAATAGGTTTGTTCATTGTGCTAGGCGAAATCACGAGGTCTATATTCTTGGTGATAATGTAATCACAAAGAAAATTGACGGATTCCAGAAAAGGGACGTTGGTGAAGAGTGATCCTACGTCGAATGAAAGCATGTGTTTCTCACGCACCTCCACGTTCTCTACGTGTTTCACGAATTAAAAAGAGGATTATAGTGAGTGAGTAGAGATAGTTGCGCGTTGGATTCAACACTTTCACTAGTCACCTTGCGACGGCGTGGAAGGCGGGAGAGGACATATTTATAATCGGGCGTAGAGGTACGCTTGGCTTGTGTATTTTCGGAACTCTGTATAGTCTAAAAGGATGCGACCCTCCTATAGTTAACCGAGCAAGCAACGAGTTCGTTATCAGATTGGTTTCTCTTAATTCCTTCAGCCGTTTGGTGATCTTGGCCCAATCCTATTCGGTTTTATCCTTTTGAACTACATCGCGCGCAAATTTGCTCGGATCTTACGAAACAGTTAAGAGGTTGGAAACATAGCAATGGTACAATACGGATGATAAGCCAAGGCTTGACAAGTTCCGTGGGATGGTTTGTGGGAATAACGTTAGTTTAATGAAGTCACACAGAAGTGAAAAGCATATCTGTGCACTCAACATATTATCCACGTTAACACAAAGGTATATCCGTCTAACCCGATCTCGTGGTGCGCACAATGTTTGTTTGCTTCTTGTCGTCACTCAATGAATATAAATCAGATCGTAATGTAAATGGTTTAGAGCATCCGCAAGCCACTTTATAAAATGAGTAGCATGGGCGCTGAAATGACAAAATTCGAAAGAGCGTTCCACGGTTGAGAAACTCGAAGGGAAAAACAATTCCCGCTGCACTCAAGCCGACTGTATTGGGTGGCAATTTACAATTTATGACCCCTCAGTTCTGTGTTGCAGCTAAGCTTCTGGAGGTGGCGGCAAGCATGACCGGGTTTTTCAAAACCTGGACGTCCAGGATGAAGTCACACTGTAGACGGCGATATCTTCCGCTGTACACCCACAGGGCCTTCAGTCGCCTATGGTATTGAAGATGGGACAACCGCTACACATTTTTCGTTACACGTCGCCGTGCGGTCTCCAGTGCAACCAGGTCGCGTTTTAACCAGGGTTGCCAAGTCACGATGGCATACTCTTCATAAGGCCTCACATACCCATTGAGAATTTGGGGGAAGATGCAGGGATCGAACCTCCCGAACGCCCTCCGTAACAGATCAACATGTTGGTTCGCGGTTTTGGACGCCTTCAAGGACTGCGCCGAACAGCCGAGGTCCCTGGGGCCACCACCCCAAGGTCTCGCTCTTGTGAGACGATTTTCAGAATGTCGTCTCCAAGCTTATGTGGGCTTATGGCGGACATGCACGGTTATGCACTGGTCCGTGTTAAACGGAAGTATATTTACCTTTGACCATTCAAAAGCGCAGTCAAAGTCACGTTGCAACATATCGTGATCTTCCTGACAATCGAGTGCCCGCCATACCTGGATGTCACCGGCAAAAAGCAGGAAATTTGACCTGATGACACTCGCAAGGTCGTTACTGAAGAGCTAGAATAATCGCAGCCCCAACACCGACTCTTGTGGAACACCGCAGTTCACATCAGTGGCATCAGGAAATGAACCTCGACCTTGAACCTAAAAGCGCCGCTGAAAAAGAAAGTTTTAGATCCATCCAGGGACAGGGTTCCCAACTCCGTATGTTTCCAGCTTTTGGAGAAGAATGATGATCTGTGGGGTCAAATGATTTGGAAAATTCTAAGTAGATGACATCAATGCCGGTCCCACGATCAGCTATCTCAGTCCAGCTGCCACGGGCAAGCGGTAAGTTGGTAGTACATGACCGATACGGAATCCGTGTTACTCAGGTGCTATGATGTTAGACCTATCGAAGTAACCCATTACAATCTCAGCTTTGATTGATTTCATCATCTAAGAGAGCACCGGGAGGAGAATCACTGAGCGATAATTGGCTGGCTCTAAACGCCTACAACTGTTGAAAAGCTGGGTACTGATGCCTTGCTTCCACACGCTAGGGACCTGCTGTTCGTCCAGGCATCTTTGGAAAAATCTCGTGGTTCAGCCATCCTCGTAGCTAACATCTGCAGCGCTTTCGGAGGAATTTTATCAACTCCGGGGGGAATATGGGTGCGCAACGACAGCAGCTTCCTCAAAATGGTCGCTGAACTAAATGTGACGTGTATAAATACTGGCGTCTGGGAGAATGGGACAGGTATGTCCCAAATGCTGGTAGTGTCACGTACGCGAATGACTTCGACCCGTTTACTCAGCCGTGCGTGGATTGGTTACCACACAAAACAGCCAGCCAATCATCAGACACACACCCCCGGTCTCGCAACGCGAGTTCCGTGAGTCTTGTACCTTCCTCAATTGATTGATAAACCTCCTGCTGCTTAGACGTCTTCTGCTTGCTGGGATTACTTGTCTCGGAAGCGTGCGTTACATGCTTATTGGTACTACGTGTTAGTGGCGACGGAGATGACGAACCTAATATTGAATACACCCAATATTGAATACCCACCCTTCTACAGAGACAACTATCTCCAAAATGTGGTCGTCATTTGCAATATTTGGGATACCGGAGACACTCTACACATACAATGAGCCATGTTTCACTAGCAAAGAATTTGCAATCTTCATGAATAGCAATGGTGTCCAGCATGTCCGTACAGCTCCGTATCACCCTGCTTCTAATGGGCTAGCGGAAAGGGCGGTACAGACAATTAAAAGAGGTCTCTCGAAACAAGCACCAGGAACTGTTCAGAGGAGGTTAGATCGCTTGCTGTTTGCTTACAGGATAACGCCCTCGGAAGCCCCTGGTAAATAACCCGCGGAGATGATGTTTGGCAGAACATTCCGTACCAGACTGGATCTTCTGTTTCCAAATCATAGAGCACAAATGGAGAAGAAACAAGACAAGGCTGCCACATCGCAAAATAACCACAACTCTAGTTGGCAGCCGGGTGATCCCGTATACACAAGACTTCCCCATGAGCACTGCTGGCAACCCGCAACTGTAATTAAAGGTGACTGTACCCAAGCCGATCTTGAATTAAATGGTCGAATAGTACGGCGAAACTCGGACCATATACGATCAGGTTTTGTTGGGACAACAGCAGATGAACGTCTGGGTGAATCAGTAACCGTTCAGCCGGAAACGGAAGCAAAACCCCAGGATTCTGTACAATCGTCAGATGAACCAACGCTTCGCAGATCTCAGCGTACGCATAAACCCGTTGACCGGTTCGTGCCAGGAGTATATACATTTCAAGAGATGAGGTGATGTCACGTACGCGAATGACTTCGACCCGTTTACTCAGCCGTGCGTGGATTGGTTACCACACAAAATAGCCAGCCAATCATCAGACACACACCCCCGGTCTCGCAACGCGAGTTCCGTGAGTCTTGTACCTTCCTCAATTGATTGATAAACCTCCTGCTGCTTAGACGTCTTCTGCTTGCTGGGATTACTTGTCTCGGAAGCGTGCGTTACATGCTTATTGGTACTACGTATTAGGTGGCACCACGGAAAATTGGGGCAGATTGTAGCCATAGAACTTTAGCTGCATGCTCTGCGTTTTAGCATATCCATCCGCTGGTCTTAGTGGGGGGGGGGGAACACCACATTTCACATTCCGGAGGCTTTTCACATGCCTGTACAGAAGCTTTTTGTTAACACAAAGCTTTCCGCTACACTCCGCTGGTGTACTAATTTGTCCTCTCGCACAAGTGTACTACAGTGATTACCATGCAGAACATAGTTACTTCAGTTGTCCTGGCAAGGGTTCGCTCTATACACATGCCACGCAGCCTCTCTTACTGTCATCATACATTTCAGGGTTCTACTCCGAATGAATGATTGTGCCCTTGCAGAACGAAGGGGTTTGTTGATCGAGGCAGATTCAATCAGATCACTGAACGTGCCAGTAAAATCCAACAAAGCATTGTCGATGGAACAGTCGTCCGGAAACTTCCAGCTGGCATCTCCCGCAAGTTCTGCCAGTATGTCATAGTGGGTGATTGTTCATAACAACTTAGTTTGTTCTTGTGGATACTCCGCATAACACACGGTCGTAAATTATGGTTACGTGATCATTTCGCCCCAGAGGGCTCTGCAGAAGTGGTTTCTCAACCATGAGCTCTTCGTTCGTGCGCACTAAATCAAGCACAGACGTAAAAATTCACATTATATGAGTAAAAGTCAATACAAGTGAACATACGTTCACTTGCAATATACTCTTACAGATAGCCATTAAACTTCTCGTTGGGGATGCCGGAACTTCCAAAGCATGAATATTGAAGTCGCCTGAGATGAGAACATGACTGCATCGTCCTCGTAAGACCCCATCCAAGTATAATGCCAGGCGAGAGTCCATCTCTGGGGTGGACATTGAGGGATGATAAACAATGACCAAAAGACAAGTTTCGTTGCGTCTCAGTCGCAAACTGCACCACAGTGAGTCATAATCAGCGTTTCCGGGTCGTTCAACGGTTCGCACTGCAAGACGTTGCGGTAGTATAAGATTACACCCCGCCTTCGCTAGGTCAATCGTTTCGGAGAAGGGACATACCATTTATCGTAATTTCCGCATCGGTAAGTTCTGAGTGCAACAAGATTACTGTAACAAGGTTTCCGCATGTGCAGCTTGACGTAGCCGCAGTCCGGCAAGATTATTCAGGAGACCTTGTGCATTGGTGTGCATGCAGAAAAGTTTCTCTGTTCTTAGCAATGAATCGGGGGATGTGTTTTTTGGATAAAAGGTTGTGCCGACTAGTGAAAGGTGCGCAACGAAGCGCTTTTTGGGTGTGTCGATGACGAACTCATCTGTGTCCGATTCATGGATCCTGCAATTACCTCTTTGTTTCTCTCTTTGCACCTAATGTATGGGGTGTGTTTGCCAGTATCGTTGGTTAGTTGATTGAAGTTATCCGAACTCTTGTCGGTAAGTGGTCTGACTAAGTGGCTGTTCTCGTGTGTTTGCTTAGCAGATGCTACTTTGATCCGGAGCTCGGAAGGAAGGCTGCTGCGGCCCTCATACCATCCCTTAAGTAACACTGCTGACATTTGTCCAGATTGAAGGACCACTTTCACAATCCTCAGGCCACATCCCCTGTAGTTTGGAGATCGGCGCAGCCTCGAGATTGATTGTTATATGAGGTATTTCAGGGAGAGGATCACGCGAATGTATCGTCATTGTTCCTGGCCGTGAATGGTCGCTTCGCGCTCATCGTGACTTCCAGTCTAAGGAACACGGTGTACAAGAATAGCCCTGTCTACGGATTCCTTCCGTTGTTCGTCCATGTAGTGCATCGCTTGTCTGCGCTCACTCCACGGGACATCCGGGAATAAGCGGATGGAACATGACACATTCTGGAGTCGAGCTGTCAATAACCTGCTTCATTGGAATAAGTCAAAACAACTCAGAGAAGTCTTGGTTCACCATAGTGCTGTGAGTTTGGGTGACGGGTAAGGCGTGTCAAATTAACGGGCTTAGTTACAACACCTATAGTGTTAGATATAGAGTTCCACTGGTTCACGTCATCGAGTAGTTTTCCTTTTAAGGAATTTGACATCGATTCTAGAATGTTGGTGCAGATTATCGCTGGTATACTACGTACAAATCTGGTTAAGATATAACGACCATCTGGTCTGTATTCAGTCGATGGAGGCTGTTTGCTGCAGCTTCGTCTTCTTCATTTAATATGGGTTCAGTTGGAGGGGCCAAAATCTAAGTTGTCGGTCATCTTCGGTAGCAACCAATTTCCAGCCACAACTAGTGTCAAAGCCCTTCTGAATTTGCAAAGCCGTTTGAAGTGTAGACGAGGCTCTGACATGCTCAATGCGATCGGACTGGCGATGGATTTTCCAGGCATATTTGAGCAGCTGGTGTTATTGGTATTCAATGCCTTAGACATTGTATTTTTAGCGCGCTGCCTAGCTTTCTTCCTCAGTTTTAATGCGGGGTCTGATGAGAATGACAGATTTGCTCTCTCTTACGCTTTCTACAAAGGAATCGCTTTTGGTGCTCCTCATTTGTTCAAACCTTGCCACCAGTCTTTTGTACTTTGCGATAGTTCATGTATACTCTTTATTAATTAGATGACTATACATACTGAGCAGGACCACAGTGAATCTGCTTTACTTGTGTTTATCTTCAGCTGGTTCACTGTGAGCTTTGAACATTTACCATGGTGCTTACCAAGACAAATGTTACACTGGATTCCAATTCGTACATTTTTATGTCATGAAGAAAAGGCCGCAAACTACTGTTGCTCTGGATGCGGCAACATTTGCTTTTGTTTTGTCGCCAGAGTCCACTGCGTCGATCGATGGTATTCCCATAGAGGCCTGAGCGCTTATGGTTTTCTGTCGGTCGCGTGTGCGCTGAATTGTCTGCATGTTCAACGTCTTCATCCTTTGTGCGTTGGGCCAAGGCGGGGCAGATTTAAGCGGCTAGGTCGTTCACCCGGCGAACAGTGACTGAGCGATACGGACACAAAGTACACGATAGCTACTTTGAGGAACGGTAGACAGCTATATATGCTGATTTGCCAGACAAACGTGTAGTTGGCTTACGTTTGAGACTACAAATATTTCGGTGTGGTTCATGCTTCAAAAATTCCTCGATTGTGTTTTTGTGGGATTCACAGTCACACTCATTCATTAGTACCCAACCAGAACCTTTGTCTGCTCAGGAAAAAGTCACTTCGGAATTTGCTCTCAATTCCTTGACGGCGTCAATGTGTTTCTTAGTCAGGATGTTCGATACTTTCCCTTCACAACCTAAGTATGGTTGGGTGAGGTGAACCAGCATGGTTTTGAAGGTATCACTCGCATTCGAAGATGTAGGCGTCAGTTCAATTAGTAGACGCATTAGGTGTTCGAATTGTGTTTTGATATGAACTGACCTATTGGCAGGTTGTGAAAAGCAAAATTTGATTATCCGCATAAGTTTGTATATTTAATTGAATGTCTACACAGTGATATGCGGGCGAGGGTGTAGCTGAGTGGACAGACCTCGGATGAATGCAGTTGTTTCTGGTGTGAAGCAAAGCTGTCGTCAGCGCACAGCAGCATACGGATAGTTATCTCACAGACTTGGGTTCTCACATCGAAACGACGGATGTTCAGCAACCCACCATCAATACGGTGCTCCACACGAACACCGAAATCACAAGCCGCAACTAAAGCACAAGACATTAGCCATGAAGATAAATATTTAACAGCGCAGGAATTAAGACAGCCTTGCTTCACACTAGAGACAAATGCAAAGTCATCCGAGGTCTCTCCACTCAGCTGCACCCTCGCCCCCATACCACTGTGTAGACATTCAATTAACCTTACAAACTTACGCGGACAACCAAACTTACCCAACATCAGCCACAGTGTCTTGCGATTCACTGTATCAAATGCATTGGTGAAATCTACACCAAGCAAGTACAACTACTAGTGTTGCTCCTTGCACTTCTGCAATTGACCAGTCGCAAACACCATATCTAAAGTGCTGCGACATGAACGGAATCCACATTGGTCTTCAGACACGTTCGGTTCCACAGCCTGATTGACGAGGCGTGCAGCAGGATTCGGGAAATCACCTTACCCACACAACTCAGCAAGTTGATGCCACGATAATTCTTGTAAAATTGCTTGCTTCCTTCGCTGTTGTACAGTGGTAGCAAAACGGCATCCTTCAGCTCAGGAGGCACCTCCTCCTCAATCCACACGCGTTGCACCAAGTGGTGCAGCGCAATCATTTACGCGGGTCCGCCGTGTTTCAATACTTCAGGCGGGATCCCATCGGCACCGGCACACTTGCCGTTTCGCAGCTGAACAAGTGCTGTCTGCGTCTCATTCAGTGCCGGCGTGTCCTCCAGATTTGCGTCTACGTCGTGCTATTTCAGGCCGTACCATCTATACCAGTCAATCTCCGAAAAATTGTTCAAGGTACAGCCAAAGTGTTCTGCCGGATCTGCATTATGTCTGCAGGTAGCGCCTAAACTACCATCGATCAGCATCCTCAGCGGCTCGAATCTAGGTCCATACACCCCCTTCAAAGAGTCAAAGAATTCCTTGTGTTGGCGGCGTTCGGCGTAGCATTCCACCTCCTTCGCCTTCTTCGTCCACCATGCATTTTATATGCGACGGAGCTCTTAGATAAATCACCATCTAATTCTTCGAAACCGACTCTTCTTCCCCAAGTCACCGGGGTCCGCAACATGTGCAGCAAATGAAGCATTCTTCTCCGACACCAATGCGCTAACCATCGCATTGTTCTCATAAAACTATTCGGGCCGCTTACAGTTTGCGCACCGTATAGTGTCTTCGACAGCAGATGTCACCTAGTCGCGAATGTGGTGCCACAGGTCGCTCACTGCGACTATGGATTCCACATCGCACAGGCGTGCTGCCATCGCCTTCTCCAGCTCAATACCGTACTCCACAGTATCGTGAGAATGTTAAATTTACGCCGATTCACAGCAGGAGTGCAACACATAGATTTACGGAAACAAATGTACAGTTTGGTCCACACAAACTTGCGATCAGTGCCACATTCAACTCCACGCAGTAAACGTGTCATGCGTACTTCACGCGTAGCACGCTGACGTGCGATGACATAGCCGAGCAGGTGAGCGTGACCCCACCGTGCGTGCGTCCAAGTTGCTATATCACTCGCACTCAGTGCACACTGAGTGTTGGTAATCGTCAGGCCGTGAGCGGCACACAGTGAGTGCAGCCTATCACCGTTCGCATTCGATGAACCAATGCCATGCGGACGGATAACATCTGCCCACACCGATGCATCACGTCCAACGCGCGCGTTAAAATCTCCCAGCAGAAATGGTCGGTCGCTCCTCGGCACAGACAGTAGCACGGGGGATAATTGGGTGTAGAACTGACCTTGCGTGTCATCAGGATATCACATTGTCGAACCGTACGTGATAATAATGGTAGCAAACTTACCTCCTCCGGGTTGTAGGCGAACAGTCATCAGTCGCGTGCTGATGCCGGTGGGCTCACTTGCCAGCTGACTCTTTAGGTGATCGGATAGTGCAAATCCGACCCCACGTTCAAGTGGTGTTGAGGTAGTGTTTCCCACCCAGTAGAACGTGACGCCAGCACCAGCTTCATGCAACTTACCTTGCTTAGCGAGCCGGATCTCACTTTACTCTACAATACCGAGATTGTGCCGCTCCAATTCCATCGTGGCCAGTGCAGTGCGTCGCTCGGGACGCTCAATGGAATTCTGTTCCAACAGTGTGCGCACGTTCCAGCAAGCGATGCTGAGTGCTTTGCGCACAGGCATATGAATGCATTGGTGGGCAATCGCACGTGTGGTGATGGTTGTGCATCAGGAGTTTGCTTGAGGTGCTCCACCCGGAGCCTTTGGCTCAATAGCTTGGCCCACAAGGTAGTGGGTGATTTAGAGGTTGGCTTGAGGGACTTCACCCGGAGCACTTGACTCAATAGCCTGACACACTAGGCAGTGGGGAGCAGATCCAGCTCGGGAAGGTGATTGCAAAGACAGAATGAGATCTGCTTGACGGCTGTCGCACACAGCTTTTAAGGTACTGGAACGATTCATATATGTTTTGCGACCGTGGTAAGATACGCACCTGCGACCATGGTCAGACGAAGGAGGGTTTTGGTGCGTTTGCAGCAATTTGACCAGGGGCTGCCTGGCTTGAGGCATGCAATAGCAAACTATTGAACGCCCGGAGGTGCCCTGCCATCGTCAAAGACAATGCGTGGCGTTCACGCTCTAAGTCAATTTTGCGGTGAGCTTAAAATCCGTGGACCTGTTGACTCCCATGGCTAGGTATTTTGAGAAGAGTATCATCGACCCATTCCAAATCTCCGAAGAGGATGAAACAATAGAAAAAGTGTGTATTACAGGTAAAAACGCAATGCTTAACAAGTCCCGTGGGATGGAAATTATTGCGAAAACTAAATTGCATGACAAGTGAAAAGGGTTTTGGTGGGCTCACCGTAGCATTAGTTAAAATAGCGGAGATGTTCGCTTATTGCAAGTATAAATTTATTGGTTAGGAATTTGGTAAAATACTCTTTAATCGCGTTTTGTAGCCTCTGACCATCAAATCATAAAATAAAATGTAAACGGAGCGACGCATCATCAACCCCTTTTTTAAATATCTCCAGATTGAGAGCAGAAGCGACATAATTAGGGAGGGCGTTAAAAAGATGGCATACGCGGAGGGAAAAGAAATTTCTGCAGCATTCAAGCCGGCTATACTGTATTTTCGGTTGTAGAGAATGACCTCTTAGGTCAGTGTTGTGGTCCAATTCAAGCAGCGGACAGAAAATGTGGTTTGGGTTCTTCAGCATTTGGTAAACCATTATGAGATCCCCCGCAAAAGCCGATATCGACTGCTCTACATTGCAAGAGATTTCAGTCTAACCTTATAGGGCATACGAGAAAGGTCACTCTGTTGAACAGTCTCGAGAGTCATGAGTTCCTGTTTATGTCACGGCTGCCACGCCTTGATAGCATAATCCACGTGCGGTCGCAAATAGGCGTTAAGCCTTTGGCGAAAGATTGAGGGTTCAGACCGATGGAAGGCATTGCGAAGCAGACCGAAGTGTTAATTTCAGCTTTACATCGCCTTCTCTAATTATTTTGAACGCCCGAGCTCTTCCTGTACTAGTAAACTAAGGTCACACTGCTGGGAGGCCTTCTGCGAGGTGTGATCTCCAAGCTTGTAAGCGCTCACCGGCTGGTGACGCAGATGGATCACTGGCAGGGCGCCCACATCTGACAGGAAAACGACTCGGGTACTCATCCAAAGCCTTCGATTAAATGTATCCCCGAAACGCAGCGGGCCTAGCACATGGTCACTTCACTGACTCTTGCGGATTGGCGACATGGCTCTTAACTAGGAGAAGGTCATAACCCAACTCCCACCTGGCGGTCGCCACGAGGAGGCTCCCAGGACATGAGCCCATAGCACAACAGTAACAGCAGTGGGTAGACCATATGACAGAATCTAGCAACCACAAGCCTCAGCGCACAATGGGCTCTCCCCCCATACGCTAACATAAACATACATAGATTAACGGCATGCATATACGGTTATGCCTGTCAATGTGAACCCCACGGCGACAGCCACAGGACACCTGCGCCTACAGAAGGACCATGGGTGGCTTGCGCTGCACCACCCACAGCTCCAACAATACACTCCATATCCATCGCAAACCAGAAAGAATAAGACCGGGAGGCATGCGAATGGGAGCCACGTTCCATCAACGGAGCCGGCCCACACTCATACACAGGCAAACACAAGCACGATGTAGTTGGAGAATGAAGCACACACAAGGCGGTGGCTGGACCGTAGTCCGCTCCACACTGAGTGCATGGAACCACTCTTTGATCCTAACACGGCCACAAGGACCGTGCACCCTGTCCCCTCCAACAACGACCAACTGTCTCCTAGAGCCAGTATGGACGAGGTAGTGGGTAATAGACAGGTAGGCACATTGTCAACATGCGCATCAAGCGCAGCCTCACTGGGGATGTCAAGCAACAGTGAATCACTCGAAATAAGAATAACAAATAATTTGTATCGAATAAGGCCTGTGGTAATGCTGATATATCTACTAAAAGAGCACATGTAATAAATGGGCTACCGACAAATCCGCGATAAGTGTAAGATATCAGAAAATATATTTAAAAAAACGCCACAAATGCGAAAATGTTAGCGAACTTAACCATAATTAGGTTAAACAAAATGTACAAGTGCATGTAAACGTTGAACAATGAACAATGATTTATCACGGGATAAAAGCAAGTGCTTGATACGTCCCGTAGGACGGTTGAGGTGAATATGATGAAATCAAAATATGTCTGGGTCATCTATCGAACGTCTGCCGAGATGAATACTTTGACAATTAAAATTAGTGTAAAATTAAAAAATTATCGAGCGTAAACGTTCAGAAATACACTGGGATGCACTGATCGTGGATATAAGGCGTGCGGAAAGTAAAATATGGTCGCTCACTTAGGTCTATTTGATACATAAATCCTGTTGAAATGCATCCTTGGCGTAATCCACAGTAGAGGAGTTTAGGTAACAAAATTTGAGAGCTAAAAGCAACATCTAGTCGTTTTTGCAAATATCCAAAGTAGGAGAGGATACAACTGAGTCTGGGAGTGCGTTCCAAGGTTTGCAAACCCGAAGGGAAAAGTAATTCCGTCGACACTCTAGACGGCTGTATTGTTCCTTCAACTTTAAGCAGTTACCCCTGAGCTGCGTGTTGTGGCTAAGTTTCAGCAAATGGCGGCATACGTGGTTGGGGTCACTCAATATCTGATACACTAATATGAGATCACCGCGCAGCCTTCGACAGCGCCCGCTGAAAATTCCCAGCAACTTCAGCCTTCGGTGGTAAGAGTGATAGCGCAGACCGTACACATTCTTAGTTGCTCTCCGTTCTGGTGCCTCTATCGCTTCTAGGTCGCGCTTCAACCAAGGTTGCCAAGCTTGGATAGCGTATTCAACATGCGGGCGCACGTAGGAATTGTGCATCATTGGGAAGATTGATGGGTCAAATCTCCCGAATGTTCGCAGCATGCCGACATGCTGGTTGCCTCTTTTCGCAGCTATCTCAGCCTGTTTTGAACAGTTGAGGTCGCTCTGTACGATCACACCCAGGTCATGTTCCTGGGAGCTATTCTGCAGTCCGTTGGTCCCAAGTGAATAGGTGTAGTTATGACAGTGGCGTAATTGTACGACGCGACATTTGTCTACATTGAACGGTAGGGATTTTGAAGTGACCAGTTCGACACTGTGTTAAGATCGCACTGGAGCCGTTCATGGTCTTCCGGTCCTCTGATCTTTCGCCATATCTTGATATCAGCGAAAAATAGGAAATCGGAAGTAATTGATCTCGCCAACTCGTTATTGAACACCAAGAATAGACGAGGTCCAAGAACCGAGCCTTATGGTACTCCGCACGTCACATCGATTGCACCAGACAATGATTCTCGGACTCTCATTACTAGCCGTCGTTCTTGTAGAAAATTGTCAATCCAACTCAGCATTAAGTCGCGAATGCCGTAATTCCGAAGTTTGTGAAGGAGAATGCAATGGTTTAAGCGATAAAATGCTTTTGAAAAGTCCAGGTAGCTGACATCGACCCCAACTCCATCAGCAACAGCTTCAGTCCAGCTATTACGTGCAATTAATAGGTTAGTATTACACGAATGCTTTTGACGAAAGCCATGTTGCTCTGGGGCCATTAAATTGTGGCTTTCCAGGTATTCCATCAGCGCATCTGCGATGATTTATTCCATCACTTTGGATAGTACTGGAAGTAGTGTTATTGGACGGTAGTTGGCAGGATCAGTACGTTAAAACGAGGTAAAAGAAATGATACGCATTGAGACACGATAACAAACCCACCAGCTGAAATAAACAAACTCAGCACGCGAGCACACCGACAGTAAATGGAAGGCAGTGTACCTAGCAACGCTGGGCCTGTTCTGCTTACGTTCTCTGAAGGACTCATCGTCGTTTCGATGTTGGTCCCGAGTGGCCTCGCTCGTGGCTCACTATACCTGACTGACTCATTCACTAGCGACCGCATGTGCTACAGCACCATGCGCTCGACGTCGATGAAGTACACCCCATCGACGACTGTCGGTTCCGCACTTGCAGCTTCTTCTTTGCATGTATGAGGGATTTCTCTTGCACTTCGGCAACCGCCTTTGTGATCGGATTGAGCCACGCACACCGATCAACCGCCTTCGATTCCCATGACCTTTAATCAACATTGCAACGTGATCATGTCCTGTTAACGAAGCGCGGTTTCCCCACATGCCACTATCCTGCCCTCAGCTGACCATATAATATCTGCTTCGGAATCTGCGTCGAATTCATACGCCACACATGACCGAGCCACCTCAGGTGTCTTATCAAAAGTATGCAGTCCACTGCATACATTCCGCTTCGGCGCAACACCTCCGTGTCCGCAACTCTGTCGCGCCAAACAATGTACAGAATCCGTCGCAGACACTGTTGAGGAAACTGCTCGAGATATTTCACATCTCGTCCGTACGTCGTCCACGTTCCACTGCCGTGTAGAAGAACAGACAACACCATGGATTTATGCAACATCAACTTCGTGCTGACGGCAAGTTGGTGTTTGTTCCGCACTCGATACTCAAGCTTCCCGAATGCCGGTGCTGTCTTCGAGACTACGATA
>OX104063.1:230461800-230639355 GCA_944474145.2 Dicrocoelium dendriticum
CAATTTCTATCTACTTTGAATACGGTCCCAGTGATCGCGGTGACTAAGGTTCATTTCAATGTGAATCACAGTCCATTAAATTGAGGTTGCGTGTCGCAATCCAATCACACAACGTGTAATCCAAACTTGACCCTCCAATTAGTCAGTTACCGTTGTGACAAAATGTGTTGCCCATCGTGACCCGGTAGCCAAAGGGGTAGTAGTGTTGGCTGCTATTCCAATGGTCCTGGGTTCAAATCCTGCTGTCTCCACCTGATGAGATGAAAATTACATCGAAACGCGTCGTGGCTGTGCAGTGTTTTCGGGTGGGCAATACCCAATTTCTATCTACTTTGAATACGGTCCCAGTGATCGCGGTGACTAAGGTTCATTTCAATATGAATCACAGTCCATTAAATTGAGGTTGCGTGTCGCAATCCAATCACACAACGTGTAATCCAAACTTGACCCTCCAATTAGTCAGTTACCGTTGTGACAAAATGTGTTGCCCATCGTGACCCGGTAGCCAAAGGGGTAGTAGTGTTGGCTGCTATTCCAATGGTCGTGGGTTCAAATCCTGCTGTCTCCACCTGATGAGATGAAAATTACATCGAAACGCGTCGTGGCTGTGCAGTGTTTTCGGGTGGGCAATACCCAATTTCTATCTACTTTGAATACGGTCCCAGTGATCGCGGTGACTAAGGTTCATTTCAATATGAATCACAGTCCATTAAATTGAGGTTGCGTGTCGCAATCCAATCACACAACGTGTAATCCAAACTTGACCCTCCAATTAGTCAGTTACCGTTGTGACAAAATGTGTTGCCCATCGTGACCCGGTAGCCAAAGGGGTAGTAGTGTTGGCTGCTATTCCAATGGTCGTGGGTTCAAATCCTGCTGTCTCCACCTGATGAGATGAAAATTACATCGAAACGCGTCGTGGCTGTGCAGTGTTTTCGGGTGGGCAATACCCAATTTCTATCTACTTTGAATACGGTCCCAGTGATCGCGGTGACTAAGGTTCATTTCAATATGAATCACAGTCCATTAAATTGAGGTTGCGTGTCGCAATCCAATCACACAACGTGTAATCCAAACTTGACCCTCCAATTAGTCAGTTACCGTTGTGACAAAATGTGTTGCCCATCGTGACCCGGTAGCCAAAGGGGTAGTAGTGTTGGCTGCTATTCCAATGGTCGTGGGTTCAAATCCTGCTGTCTCCACCTGATGAGATGAAAATTACATCGAAACGCGTCGTGGCTGTGCAGTGTTTTCGGGTGGGCAATACCCAATTTCTATCTACTTTGAATACGGTCCCAGTGATCGCGGTGACTAAGGTTCATTTCAATATGAATCACAGTCCATTAAATTGAGGTTGCGTGTCGCAATCCAATCACACAACGTGTAATCCAAACTTGACCCTCCAATTAGTCAGTTACCGTTGTGACAAAATGTGTTGCCCATCGTGACCCGGTAGCCAAAGGGGTAGTAGTGTTGGCTGCTATTCCAATGGTCGTGGGTTCAAATCCTGCTGTCTCCACCTGATGAGATGAAAATTACATCGAAACGCGTCGTGGCTGTGCAGTGTTTTCGGGTGGGCAATACCCAATTTCTATCTACTTTGAATACGGTCCCAGTGATCGCGGTGACTAAGGTTCATTTCAATATGAATCACAGTCCATTAAATTGAGGTTGCGTGTCGCAATCCAATCACACAACGTGTAATCCAAACTTGACCCTCCAATTAGTCAGTTACCGTTGTGACAAAATGTGTTGCCCATCGTGACCCGGTAGCCAAAGGGGTAGTAGTGTTGGCTGCTATTCCAATGGTCGTGGGTTCAAATCCTGCTGTCTCCACCTGATGAGATGAAAATTACATCGAAACGCGTCGTGGCTGTGCAGTGTTTTCGGGTGGGCAATACCCAATTTCTATCTACTTTGAATACGGTCCCAGTGATCGCGGTGACTAAGGTTCATTTCAATATGAATCACAGTCCATTAAATTGAGGTTGCGTGTCGCAATCCAATCACACAACGTGTAATCCAAACTTGACCCTCCAATTAGTCAGTTACCGTTGTGACAAAATGTGTTGCCCATCGTGACCCGGTAGCCAAAGGGGTAGTAGTGTTGGCTGCTATTCCAATGGTCGTGGGTTCAAATCCTGCTGTCTCCACCTGATGAGATGAAAATTACATCGAAACGCGTCGTGGCTGTGCAGTGTTTTCGGGTGGGCAATACCCAATTTCTATCTACTTTGAATACGGTCCCAGTGATCGCGGTGACTAAGGTTCATTTCAATATGAATCACAGTCCATTAAATTGAGGTTGCGTGTCGCAATCCAATCACACAACGTGTAATCCAAACTTGACCCTCCAATTAGTCAGTTACCGTTGTGACAAAATGTGTTGCCCATCGTGACCCGGTAGCCAAAGGGGTAGTAGTGTTGGCTGCTATTCCAATGGTCGTGGGTTCAAATCCTGCTGTCTCCACCTGATGAGATGAAAATTACATCGAAACGCGTCGTGGCTGTGCAGTGTTTTCGGGTGGGCAATACCCAATTTCTATCTACTTTGAATACGGTCCCAGTGATCGCGGTGACTAAGGTTCATTTCAATATGAATCACAGTCCATTAAATTGAGGTTGCGTGTCGCAATCCAATCACACAACGTGTAATCCAAACTTGACCCTCCAATTAGTCAGTTACCGTTGTGACAAAATGTGTTGCCCATCGTGACCCGGTAGCCAAAGGGGTAGTAGTGTTGGCTGCTATTCCAATGGTCGTGGGTTCAAATCCTGCTGTCTCCACCTGATGAGATGAAAATTACATCGAAACGCGTCGTGGCTGTGCAGTGTTTTCGGGTGGGCAATACCCAATTTCTATCTACTTTGAATACGGTCCCAGTGATCGCGGTGACTAAGGTTCATTTCAATATGAATCACAGTCCATTAAATTGAGGTTGCGTGTCGCAATCCAATCACACAACGTGTAATCCAAACTTGACCCTCCAATTAGTCAGTTACCGTTGTGACAAAATGTGTTGCCCATCGTGACCCGGTAGCCAAAGGGGTAGTAGTGTTGGCTGCTATTCCAATGGTCGTGGGTTCAAATCCTGCTGTCTCCACCTGATGAGATGAAAATTACATCGAAACGCGTCGTGGCTGTGCAGTGTTTTCGGGTGGGCAATACCCAATTTCTATCTACTTTGAATACGGTCCCAGTGATCGCGGTGACTAAGGTTCATTTCAATATGAATCACAGTCCATTAAATTGAGGTTGCGTGTCGCAATCCAATCACACAACGTGTAATCCAAACTTGACCCTCCAATTAGTCAGTTACCGTTGTGACAAAATGTGTTGCCCATCGTGACCCGGTAGCCAAAGGGGTAGTAGTGTTGGCTGCTATTCCAATGGTCGTGGGTTCAAATCCTGCTGTCTCCACCTGATGAGATGAAAATTACATCGAAACGCGTCGTGGCTGTGCAGTGTTTTCGGGTGGGCAATACCCAATTTCTATCTACTTTGAATACGGTCCCAGTGATCGCGGTGACTAAGGTTCATTTCAATATGAATCACAGTCCATTAAATTGAGGTTGCGTGTCGCAATCCAATCACACAACGTGTAATCCAAACTTGACCCTCCAATTAGTCAGTTACCGTTGTGACAAAATGTGTTGCCCATCGTGACCCGGTAGCCAAAGGGGTAGTAGTGTTGGCTGCTATTCCAATGGTCGTGGGTTCAAATCCTGCTGTCTCCACCTGATGAGATGAAAATTACATCGAAACGCGTCGTGGCTGTGCAGTGTTTTCGGGTGGGCAATACCCAATTTCTATCTACTTTGAATACGGTCCCAGTGATCGCGGTGACTAAGGTTCATTTCAATATGAATCACAGTCCATTAAATTGAGGTTGCGTGTCGCAATCCAATCACACAACGTGTAATCCAAACTTGACCCTCCAATTAGTCAGTTACCGTTGTGACAAAATGTGTTGCCCATCGTGACCCGGTAGCCAAAGGGGTAGTAGTGTTGGCTGCTATTCCAATGGTCGTGGGTTCAAATCCTGCTGTCTCCACCTGATGAGATGAAAATTACATCGAAACGCGTCGTGGCTGTGCAGTGTTTTCGGGTGGGCAATACCCAATTTCTATCTACTTTGAATACGGTCCCAGTGATCGCGGTGACTAAGGTTCATTTCAATATGAATCACAGTCCATTAAATTGAGGTTGCGTGTCGCAATCCAATCACACAACGTGTAATCCAAACTTGACCCTCCAATTAGTCAGTTACCGTTGTGACAAAATGTGTTGCCCATCGTGACCCGGTAGCCAAAGGGGTAGTAGTGTTGGCTGCTATTCCAATGGTCGTGGGTTCAAATCCTGCTGTCTCCACCTGATGAGATGAAAATTACATCGAAACGCGTCGTGGCTGTGCAGTGTTTTCGGGTGGGCAATACACAATTTCTATCTACTTTGAATACGGTCCCAGTGATCGCGGTGACTAAGGTTCATTTCAATATGAATCACAGTCCATTAAATTGAGGTTGCGTGTCGCAATCCAATCACACAACGTGTAATCCAAACTTGACCCTCCAATTAGTCAGTTACCGTTGTGACAAAATGTGTTGCCCATCGTGACCCGGTAGCCAAAGGGGTAGTAGTGTTGGCTGCTATTCCAATGGTCGTGGGTTCAAATCCTGCTGTCTCCACCTGATGAGATGAAAATTACATCGAAACGCGTCGTGGCTGTGCAGTGTTTTCGGGTGGGCAATACCCAATTTCTATCTACTTTGAATACGGTCCCAGTGATCGCGGTGACTAAGGTTCATTTCAATATGAATCACAGTCCATTAAATTGAGGTTGCGTGTCGCAATCCAATCACACAACGTGTAATCCAAACTTGACCCTCCTCCAATGACCCCGAACATCGTTCATTATACCACTGTGCCAAGCGTTGCGCGTGACCCGATTGCTTAGTTGTATCGGTCACAACTAACATTATGATGGTCCCGGGATGGGTGCCTCCTAAATCTATCTGATCATATGTTATGAAATCAAGGTCATCCTAATAGTGCGCTGTTTTCGGACGGGCAACACCCAATTTTTATTTACTTCAGCCACGGTCCTCGTGATCGAAATACGAAGGTTCACTTCAATCGGAATCGTGATCAACATTGCGCTTTGCAGTCCATCCACACAACGTGTACGTCAAAATGCCCCACTACTTCGTACAGTAAACCCTTTTTCCTAGCGTTATCCATTTTGTCCCGGTGGCTAAGTGGTATAGAGCACAACTAGCATCCCAATAGTCCTGTGTTCAATGCCTTCTCTATCCATCTCATGAAACGTAACGACATCGAAACGCGTTATAGAAGTGCAGTGTTTTCGGGCGGGCAACACCCTATTTCTATCTGCATCAGCTACGCTCCTTGTGATCGAAATACCTACTTTAACTTCAATGTGAATCGCAGTCAACATTGAGATTGGGCGACGCAGTCAATCCACACATCGTAAGCTTCATTATGACCCTCTACTTCGTTCATTTAACCGTTGTGCCAAGCGTTGATCTTCGTGAGCCGGTGTTCTCGAAGTAGCGGTCAAAAAAACATCCAATCGGTCTTGGGTTTAATTCCTGCTAACTCGAGTGGATCAGATGTAATAACATCAAAACTCGTCATAGTGATGCAGCGTATTTACGCTGAGTATTTTCAACTGCTGCTTACATCAGCTGCGATCTACGTGATTGAAAGACCAAATTCACTTCAATGGAAATCGCGGTCAAAATTAAGTTGGAGCTTTGCATTCCATCCACACGAAGGGTAATTAAAAATGACTCACAACTTCGTTCACTTAAGCATTGTGCCAAGCGTTACCCGTCGTGACCCAGTGGCTTAAGGGTAGCGGTCAGAACTGACATCCCAGTGGTCCCAGGTTCGATGCCTGCAAACTCTCTCAGATGAGATGTCATAACATCCAAACGTGTCACATTAGTGCAGTGATTTCAGGTGTGTAACAACTGATTTTAATTTAAATTCGAAGCAAGTTCATTATGAATTGCTCACCTTATCTGAGATTGCGCAGAAGGTTATTCCTTCCGCGACTTTTTGTAAATTCCGCGATTTTTCTGCGTTTGGTAAAATCGCGGAAAGTTGTGGTCTTCACTCATTAGTAAGCTAAAATCTATCCGGATATCTTCGAATTGCTGTGTCGTACGCGTTCACTTTGTGGAAATGCCCAGCTCCGTGGGTCCCACCGCTATCCTCCTCACAGTTTGTAACTGGCATGGCACTGGAGGATGAGCCGGGCTAGATCGTGGTCAAGTGTCAGGCATACCGCTCCGCGCCCGTCACCTATGGCTTAACGGCACAAGGTGCTGGCATCCGGAAGTTATTGGGTCGGAAACCGGCAAGGGTCCGAGGAAGGCGCAGCACTGACGATACCCAGAACGTCGAAACAGTTGTCTGGTGCTATTCCAGACGTGTCGAGGCCTGCGGACTGATAGAGGACTGCTACGAAATATATCTGAAGTTGTGTATAATTTCCATCCATCGTTGTCAACACGGAAAAGATGGTACTAGATGCATGCACCAGCCAAAATTCGTCTTTTCAGGGTGAAATTGTTGATAGGAACTAATTGTTTTAAAATATCAGTTAACCGAACAGTTTTAATAATCTTGCGACACGAACAGTGTGTTTATTGTGCAGTTGGCTTTGTGAGAACCCCCTACTACATCACAATGCTTTATCCTAAAGCAATTATGTCCAATTAACAATGTAACACTGGTTTTATACGGGTAAAAATGTTAACGCTTAACAGCTTCCGTATGATGATTAAGATGCAACTACAAAATATAAAAATATAGGAGTTTATATTGCGAAGCGTTTTTTTCAATTATTCTCATCAGGTCGTAACAGTAATATGAAAAAACATACAACGCGGTAAGGTGCTATCAGCTACACTGCGGAAAACTAAGCCAAGAATTTGGATGGAGTCAGTAAGTCGGAACGATGCCTAGGTCGATTCGTTTAGGATAGGCCTCGCAACCGATTGTAAACCGCCTATGGTTGGCTTCGCAGTCGAGAGTAAGCCGTTAGTTTCCGACACCGAGTAACTGCAGCTTGGGCAGGGCAGGAGGAGCATCTGTACAAGGGCCCGCTGCATGCACAAGTTGGGCTGAGTCAGTCTGATGGAAATAGCTCCAGCTGTCTTCAAGAGATACCTTCTGAGAGCCTTCGGGTAACGTGGTAACACAGAGTAGAAAACTTTAAAAGCATCCGATATTCGAATTTCCTGTCCACTAATGAGCAAATTTCCCATGCAGGCGTTGTTTACGCTTCTACCCATGCCTCTTCTTAACGACCCTGGGCAGTGTTCTGCTACTTGTCTTGACAGACGCTTGGTTGTGTGTCCGAGGTATCTTGCACCACAGGTGCAAGTAACTTGGTACAGGACGTATGCTTGGGACAAGACCAGGAGTCTGTCTTTGAGATGCGGGATCAAAAGGGTGCGGTCTGAGTAAGAAAATGTGGATAAATAGCTGGGTAGGTTTTGGACACTGTGGCTAAGAGTGTGCTTTTCAGTAAGTCCAAGACAATATCTCCTCTGAATAGCACCGACAGAAATACATCCTTTTTTGGTACGGTCAAGATGATTTCGGAGCGCAGAGGAATTGTGGCGTGCTTCCTGAGAAACTGAATTCTGTATCCGTTCTCTCGCAATATCCTGAAGGTCCAATGTTTCTTCTCCTCCAGCGTCTCCGAGCTACAAATTCTGGCGCCACGGTAAACAACGCACTAAATTCCGCTTGTGTCGCAAAGGTACAAAGCTTAAAATGTGTGTGTACTGGCCCGCCCATGTCGGCTTTCAGAAAACGCTCCACTCCAGAGAGACGTCATTGCATTGCTTCAGCAACACGTCCAAAAAGGCCAGGCTTCCTTCTCTTTCTATTTCACTGGTGAAATGCAACACCGGATGTGCGCTGTTAAATTGAGCTAATAGACAAGAAAGATCTCTGTTTGAATCACAAATAATGAAACTGTCGTCAACATATCACAAGTACGAATCGAACACTGAGAGAATCGGTGCAAAGGTCCCTGTTCAAGATTCGCTAGGAAAACATCATTAAGGAGCAGTCCTAGGGGGGACCCCATCGCCACACCGTCAATGTGCCTGTAATAGATTACATAAAATAGGGACTGAACGTTAAATGTGCATCGTAAAATAGGTTCCTTCATTGTGCTAGACGGAATCACGAAATCTATATTCTTGGTGATAATGTAATCACAAAGAAAATTGACGGATTCTAGAAAAGGAACGTTGGTGAAGAGTGATCCTACATCGAATGAAAGCATGAGTTTCTCACGCACTTCCAGTTTCTCTACGTGTTTCACAAATTAAAAGGAGGCTTATAATGAGTGAGTAGAGATACTTGCGCGTTGTTTTCAACACTTTCACTAGCCACTTTGCGACGGAGTGGAAGGCGGAAGAGGACATATCAATAATCGGGCGTAGAGTTACGCTTGGCTTGTGTATTTTCGGAACTCTGTATGGTATAGAAGGATGCGACCTTATTATATTTAACCGAGCAAGTAACGAGTTCATTATCAGATTGGTTTCTCTTAGCTCCTTCAGCCGTTTGGTGACCTTGGCCCCATCCTATGCGGTTTTATCCTTTGGAACTACATCGCGCGCAAATTTTCAGCGGACGCTATCGAATGCTGCGCGGTGATCTTATTTTGGCGTATCAGATACTGTGTGACCCCAACCACGTATGCCGCCATTTGCTGAAACTTAGCCACAACACGCAGCTCAGGGGTAACTGCTTAAAATTGAAGGAACAATATAGCCGTCTGGAGTGTCGACAGAATTATTTTTCCCTTAGGGTTTGCCAATCCTGGAACGCACTCCCAGACTCAGTTTTATCTTTTCCTAAGTTGGACGTTTTCAAAAAAACGGATTAGATGTTGCTCTTGGCTCCCAGCATTTTGTTACCCAAACTCCCCTATTGTAGATTATGCCAAGCATGTTTTCAACAGGATTTATGTATCAAATGGACCTAAGTGAGCGACCATATGTTACTTTCTGCACGCCTTATATCCACGATCAGTGCATCCCAGTGTATTTCTGAACGTTTACGCTCGATAATTATTTTAATTTTACACTAATTTTAATTGTCAAAGTATTCATCTCGGCAGACGTTAGATAGATGACCCAGACATATTTTGATTTCATCACATTCACCCCAAGCATCTTACGGGACGTGTCAAGCACTTGCTTTTATTCCGTGATAAATCATTGTTCATTGTTCAAATTTGCTCGGATTTGCGAAATAGTTAAGAGGTTAGAAACATAGCACTGGAACAATGGTACAATACGGATAATAAAGCCAAGGCTTGACAAGTCCCGTTGGATGGTTTGTGGGAATAACGTTAGTTCAATTAAGTTACACAGAAGTGAAAAGCGCGTCTGTGGACTCAACATATAATCCACGTTAACACATAGATATATCCGTCTAACCCGGTCTCGTGGTGAGCACAATGTTTGTCTGCTTCTTGTCGTCACTCCATGAATAGAAATCAGATCAAGTAATGTAAATGGTGTAAAGCATCGTCGAGTCGTTTTATAAAAATGGGTAGCGTGGGCGCTGAAATGACAAAAGTCGAAAGAGCGTTCCACGGTTGACAAACTCGAAATGAAAAATGGTTTCCACTGCACTCAAGCCAACTGTATTGGGTGGTAATTTACAATTTATGACCCTCAGTTCTGTGTTGCAACTAAGCTTCTGGAGGTGGCGACAAGCGTGACCAGGTTTTTCAAAATCTGGACGTCTAGGATAAGGTCACCCCGTAGACGGCGATATCTTCCGCTGTATACCCACAGGGCATTCAGTCGCCTATGGTATTGAAGATGGGACAACCCCAACACATTTTGCCTTACCCGTCGCCGTGCGGTCTCCAGTGCAACCAGGTCGCGTTTTAACCAGGGTTGCCAAGCCAGGATAGCATACTCTTCATAAGGCCCCACATACCCATTGAGAATTTGGGGGGAGATGCAGGGATCGAACCTCCGGAACGCCCTCCGTAACAGATCGACATGTTGGTTCGCGGTTTTGGACGCCTTCAAGGATTGCGCCGAACAGCCGAGGTCCCTTGGATCACCACCCCAAGGTCTCGCTTTTGTGAGGCGATTTTCAGAATATCGTCTCCAAGCTTATGTGGGTTTGTGGCGGACATGCACGGTTATGCACTTATCTGTGTTAAACGGAGGTAGATTTACCTTTGACCATTCAAAAGCTCAGTCAAAGTCACGTTGCAATATATCGTGATATTCCTGACAGTCGATTGCCCGCCACACCTGGATGTCACCGGCAAAAAGCAGGAAATTTGACTTGGTGACACTCACAAGGTCGTTGCTGAAGAACAAGAATAACCGCGGCCACAACACTGACCCTTGTGTAACACCGCAGTTCACATCAATTGCATCAGGAGATGAACCTCGACCTTGAACCTAAAGGCGCCGCTGAAAAAGAACGTTTTAGATCCATCCAGGGACAGGGTTCCCAACTCCGTATGCTTCCAGCTTTTGGAGAAGAATGATGATCTGTGGGGTCAAATGCTTTGGAAAACTCTAAGTAGATGACATCAGTGCCGGTCCCACGATCGGATATCCCAATCCAACTGCCACGGGCAAGCAGCAAGTTGGTGGTACATGACCGATACTGACGGAATCCGTGTTAATTAGGTGCTATGATGTTAGACCTATCGAAGTAACCCATTACAATCTCAGCTTTGATTGATTTCATCATCTAAGAGAGCACCGGGAAGGGAATCACTGGGCGATAGTTGGCTGGCTCTAAACGCATACAACTGTTGAAAATGGGGGAATGTTGCCTTGCTTCCACCTAATAGGGACCTGCAATTCGTCCAGGCATCTTTGAAAATATCTCGTTAGTGGTTCAGCTATCCTCGTAGCTGTCACCTGCAGCGCTTTCGGAGGAATGTAATCAACTCCGGAAGGCTATGGGTGCGTAACGACAGCAGCTTCCTCAAAATGATCGCTGAACTAATGGTGAGGTAGATAAATACAGGCATCTGGGAGAATGGGACAGGTATGTCACAAATGCTGGTAGCACCATGGAAAATTGGGGCATATTGTAGCCATAGAACGTTAGCTGCATGCTCTGCGTTTTAGCATATCCATCCGCTGGTATTAGTGGGGGGAACACCACATTTCACATTCCGGAGGCTGTTCACATGCCTGTACGGAAGCTTTTGTTAACACTAAAGCTTTCCGCTAGACTCCGCTGGTGTACTAATTTGTCCTCGCGCACAAGTGTGCTACAGTGATTACGATGCACAACATAGTTACTCCAGTTGTCCTGGCAAGGGTTCGCTCTATTCACATGGCACGCAACCTCTCTTACTGTCATCATGCATTTCAGGGTTCTACTCCGAATGAATAATTGTGCCCTTGCAGAACGAAGGGGTTTGTTGATCGAAGCAGATTCAATCAGATCACTGAACGTGCCAGTAAAATCCAACAAAGCATTGTCGATGGAACAGTCGTACGGAAACTCCCAGCTGGCATCTCCCGCAAGTTCTGCCAGTATGTCGTAGTGGGTGATTGTTCATAACAACGTAGTTTGTTCTTGTGGATACTCCGCATAACACACGGTCGTAAATTATGGTTACGTGGTCATTTCGCCCCAGAGGGCTCTGCGGCAGTGGTTTCTCAATCATGAGCTCTTCGTTCGTGTGCACTAAATCAAGCACAAATGTAAAAAATCACATTGTATTGTAGAGGGGCCGCTTCCAAGAATGCCTCGGGGGAGCTCTTCGGAGCGAGCTGAGCTGATCGAGAAGGACGGCTAGCGACGAGCCTGGGCCCGGAACTACGGAGCGGGAATGTGTGGACAGCGCAATAAATCAGACATATACGCCGCTAGCGCAGCCCACAGGACAGACGCCGAGCCGATTGACACAGCCCAGAACAAGCAAGTCGAGAGCTCTCAAACGACTCCTGGCCGATCCAAATCGGGTACAGAGAAGTGGAGATCGAGGCGAAAACAGGAAGGCGTGTCTTCCAAGTCAGAGCTCCCGAGGCGAAAGGACTGGCTCGTCTCTAACATCCGCACCTGTGTTGCGTTGTGGGACGGAAAGCTAGTCGATATTCGATGGCGCGCGTGAGACCGATATGTGCCCATTTTCGGTGTGCAATAAACACCTACCCCCCTGTCGTGTCGTTTTCGCTACAGTATGATTAAAAGTCAATGCAAGTGAACATACGTTCGCTTGCATCAAGCACAGAAGATTTATTTCCGGCTCTGAATCGGATGGGTGGACTGAGATGGCAGAAGAGCGGAATGCTTGCAATATACTCTTGCAGATAGGCCTTAAACTTCTCGTTGGGATGCCGGAACTTCCAAATCATGAATATTGAAGTCGCCTGAGATGAGAACATGACCGTATCGTCCTCGTAGGACCCTTCCCAAGTATAATGCCAGGCGGGAGTCCATCTCTGGGGTGCACATTGAGGGATGATAAACAATGACCAAAAGACAAGTGTCGTTGCGTCTCAGTCGCAGAGTGAGTCTTTAATCAGCGTTTCCGGGTCGTTCAACGGTTCGCACTGCAAGACGTTGCGCTAGTATAAGATTACACACCCGCCTTTGCTAGGTCGATCGTTTCGGAGAAGGGGCATACCATTTATCACAATTTCCGCATCGGTAAGTTCTGAGTGCAACAAGGTTTCCGTAACAAGGTTTCTGCATGTGCAGCTTGATGTAGCCGCAGTCCGGCAAGATTATTCAGGAGACCTTGTGCATTGGTGTGCATGAAGGAAAGTTTCTCTATTCTTAGCAATGAATCGGGGATGCTTGTTTTGGATAAAAGGTTGTGCCGACTAGTAAAAGGTGGGCAACGAAGAGCTTTTTGGGTGTGTCGATGACGAACTCATCTGTGTCCGATTCATGGATCCTGCAGTTACCTCTTTGCTTCTCTCTTTGCACCTAATGTATGGGGTGCTTTGCCAGTTTCGTTGGTTTGTTGATTGAAGTTATCCGAACTCTTGTCGGTAAGTGGTCTGACAAAGTGGCTGCTCTCGTGTGTTTGCTTAGCAGATGATACTTTGATCCGGAGCTCAGAAGGAAGGCTGCTGCGGCCCTCATACCATCCCTTAAGTAACACTGCTGACATTTTTCGAGATTGAAGGACCACTTTCACAATCCTCAGGCCACATCCCCTGTAGTTTGGAGATCGGCGCAGCCTCGAGATTGATTGCGCTATGAGGTATTTCAGAGAGAGCGTCATGCGAATGTATCGCCATTGTTCCTGGCCGTGAATGGTCGCTTCGCGCTCATCATGACTTCCAGTCTAGGGAACACGGTTTACAAGAATGACCCTGTCTACGGATTCCTTCCGTTGTTCCTCCTTATAGTGCATCACTTCCCTGCGCTCACTCCACGGAACATCCGAAAATAGGCGGATGGAACATGACCCATTCTGGAGTCAAGCTGTCGATAACCTGCTTCATTGGCATAAGTTAACACAACTCAGAGAAGTCTTGGTTCACCGTAGTGCTGTAAGTTTGGGTGACGGGTAGGGCTTGTCAAATGAACGGGCTTAGTTACAACACCTATAGTGTTAGATATGGAGTTCCACTGGTTCACGGCATCGAGTAGTTTTCCTTTTAAGGAATTTGACGTCGGTTCTAGCACCTTGGTGCAGGTTATCGCTGGTATTCTACGTGCAAATCTGGTTGAGGTCAAACGACCATCTGGTCTGTATACAGTCAGTGGGGCTGTTTGGGTACAGCTTCGTATTCTTCATTGAATATGGGTTCAGTGGGAGTGGCCAAAATCTAGGTTTTCGGTCACCTTCGGCAGCAACCAAGTTCCAATCATCACTGGTGTCAAAGCCCTTCTGAATTTGAAGAACAGTTTGAAGTGTGGACGAGGCTCTGGCCATGCTCATTGCAATCGGACTGGCGGTGGTTTCTCAGGCATTTTTGAGCAGCTGGTGTTATTGGCGTTTAATGCCACAGATAATGTATTTGTAACGCGCTGCCAAGCTTTCTTCCTCAGTTTTAATGGGGGGTCTGATGAGAATGACTGAGATTTACTCTCTCTTACGCTTTCTAAAAATGAATCGCTTTTGGCGCTCCTCATTTGTTCAAACCTTGCCACCAGTCTTTCGTACTTTGCGATAGTTCATGCATACTCCACTAGTTAGGTGACTATGCATACTGAACAGGACCATAGTGAATCTGGTTTACTTGTGTGTATCTTCCGCCGGTTCACTATGAGCTTTGAACATTTACCATGGTACTTGCCAAGGCAATTGTTACACTGGATTCCAATTCGTACATTTTTATGTCATGAAGAGAAGGCCACAAAGTACTGTTGCTCTGGATGCGGCAACATGGGCTTTTGTTTGGTCGACGCAGCCCATTGCCTCGATCGATGGTATTCCCATAGAGGCCCGAGTGCTTGTGGTTTTCTGTCGGTCACGTGTGCGCTGAATTGTCTACATGTTCAACGTCTTCATTTTTGTGCGTTGAGTCAAGGCGGGGCAGATTTAAGCGTCTAGGTCTTTCACCCGGCAAACAGAGTGACTGAGCGATACGGACACAAAATACACGATAGCAACTTTGATGAACGGTAGACAGCCATATATGCTGATTTGCCGGATGAAACGTGTAGTTAGCTTACTTTTGAGACTAACAATATTTCGGTGTGGTTCGTGCTTCAAAAATTCCTCGATTGTGTTTTGTGGGATGCACAGTCAGACTCATTCATTAGTACCCAACCAGAATCTTTGTCTGCTCAGGAAAATGTCACTTCAGAATTTGCTCTCAATTCCTTGACGGCGTCTATGTGTTTCTTAGACAATATGTTCGATACTTTCGCTTCACAACCTAAGTATGGTTGGGCGAGGTGAACCAGCGTGGTTTTGAAGGTATCACTCGCATTCGAAGATGTAGGCGTCAGTTCAATTAGTAGACGCATTAGGTGTTCGAATTGGGTTTCGATATGAACTGACCTATTAGCAGGTTGTAAAAAGCAAAATTTACTTATCCGCATAAGTTTGTATGTTTAATTGAATGTCTACACAGGGATATGCGGGCGAGGGTGTAGCTGGGTGGACAGACCTCGGATGGATGCAGTTTTTTTCTGGTGTGAAGCAAGGCTGTCGTCAGCGCACAGCAGCATACGGATAGTTATCTCACAGACTTGGGTTCTCGCATCGAAACGACGGATGTTCATCAACCCGCCATCAATACGGTGCTCCACACGAACACCGAAATCACAAGCCGCAACTAAAGCACAAGGCATTAGGCATGAAGATAAATATTTAACAGGGCAGGAACTAAGACAGCCTTGCTTCACACCAGAGACAACTGCAAAGTCATCCAAAGTCTCTCCACTCAGCTGCACCCTCGCTCGGATACCACTGTGCAGACATACAATTAACATTACAAACTTACGCGGACAACCAAACTTACCCAACACCAGCCACCATGTCTCTTGGTTCACTGTATCAAATGCTTTGGTGAAATCTACACCAAGCAAGTACAACTACTAGTGTTGCTCCTTGCACTTCTGCAATTGACGAGCCGCAAACGCCATATCTAAAGTGCTGCGACATGAACGGAATCCACATTGCTCTTCCGCCACGTTCGGTTCCACAGCTTGATTGACGAGGCAGTGGAGTAGGATTGGGGCAAGCACCTCGCCCACACAACTCAGCAATTTGACGTCACGATAATTCTTGTAAAGTTGCTTGCTTCCTTTGCTGTTGTACAGTGATAGAAAAACGGCATCCTTCAGCTCAGGAGGCACCTCTTCCTCAATCAACACGCGTTGCACCAAGTGGTGCAGCTCAGTCATTTACGCGGGTCCGCCGTGTTTCAATACTTCAGGCGGGATCCCATCGGCACCGGCATACTTACCGTTTCGCAGCTGAGCAAGTGCTCTCTGCGTCTCATTCAGTGTCGGCGTGTCCTCCAGATTCGCGTGTACGTCGTCCTATTTCAGGCCGTACAATATATACCAGTCAATCTCCGAAAAATTGTTCAAGGTACAGCCAAAGTGTTTTTGCCGGAGCTGCATTATGTCTGCAGGTAGCGCCTAAACTACCATCGATCAGCGTCCTCAGTGGCTCGAATTTCGGTCCATACATCACCTTCAAAGAGTCAAAGAATTCATTGTGTTGGCGGCGTTCGGCGTAGCATTCCACCTCCTTCGCATTCCTCGTCCACCATGCTCTTAAGTAAATCACCGTCTAATTCTTCGAAACCGACTCTTCTTCCCCAGGTCACTGGGATCTGCCACCTTTGCAGCAAATGATGCATTCTTCTCCGATACCAATGCGCTAACCATCGCATTGCTCTCATCAAACTATTCGGGCCGCTTACAGTTTGCACACCGGATAGTGTCCTCGACAGCATCTGTCACCTGGTCGCGAATGTGGTGCCGCAGGTCGCTCACTGTAACTATGGATTCCACATCGCACAGGCGTGCAGCCATCGCCTTCTCCAGCTCAATACCCTACTCCACAGTACCGTAGGAATGTTAAATTTACGCCGATTCACCACAGGAGTGCAACATATATATTTACGAAAACATATGTACAGTTTGGTCCACATTAACTTGTGATGAGTGCAGCATTCAACTCGACGCAGTACACGTGCCATGCGTACTTCACACGTGGCACCCTGACGTATGATGACATGGTCGAGCAGGTGAGCGTGACCCCACTGTGGGTGCGTCCAAGTTGCTATATCACTCGCACTCACTGCACACTGAGCGTTGGTAATCGCCAGACCGTGAGTGGCACATGGTGAGAGCAGCCTGTCACCGTTCGCATTCGCTGAACCAATGCCATGCGAACCGATAACATCTGCCAAACCGATGCATTACGTCCAACGCGCACGTTAAAATTCCCCAGCAGAAATGGTCGGTCGCTCCTCGGCACAGGCAGTATCACGGAGGATAATTGGGTGTAGAACTGACCATGCGTGTCATCAGGATAACACATGGTCGGACCGTACGTGATAATAACGGTAGCAAATTTATCTCTTCCGGGTTGTAGACGAACAGTCATCAGTCGCGCGCTGATGCCGGTGGGCTCACTCGCCAGCTGACTATTTAGGCGATCGGATAGTGCAAATCCGACCCACATTCAAGTGGTGCTGAAGTAGTGTTTCCCATCCAGTAGAACGTGACGCCAGCACCACCTTCATGCAACTTACCTTGCTTAGCGAGCTGTCTCACTGTACTCTACAATATCGATGTTGTACCGCTCCAATTCCATCGCGACCACTGCAGTGCGTCGCTCGGGTCGCTCACTGGAATTCTGTTCCAATAGTGTGTGCACGTTCCAGCAAGCGATGCTGAGTGTTTTGCGCACAGGCATATGAATACATTGGTGGGAAATCGCACGCGTGGTGATGGTTGTGCATCAGGAGTTTGCTTGAGCGGCTCCACCCGGAGCCTTTGGCTCAATAGCTTGACCCACAAGGTAGTGGGTGGTTTGGAGGTTGGCTTGAGTGAATCCACCCGGAGCACTTGACTCAATAGCCTGACACACTAGGCAGTGGGAAGCAGATGCAGCTCGGGAATGTGATTGCAGATACAGTGACGGATCTGCTTAAGATCCGTCACACGCAGCCTTTGAGGTACTGGAACGATGCATATATGTTTTGCGACCGTGGTAAGATACGCACCTGCGACGCAGGAGGGTTTTGGTGGGTTTGCAGCAATTTGACCAGGGGCTGCCTGGCTTGAGGCATGCAGTAGCAAACTATTGAACACCCGGAAGTGCCCTGCCATCGTCAGAGACAATGCAGGGCGTTCACACTCTAAGTCAATCTTGCGGTGAGCTAATAATCGGTGGACCTGTTGACTCCCATGGCTAGGTATTTTGGGAAGAGTGTCGTCGACCCCTTCCAAATCTCCGAAGAGGATGAAACGATAGAAAAATTGTGTATTACAGGTAAAAACGCAATGCTTAGCAAGTCCTGTGGGATGGAGATTATTGCGAAAACTAAATTGCATGACAAAGTGAAAAGGGTTTTGGTGGACTCACCGTAGAATTAGTTAAAATAGCGGAGATGTTCGCCTATTGCAAGTATAAATTTATTGGTTAGGCGTTTGGTAAGGTACTGTTTAATCGCGTTTGTAGCCACTGACCATCAAGTCATAAAATAAAATGCAAACGAAGCAACGCATCGTCAACTCCTTTTTAATATCTCCAGATTGGGAGCAGAGACGACATAATTAGGGAGGGCGTTAAAAGGCTGGCATACGCGGAGGGAAAATAAATTTATGCGGCATTCAAGCAGGCTATACTGCATTTTCGGTTGCAGAGAATGATCTCTTAGGTTAGTGTTGTGGTCCAATTCAAACAGCGGACGGAAAATTTGGTTTAGGTTCTTCAGCATTTGGTAAACCATTATGAGATCCCCTGCAAAAGCCGATATCGACTGCTCAACATTCTTAGAGGGTTCAGCCTAAGCTTATAGGGCATACGAAAAAGGTCACTTTGTTGTGGTCTCGAGAGCCATGAGTTCCTGTTTCTGCCACGGCTGTCACGCCTTGATAGCATATTCCACCTGCAGTCGCAAGTACGCGTTAAGCCTTTGGCGAAACATTGAGGGTTCAGACCGATGAAAGGCATTGCGAAGCAGGCCGAAGGGTTGATTGCAGCTTCACATCGCCTTCTCTAAATATTTCGAACGCCCGAGCTCTTCCTGTACTAGTAAACTAAGGTCACGCTGCTGAGAGGCCTTCTGCGAGGTGTGGTCTCCAAGCTTGTAAGCGCTCCCCGGCTGGTGACGCAGATGGATCACTGACAGGGCGCCCACATCTGACAGGAAAACGACTTGGGTACTCATCCAAAGGCTTCGATTAAATGTACACCCGAAACGCAACGGGCCTAGCACATGATCAGTTCACCAACTCATGCGGATTGGCGTCATGGCTCTTAACTAGGAGAAGGTCGTAACCCAACTCCCACCTGGCGGTCGCCACCAGGAGGCTGCCAGGACATGAGCCCATAGCACAACAGTAGCAGCAGTGGGTAGACCATATGACAGAATCTAGCAACCATAAGCCTCAGCGCACCATGGGCTCTCCCGCCACACGCCACCATAAACATACATGGATTGGCGGCATTCCTATCCGGTTAAGCCTGTCACTGTGACCTCCACGGCGACAGCCACAGGACACCTGCGCCCACAGAAGGACCATGGGTGGCTTGCGCTGCACCACCCACAGCTCCAACAATACACCCCATATCTATTGTAAAGCCGGAGGAATAAGACAGGGAGGCATGTGGATGGGAGCCACGTTTCATCAACGGAGCCGGCCCACACTTCTTCACAGGCAAATACAAGCACGCTGTAGTTGGGAAATCAAGCGCGCACAAGGCGGTGGCTGGACCGTAGTCCGCTCCACACTGAGTGCATGGAAACCACTCTTCGAGCCTAGCATGGTCACAAGGACCGTGCACCCCGTCCCCTCCAGCAACGACCAACTGTCTCCTGGAGCCAGTATGGACGAGGTAGTGCGTAATAGACAGGTAGGCACATTGTCAACATGCGCATCAAGCGCATCTCCACTGGGGATGTCAATTAACAGCGAATCGCTCGAAATAAGCAAAACAAATAATTTGTGCTGAATAAGGTCTGCGGTAATGCTGACATATCTTTACTAAAGGAGCATATGCAAGAAATGGGCTACCAACAAATTCGCGATAAGTGTAAGATGTCAGAAAATATATTTAACAAATGCCACAAACGCGAAAATCTTAGCGAACTTAACCATAATTAGGTTAAACAAATGTACAAGTGCAGGTGAACGTTAAAACGAGGTAAAAAAAATGATACGCATTGAGGCACGATAGCAAACCCACCAGCTGAAATAAAGAAACTCAGCACGCAAGCACACCGACTGTAAATGGAAGGCAGTGTACCAACCAACGCTGGGCCTGTTCTGCTTACGTTCTCTGCAAGACTCATCGTCCTTTCGATGTTAGTCCCGAGTGGCCTCGCTCGTGACTCACTAGACCTGCCTGACTCAGGCACTCGCGACCGCATGTGCTACAACATCATGCGCTCGACGTCGATGGAGTACACCCCATCGACGACTGTCGCTTCCGCACATACTGCTTCTTCTCTGCATGCACGAGGGATTTCTCTTGCACCTCGGCAACCGCCTTCGTGATCAGATTGCGCCATGCACACCGATCAACCGCATTCGATTCCAATGACCTTTAATCAACATTACAACATGATCATGTCCTGTTAACGAAGCGCAGTTTCCCCACGTGCCGCTTCCCAATACTCAGCTGACCAGATAATATCAGCTTCGGAATCCGCGTCGAATTCATACGCCACACATGACCGAGCTACCTGAGGTGTCTCAGCAACAGTATGCAGTCCACTGCATACATTCCACTTCGGCGCAACACTTCCGTGTCCGCACCTCTGTCGTGCAAACCTATGTACAGAATCCGTCGCCGACACTGTTGAGGAAACTGCTCGAGATATCTCACATCTAGTCGGTACGTCGTCCATGTTTCACTGCCTTATAGAAGAACGGACAGCACCATGGATTTATACAACATCAACTTCGTGCTGACGGTAAGTTGGTGTTTGTTCCGCACTCGGTACTCAGGCTTCCCGAATGCCGGTGCTGTCTTCGACACCTGTGTGGCAAGCTGTGCGACTGTGTGACCGCGTGACGCGCGCTCCTGGATAATTTGTGTTATTTCTCTCTATTCGCCTTCCATTTTGTGCCACATCTTCGGAATTACACTCAATCGTCTCGGATTGTCGAGACCTATCCAACGGATTCAGTCTTTCTGCAGTACTACTAACGACACACTGGCAAACCCTGAACACCGCCTTTGACAGATCATTCGGTAAGACCTGCTTGTGAAACTGCGTTGTTTTTTATTTTTCCCACTACATTGGGATACCATTCGACGGAGCTTTTTTAAGGCTACTAGACAACACCTTACTTATTGTAGTGCACCTCTAGATACCACAAATAGAGGTTATTTTGTGATCACGCAATTACCGCTGTAACTCCCTTAACGCGTTTTGCCACGCAAAGCCTTTGCGATATTCCAATGTCCACTGTTCCTCGCGTGCACATGACGGGCCGACGCAGTCTCAAATCTACGCCAATGAACAACCAATCCAAGGTCAATAGTGGTCCAGACACGTCGGTCACCAAATGCTCGCTTTGTTCCAATTCCTTCGATGGGGCTACAACACACTGTATGTCGATCGACGGCTTGTGTGTGTGTGACGCATGTTCAGCCAAACCGTTGGCTAGGGTCATTCAAGTGCTTATGGCGAAATGTGAAAGTTTAGCCCTAACGGTCACAGAACTAAAGGAATTGACTACTAGCTTGGTAAAAAAAACCACTGAACTTGAGTCGCAGATTAGTGTATTAAGTAGCCCGAATCCCAGACCTGTCAAAAGGCGAGAGCCATTTAGTAAAGAAGCCACACAGTACGGTAAAAATAGCACACCATTGTTGATGGACGCCAGCGAAGACAGGCCTGTCGAACGACCTCCCAAGTTTTGTGAAGTGTCTCAAGGCTTAAACAGCTATGCACAAACTGCACGCTCAACTCTGTCACGGGTTGGACAGCAACATTTGACCCCCACAAACAGCACAACAAACGGCGTTCCGCGTATGCAGCCATGTAGCAGCGCAGGCTCTCCCTGCACAAGGGACAAGATGAGTAGTCAACCTAGACAAATGTCCACCAGTAACAACTCTCAGGATAAGCAGTTAGTGTACAACAAAAACGCTCTGACAATTATGTGTTCAAATGTACCAGAGCCCACGAGCGAGTCGCTAAAAGGTAGGCAAGTGGAAGAACAAAACCGCTGGGCAGAGATATGCTGTGCTCTCGAAATTAACGTTCCTGCAACTAGTCTTACGCGCATTTCCCGAAATCCATCCTCGCCGCATTTAGGACAACCTCGGTTATTACGAGTAACATTTGGTAACACACGCGACCTGGAGGATGTGCTCCTGACAGGCCACAAGCTAACGAATTCCTCTCTCAGCGCCCGCATTTTTCCAGATAAACCATGGATAGAAAGGCAAAAATGGAAATCCGACCCAGTCGCGTCACGACATGATGCGACGAAGAAAGTAGTGCTGGTCCACGGTGTCCCAGAACTTAACCATGGCGATATAAATGAACATCAGAAGCACGATATCGAAGAGTGGAGGTACATAACGGAGCTCTACAACATACAAAATATCGTGACTTTCGATGTCACCCGTCTAGCGGCCTCCTCAAACTATCAGGGTAACGGGCCAAAAATTTTGAAAGTCACCGTGGCTACACCTGAGATGGTATCAACCGCCGTCCAAGCGTGGCACGACAACAGAAAACGTGGGCCACCTGAAATACGTTTAAGACCGTTCCTAAACAAAGTACGGGCTACAGATACAGACGAACCGGACTCGGTTGTACCTAAATCAGGTCAGACAAATGTGCAAACGCCTCTGACAAAAAACGTACGCAGACCGGCACAATCCGTGCCGGTCAACCACAACGAACCGAGCTCCTAATGTGTCAACAGATACAGTGCTGCTACACAAACGCTCAGGGGCTCAACTCTAAGCTACCTGAATTGCGCCATCGACATAACACAATCAATTGGGATATCATAGCTGTAACTGAAACCTGGCTCTCCAATGACATGCTCGACACGGAAATCGAAATCAGTGATATGTCAGTTATTCGCAATGATCGTCCATCTCGCGGTGGCGGCGTTGCTCTGTACTATCGGAATTGTCTGAGATGTGAGGCTATTAACGAACGTCACCTTGCTGTCTCCGACGCTTTGTTTTGCCGAATGCAGCTAAATGGCCGAGATGGTGAACCTTCGAAGAAGACGTGGGATGCTTGTCTGTTGGCAGTTGTCTACAGGCCACCGAACTCCACCGCAGACCGAGATGACATTCTGTTAAACGCGCTTCATTATGCAGTTTCTCAAAACTACTCACATTGTCTAATCATGGGCGATTTTAACGTACCCTCAATTGTCTCAGCGACTTCTAGCGGTCCTTACTTCAAATCAAAGATTCTCGAGTTTATGGATACGGCAGCTCTGTACAACCACGTGCACCGCCCAACTAGACACCGCGGTTCAAATAAGCCATCGCTTCTAGATTTAATCCTAACCAACGAAGAGTTGATGATTGAGACAATTTCATACGATCCACCATTAGGCAACAGTGACCACTCAGTGTTGAATTTTGCCTATGTGTGTTACGCCAATACTACTGAAATCAGACATGAAAACCGACGAACTATAACCAACTATTCCGTGCTGCACAGCCTAGCGACAACCGTCAACTGGGACCTCAATCTACAGAGCACGGCAGACGACGCGTGGAACGAACTAAAAGACAAAATTAGCGGTGTCACGCAAGCAGCGTCAAAAGTCATACCATTACGAGTGCCGCGCCGGACCAACACCTGGATCCGAAGCAGAACGCGTAAATGGATTAGCACCAGAGACGAGATCTGGAGACAATACGCGCTGAACCATTGCGATGCCACCTGGGAGAATTACAAAATAGTGAGGAACTATTGCACATCACTGATTAGAGCCGATAAGTACGAATGGCAAAAAAACATGGTACTTAAATTCACGAACAATACAAAACTGCTGTACAGGTACGTGAACAGCAGAAGAAAAGTTAAAACAGGAATACCACCACTCAAGACAGATGGTGGCCTAACGACTACTGCTGTGGATGCTGCGAATGCATTACTTCTGCAGTTTGGCACAGTGACTGCAAACGCCATTGAACCTTTGCCAAACCAGCATTCACCCAACGTGGTCGGCATATCAACTGTCACTTTTACCTCAGCAGCTGTCGCTAGCAAACTACGGTCTCTAAGAGAAAATAGCGCTCCGGGAGTCGACAAGATCAGACCCAAAGTTCTTAAAACTCTTGCTCCCACCATAGCAGCACACCTCGCAAGCTTTTTCCAAAGTCTACTCAATTCCCAAACACTTCCGTCTGAGTGGAAAAGCGGGATAGTCACTCCGATATACAAAGGAGGTAAGCGATCGGATCCTGCCAACTACCGACCCATTACTCTCCTCCCTGTGTTATCAAAAGTAATGGAATCGTTAGTTGCAGATGAAATTACACGATATTTTGAGAGTCTGAAGCTAATTTCTCACCTCCAACACGGCTTTAGGCGCAAACGATCTTGCCTCACAAATCTGCTTCTTGCTCGGGATTCATGGACCAAAGCACTTGATGAAGGATCCCCCTTGATGTGATTTACCTAGACTTTTCGAAGGCATTCGACAGAGTCAATCACTTAGCTCTGCTTCATAAGCTTCGTGCCTACGGTATTCATGGTTCCCTACTCACCTGGCTAGCAGCATATTTGCATGACAGAACGATCAAGGTCAGAGTCGCCGATGCCCTCTCGGAAACCCTCTGCATCTCCAGCGGTGTTCCTCAAGGATCCGTCCTTGGTCCCCTCCTTTTTCTGGTCTACATTAACGACCTCCCGGATAATATCCAATCCTCGATGCAAATTTTTGCAGATGACGCAAAAATCTGGAGAGTTATTCGCTCAACATCAGACTGTGCCCTCCTCCAGAATGATTTGGATAGAATCAACAAATGGGCAGATATAAATCATCTCCCCCTGAATCCTGCCAAGTGTCACCTACTGTCATTGCGCAGCAATCTTGCCAACACGTACCTCTTGGGGCAGTACGTTTTACGGCGCGTGACCACAGAAAAAGACTTAGGTATCATTGTGCAAGAAAGTCTGGGGAATTCGCTCCAATGTTCCAAAGCAGCGAACGTGGCGAACATGAACCTGAGACTTTTGAGGCGAGCTTTTGGTGTTTTTGAACGACGGCTGGTACCCATGCTTGTCAACTCCTATATCCGTCCCCACGTCGAATATGCCGTCCAGGCTTGGTGCCCATGGTTAAAACGAGACATTCATCTCTTAGAGCAGCCCCAACGAAGAGCTACCAAGGCAACACGCGGATTATCTGGTCTCAATTATGAAGTGCGTCTCAGTTTAATCGGAATGTTTTCCTCCGAATACCGACGACTACGCGGAGATCTCATTCTCGCATACCGGATATTAACGGAAAGCGATCACCCGTGCAAATCGCTGCTCACCCTAGCCTCATATAAGCGATCGAGAGGTCATAACCTCAAGTTGATAATCCAACACTCCCGATTAGACTGTAGAAAATATTTTTACTCTCTTAGAATCTGTTCACAATGGAATGCCTTGCCAACGCATGTGGTAAACGCTCCGAACATTACAGCCTTCAAACAACTGTTAGACATTCATCTGAGTGACAAGCAACGCATTGTGGTGTAATGTACCAGGTTTAGACTATTGGCATTTCAGTTTCATGTCGGAATCTAATGATTTTTATCTATTTGCATTTACCATCCTATGGGTCTTGTAAAGCCAATGCTTTTTATCCCATCATACACTATTGAACTATTGAGCTATATTCGAGACTTCGATACACATGTCGCTGTTTATCTGTATATTGAATTCGAATCCAACGCAGTAGTGGAGCACCAGGTTTTAGTGACTAGGATTGCATTTGGAATACTCAAACGTGCAGTCATTTTTAGAAAAGGAATTTTGTTGTTAATAGTTCTCGCGTTGATCAGTAGTAGGGGAAATGGTATGTGTGTGTTAGCAGGGTTGTTGAGAACATTTTGTAGGATTGTGAATTGGGGGTACAAACTCGTGGTATAGAGGGTGAATACAGCTATGAAGGGGCATAGGCAAACTCTAATACAATTATGCAAGTGGGTGTGGTGTCGGTCCGGATCACTTGGATTGCTGGTTGCAAGAAAGAGCGCTGATGCATGAAGGATGGGATGTACCTGCCTTAGTAGTGATTCATTCGTGTCATATGTTCAAACTGCACGAAGATTGAAAATAGATTGTTTGCTTCCATTGGTTGTATCAACGATGGGAGGGGTTGTGGTACTACTCACACATCTAATAAAATATGGTTACAGTTCGGTGATAAACGGTGAGGGGTCATGCATGGGATCTGGCAGATGTGCTGTTCCCCGATGTTCAGTACTCTTCAGATAGTCATCTAATTGTTTAATACTGTAACATTCCGAAGGTGAGCAATACACCGTCTATGTAGTTTGCAACACGGTTTTGCAACGCTGCACAGTACGCTGCTTGCCCAGCGGTTGAACTCACGGGCACATTCGGTGTGAACGGCATAATTGTCACAATTCGCTATTTTTGAAGGTATAGGTCGAACAGTGGATCTTTTAACTGACACAACTACATAATATTGGCACTTGTGACAGTGTGTGTGTGTGTGTGTGTGTTTACTGTTAGTGTGCGCAATCTTCGTGTGCGCTTTTATGTCGGTGTGCCTTTTGCTGTGCGCAATTTTTGTGTACGCTTTTCTCATGGTATTCCCAAGTTCCCCACAGCACTAGTTAAAAACGGATAATTTTTACTCTGTATTGCTATTTTTTAGTTGAATTAAGGCCTCATTTTAAAGCAACACGACTGTTGGCTACTGCCACATCCAGTGGAATAATAATAACATTTCACCCGGTTTTTACTATGCAACCTCTGGTAATAAGCACATACAAAGAGAATTTGGCAGTATTTTGGATTATTTTTAAGCCCAGATGATGTTCGTCATAGTGGCCAGTATTCTTGTCTCTCTGGGCGCATGGTATCTCATTGCCCTGAGGTTTTTCCGTAGTCAAGTGTGTGCAGTTCTCGTTACGTGTGTTTACTAGATTCCTTCATCATATATACCATTCCATTCGTTTTCACACATGCGATTGCGTATATGCTTCAGCTCATACATGTGTAAACCATATATGGAAACCTGTATTACCTTGCATCTTCTCATTTGCACATCCCAATTTATACCTTATGCTTATTCGTCATGTTTAATACCAAACGGTTTACTTAACCTCATAATCTTCGCTGGCAAAGGCACAGTCGTCGCCTCGTAGTTGGGTTATAATGCCACATAATGTACAACATAACAGGTTTTATCCTATGATTATGCAGTTCGAGAAACCTCACGAAAACAACCTTGGTTTGGACATTGAAATGCGGTGGGTCCAGTTCCTACAACTCTCATCACCAGGACGAGATTAATGGACAAGGTCGAGAAAAGTTGGGTCAAATACAAACGAACTGCAAACAAAAGGACTTTAGGATAAGGTGGATACATATAATCTGGGTGGAATGTCAACATCATACCGCGAGAAAAGGATTTCACGATTGCACCATATCCGACAAGGCCTCAAACCCCTAATGTAGAGGATCCCGAAGTCACCATCATTGTGATCAAGTCTCTTAGTCAAATTCTTTGTGCTCTTACTCCATCTCATTGACTGATCAGCTCGCGGTTTGACCCAACTTGGTGCAGGGGCAGTAAGTAGGGCAAGCAGAGGTAGGCGGTTATCGGACATTCGGAGGACATGACATGAAGAACATAGCTTGAGTAAACGTTTCATTGCAGTACCAGTGAATTAGTCTCCAAACACCAACTGACGGACCACAGGATTGTTCATTTGACGTTTCCACCAGCTGTCAGCGTTACACTGCAGACGCCGACTAATCTCGTAATGCTTTCAGTGAGAGGTTGTCGTGTTTCTGTTCTATGCAGTGACTAGCCGCATTGTACCGCTGCGTCACACGTCCTATATTTGTCACACGGGTTGTTACCCACCGTCCACTATAGACTTCGAAAAACCACGCGAGCTTTACGGCTAGTATAAAAACCGCAATGATGGGACGCCCAAAGGCGATGCAACCATCGAGGTAAACGAATGGGTCGGTCAATTCGAGTGATAACTCTGTTACAGCTAAGACTAGTGGCGTATCGTCCCGGTCCCTTAACAGCGCCAAGTGTTTCGGTGGCGGTGGTGCGAATGACTTGCCGAAGCCTGCAGCGTTTTTTATCGAGCAATCCAAAGGCATTTGCACAGAAGATGAATCCGACTACTGTTGGACTGTAAGTTGGTCACTTGGCAGAACTTTCGCCATATAAGAGGCTGAGAACCGTATAGGACCAACCATTTACACCTTAAAAGGTCGTATTTTTTGAAGTTGCCCGAAGGTTTGGTCAAGGTTCTTTGCTTCTGATTTTGGAAGGTGCCATTCCGGGATTCTTAATTCCCATGTATAATATCCATGTTGTAAAAAAACATAATACAGGGTACGTCGGTGAAGCTACCCGTTCCGAAGAACAAGGCATTTGTACTTTCTACACAACCACCGGTGTCCCGTGACCATCGGTAGCACATTACCACCAACGGTTGCATCTGTCCACCTCTCCATCTCAGCTATCATGTACCGAGCGTGCACACGCTCATGCGTTCGTGATGGAAGTTTAATGATTCACATTGTTGTTCCTGATGTCACCGCTGATAAGCGGGCTCGCGTATATATTGTGTGAATTCCCGTTTTATCGTTGGGTACCGGGGAATAGAGGATAAGCTCCGTCATAAACGCATTTCTTTGCGGCCCGGTATTTTGTATTGCTTTTCGAAACCGGCAAGAAAGCAACGTTGTCCTGAGGAACCATCTGGTGTATCGGACCCCATGTTTGCTGTTCCATCGACACAACTGGGACTTTGCTGATAATCACTACCTCATGACAACACGCATTCTTGTACAGTGCTGATGCAACGCAGCTGTCGTGTCAACACTTGTCATTGCGAACTGTGACAACTGCAATGAACCAGGCGCCGCCGTATTATTCTTATTTCAGTCTAAGCGTTGTAACCGTTCACTTGATCAAATGCACGTAATTTCTTCCCCTCAAGTAAGTTGCGTGCCGCATTATCCTCGTTTTCCAGTCATCCAATCAGCGTAAATAAATAAATAAATAAATTTAAACGTCGACTATGCGAGTCACGCCCTAAAAGCCATTGGTTAGGCCCAACCGCTCTAACCGAACCAAGTCATCTGGTACTCGAAACCTACGTATCGCCGTTGGCACCTAATATGCAAACCGTATTTGTGATTGATGACTCCGATCGCGAACACTGTATCATTATCGAAACTCACAATTCGCGAGCTCTTTTATTCCTGAAATGTGCACTAGTTATGAAGCAGATGAATATTGGGTGTTCCCATCGCAGTTCATTCACCCAAAAATCACGCACTAGTTATGTTACACTATGCTGTAACCCAAACCGATGTAAGCCTTTTCAACTCAACGCTAATTGAAAGATCGTTTGCGCTTTTTAGCGGTAGCACGGATGGCGATTCCTAAAGACAAACCGATTAGAAGAAAAACTATTATTTATACAGTAACTTCTTACTGAATTAGCTATAAAAATCGACAACATTGCCGCTGCTAGTTAGAGTCAAAAAAATAGAGCATAGCACACGGAACGATCGCGCGTTGCAACCGAAACGAGCGCCAAGCAAAGGCGGTGCTCGACTCAAACAATCTAATGCAACAACCAGTTCAACAGTCCGCACCGGTGTACACTGGAATAATAATTTTAGTTAATGTTTTACACGATCAAAGCGGGAGAATATCTAGGCTGCTATATAGCCCTCCCCCAGAAGGGACTGTGTAAGCAGTCCTTGGATCTACGTGAGGACTGTCCATCGCAGATCAACCTTCTGCGAGATCAGGAGATGAAACTTGATGCAGCTGCTGATAGAGAACCATGGTATAGGGCCCTAACGGGCTCCCAACTGTGTCTGCCATACGGTGTCCAAATAGAAAAAAGAAACTGTGGGGAACAGTTAATAAAGGTCCGGGTAGCTGGCTGAGTGAATTCATTGTGACTCGTTTAGGTGCCGGTACCAAGTGAAACAAACAGGATTACCAGGGAGCAACCAACAACCAGTGTGTACATAGAAAGCAAAATGGGAAAGAGTAGCGTAGATGTATGGCTACATATACATAAGAGATAATGAGAAAACGTACGGAACCTTTTTGGGGGGGGTTTCAACATGTTTTTCTTTCTTTTTGTTGGTTTCACCACGTTTTAAGCCTTCTTTGATGGGCTTAAAAAGCGTTTATACGAGCATGAAAACGGGACATAAAAGGAAAATAACGAATGCTGACAAAGTCTGAGAAACGCAAGTGAGAATGGATTTCTGTATGTCGATTGTTAGTAGGAGTGAGATCAGGTGACTTCGTCGTCGTGTCGAGGATGATCAGCCAATGGGAGACATAGTACGTGATTGGTCATGCTGCCAATCTGGCGTAAGGAGCTATCATCAGCACGGGTGCGAGAGGAAATCTGTGAGTGGTAATAAGAAGCGGATTGGTGGCTTTTTGAGGTTGTAACGTTTGCAGCCTGTTGTAAGAGGGGCTTTGAAGGCTTACACGAGCGTGATGACAACTAATTGAGTAGTGATAGGAAGCGGATTGGCTGCAACCCTGTTGGAAGGGAACCTTTGTAGGCTTACCGGTTGAATGCAAGTTACCTACCTTTCTCGCTAGCCTATCTGGCCACACGTGATGCATAGTGCAATCGTGCCACTGCGAGCAATCTGGAGAATCGATAGGTGTGCGACTTACCTTAGGATGTGTGTGTGATTGTTAAGGCAGTGTGAGGTAATCGGAAAGAATGCAATAATTCGTATAAAGGAGGTAAAGCTAGAACTTGGCAAATAGAATCTTTAAAAAGCTTTACAGCTACAAATTTCTCGTGCTGTGTTTTTTCAGTTGGTCGTACACTCCTGTGAATGGCGTAGGTAGGTATTGCTTATGTAGTCGGCGCATTGTATACTAAGAACAAGTTCGCTGTGTAGGTAAGATCATCATTGGATATGTAGCCATTGTTCCGGAGAGGAGGGTTCCTGGTGTGGCGGTGACACGACATTAGTGAGTGTTCGTTCGTCGCCACACCTGTGGGCCACTTCGGTAAGCAGTTATCGCTACAAGACCCATGGTCCTGCCGTTGTGTTAATGTCGTAAGATGCAGGTCAATCTTGCGTTTCGACATGATATTTACCCTTCACTTCCAATTGATTGATAAGCTTTAAAACTCAAGTGACCCTACGGCCTTGATATAAGCTGCCAACGAGCATTGCGTACGCATAGTAAGCATAGAGTGTGTAGCAATTTTCCTCCTTCAACAATACCTCCGGAATTGCCTACTTCCAACAACAAAGTGTTTCCGAGTAGTTGCCAAGTCGAAAACAATCTGTGTCACGGCGGGCACACATGACTGCTTCTAAGACTAGCTGCAACAGTGGTCCATAGCAGGCTTAGTGGACGTGTTTGCCTTTGTAAATGATTGCAAACACATTGTAGGAACGCCCGTGGGTGAGAAAACAGTGTTTGTCTGCTCCAACTACTCACTTGGAGTACCAGAGTAACATGCCTGCGTCGCCACTAATCATAAGTCTTGCGTTCTTTCTAGCAGGACGATGTGGCATGTATAAACACCGTAGTAATTGTGGCCCCTTAAAGTGTTACGCTGTTGAGTAATGCCGATTCCTTGAGGAGAGCATGCCAGTCCGTTGACGTAATAGGGAGGTTCCATCTGCATTGACAGTGCTTATAATGGTTCCATTTGGAGAGCCACTTGTCAAAGCGTCACAACATGTATGGGCGATCATATGGAAGTGAAGCGTAATTATCCTAAGAATACATACGTTCCTATGACCTTTACATAAGGCCATACCTGGAGACAATGGAGCGATAACTGATTAAAAAATTCGCATATTTGTGTGGAGACAAACGAACACTGAGTAACGTCGTGTCAACGCCACACTTGGAATCCCATTAGTATTTGTTGAGTCAGCAACTGTGATCGAAGTAAGCTAACTTGGCATTTTCGTTGTTCAGCTTCAGCTTGGTCTACCAACGTAAATGGGAACAATGTCCCTCATGATCGTTGCAATGACAATCGCACAAAATCTTATAACCACCTCGTAGCCATTGCTGAACTACGGAATACCAGTTAGATGATTGCCTGGCTACGCCACCATGGGCGACCATATGGAAGGGAAGCGTAATTATCCTATGAATACATAGGTTCCTATGACCTTTACATAATGCCATAAATAGAGACAAAGGAGCGATAGCTGATCAACAAATGCGCCTATTGGTGTGGAGACAAACGAACATTGACTAACGTCGTGTCAACGCCACATTTGGAATGCTATTGGATTTGTTGAGTCATCAAGTGTGATGAAAATAAGCTAACTTAGAATTTTTGTTGTTCAGCTTCAGGTTGGTCTTCCAACTTCAATGGGGACAATGTCCCACATATCGTCGCAATGACAATCGCAGAAAATTTGATAACCACGTAGGAGCCGTTGCTGAAATACGGAATACCTGTTAGATGATTGCCTGGCTACGCCACCATGGGTGACCATATGGAAGTGAAGCACAATTATCCTATGAATACATACGTTCATATTACCTTTACATAATGCCAAACATGGAGATGCTGAAGCGATAACTGATTAAAATATCCGCCTATGGGTGTGAAGACGAAGGAATACTCACTAACGTCGTGTCAACGCCACACTTGGATTCCTATTAGTTTTTGTTGAGTCATCAACTGTGCTGAAAGTAAGCGAACTTAGAATTTTCGTTGTTCAGCTTCAGGTTGGTCTACCAACTTCAATGGGAACAATGCTCCCCATGGTCGTTGCAATGACAGTCGAACACACAATCGAACTAATGAGGAGTTAATGGTTGAGTCGGTTTCATACAACCCCCCGCTAGGTTGTAGCGATCATTCACTTCTAACGTTTGATTATGTGTGTTATGCCAGTATGGTTGACAAAGAACCAGAAACCCGACGATTCATCACCAACTATTCCAAGCTTCACACTATAGCGACAACCGTTGACTGGGACCTCCAGATGCACACTTCGGCGAATGATGCCTGGCAAGTGTTGAGAGGCAAGATAAACTGGGTCCTACAATCAGCTTCAAAAGACGTACCATTACGAGTTTCGCGACGGAGCAATAACTGGATCCGGAGTAGAACACGTAAGTGGTTGAATAGGCGAGACGAGGCTTGGAGGGGTCATTTGCTAGGTCCAAGTGCTATCAGGTGGACTCATTACAAAACAGTCAGAAACTACTGCACTTCACTCCTTAAAGCTGACAAGTACGAATGGCAGGAAACTATGGTACGCAAATTTACTAGCAATCACAAACCGCTCTAACGGTATGTGAATGACAAAAGGAAGGTTAAGACGGGAATACCACCACAAGAGACGGTCAATGGCCTAACGGTTACTGAAGAGGAGACCGCGGACGCATTGCTCATGCAGTTTGTCTCAGTGACTAGACACACCATGGAACCATCGCCTTTCTACATCCCAGCAAATGTTGTCGGCTTATCCACGGTCAACTTTAGCCCTACATCTGTGGCAAAGAAATTACAGTCGCTCAGGGAAAATAGTGCACCGGGAATTGACAAGATCTGTCCTAAAGTACTTAAAACCCTTGCACCAACCATGGCAGTCCACCTTGCAACCTTGTTCCAGTTTCTATTTGATTCTCATACACTTCCGTCTGAGTGGAAACGTGGACTTATCACTCCGATATACAAGGGAGGTAAGCGGTCAGACCCTGCCAACTACCGACCTATTGCTCTCCTTCCTGTTCTATCAAAAGTGATGGAGTCTATAATCGCTGATGAAATGGTGAGATATTTTGAAAGTCTACAAATCATCTCCAACCTCCAACATGGATTCAGACGCGGACGATCTTGCCTCACCAATCTACTACTTGCTCGGGACTCATGGACCAGGGCTGCTGACGAGGGAGTTCCCGTAGATGTGATTTACTTAGACTTTTCTAAGGCATTCGACAGAGTCAATCACCCAGCACTTCTCCGAAAGCTTGCGGCCTATGGTATCCATGGATCCTTGCTCACATGGTTGGAAAGTTACTTATACGACAGAAGAATCGAGGTAAGGATCGCCAACACCCACTCCGATAGCCTATGCGTCACTAGCGGCGTACCGCAAGGATCAGTTCTCGGCCCGTTACTCTTTTTAGTCTATATCAACGACCTCCCTGCCAACATTCAAACACCTATGCAAATATTCGCTGACGATGCTAAGATGTGGCGAGCTATTCAGTCAACATCTGACCCTGTCTATCTGCAGGATGACCTGAACCGGATTCACGAATGGGCAGTAAACAACCAACTACCCCTGAACCCCGAAAAGTGTCACCTGTTGTCGCTGCGCAGTAACTGCAGCAACACATATCACCTGGGGCAGCGCGTTATAAAACAGGTGAGCAACGAAAGAGACTTAGGGGTCATCGTGCAAGAAGGTCTGGGTAATTCGCTCCAATGTTCAAAGGCAGCTAACATAGCGAACTTAAACTTGAGGCTTTTGAGGCGAGCGCTCGGTACCTTCGAGCGGCAACTCGTGCCATTATTGATTAACGCCTACATTCGTCCCCACCTCGAGTATGCGGTGCAGGCATGGCGTCCGTGGTTAAAACGGGACATTCGTCTCCTGAAGCAACCACAAAGAAGAGCCACTAAGGCAACACGTGGTCTATCGGGCCTTAGTTATGAACTGCGCCTTCGTTCGATCGGTCTGTACTCCTTAGAATACCGACGACTTCGCGGTGATCTGATCCTCACTTACCGGATACTAAGAGAAGAGGACTATCCATGTAAGTCGCTGTTAACATTATCTGCCGACAAACGATGCCGAGGCCATGCACTAAAACTTGTGACTCAATATTCCCGTTTAGATTGTAGAAAGTTTTTTACTCTCTTAGTGTCTGTCCGCACTGCCATCGCATGTGGTGAACGCACCAAACATCGAGACATTCGAAAGACTATTGGACTTGCACTTACATGATACACATTATATAACGGTATGACAAACTGCAGTGTCTAACTTACTGATATTTTTGTGTCACACCTGAAACTTTTGTTTTCTTCCATTTGCCATCCTGTGGTTCTTGTAAAGTTATTGCTTTTTATCCCACCATACACTATTGAACTATTGAATATATTGAACAATTGGCTAACCGCCTAGCAGCCATTGCTGATCTGCGGAATACCAGCGGAATACCAGTTAGAACATTGCCTGTCTACGCCACCATGGCTAGACCGCTGAATAAGCCACCACCAGGTAGCCGCTAGCGATCACTAAGTATAGACCGCTTCATGTGCTGGTTAGTATGTCTATCCGCACTGGTTACGTCTTAAGCTTACCGCTGAATAAGCCACCACCAGGTAGCCGCTAGCGATCACTAAGTATAGACCGCGTCATGTGCTGGTTAATATGTCTATCCGCACTGGTTACGTCTTAAGCTTACCGCTGAATAAGCCACCACCAGGTAGCCGCTAGCGATCACTAAGTATAGACCGCGTCATGTGCTGGTTAGTATGTCTGTCCGCACTGGTTAAGTCTTAAGCTTTGGATAATGTGGTAGCTAGCATCTCCTCCTTTGACAGACAGCACAATTTGCCTATTGGTCGGTTTCAGGTTGGAGACTAATCATCGAGGTTTACTCAGATGGGCATCAAGGCAGACCAGAAGGTGGTGCTCGACCATTCATTGGAGTGTCTGTCGCTTATGCTGGTGGCTTCTAACCGACGTCCCATTGGTTTATGTCCCATGACCAATGAGAGTGTCAAGGACGCCAAATCAGCGTTCCTGGCCTCGCTAACTTGAAAGTACGTCACGCTATTTCGAAAATGAACCACGCTAAATGCTTGGTACAATACGTTAATATGCGTTTAAAAAGGTATAGTTTACTCGCGGAGAATATCTGTTTGTTATACCATTGATTACATAGCTCAATGTCATGTGGTCAGTGAATACTGTAAAACATCGACCTTTGAGGAAGCGAAGTAAGTGTCGCATACATAGGTAGATTACGCGTAGCTCCCTACCGAAAGTGCTGTAACGCGATTCAGCAAGTTGTAAACGTTTCGAAAAGAAACCTAGAGGTATCGATCGATAGTCGATAAGCTGTTGATTAACTGCATCTACGGTGACATCTGATGCGTCGGTTGTCAGAGATAGTGGAGGCAACATATCCCGCCCATCGGGAAATATACGCATTTATTTATTTACTTATTCTCGAAAGTCAGTTTAGCGTCGTCTAAAAAGAGGAAAGAGCGTTGCTTGCCACGGGCAAGTCAGTCACTGGTTGAAGTATGCTCGCGCAGTTAAGAAAGGACCTTGGTAGTTGATGATCAGCCAAGGAATCGGCAGATCTGTTTGAAAGAACTAGGAGCAGAATAGTCCTTCAGTGTCGGGATTCTGTTTGGCGGAACCTCGATACCAGCAGAGGATTTCTTGTGGACAAACAAACCGATGGTGTTTTGGCTACTTTGAAGTTGTCGGGGTTGACGGTAACCCCAGCTTGAGTCAATAGTTGGAAAATAGCGTCAAGGTGAAGAAGATGTTCATCGTTAGAAGAGCTTGCGATGAGAATGTCATCTAAATAGAAATAAACGCCTTCGAGTTCCTGTGTTATCTTAAGAAAAAAACACTGAAAAGTTGGAGCAGCGCTGCTATGGCTGAAAGGCAATCTAAGGTATTCGAAAATACCAAACGGTGTGACGAATGTAGTTTTAGAAATGTGGTGTGACACCACAGGTATTTGATGATAGGTGCGCACTAGGTTGATTTTCCTCAAAGTTGACTTGCCAACTAGGACTGAGGTTAAGTCGTGCATGTGCTCTGGAGTCACCACAATACGCCAGTCGCCGTAATTCTTCGGTACTATATGCAATGGTGATGTCCATGGACTTCTGGACGAACGGATTATTCCCAGTTCGAGCATTTGCTGGAATTCCACCTCAGCCACTTTGAGTTTGTCTGGGGCTAACCTGCGAGGGCTGGCCGAAACAGGTGGACTCTTAGTGTAAATACGATTCATGAAATTTGGCGTCACAAGAGGTAAGTCGTTCTGAGTGCGAAGGACCTTATGGTGCTGGTTGAATAGCTCTGAAAGGAAGGACACAAAGGGGAATGATAGCGGCCACGTTGGCGCTAGTCCCGATAACACTGAGATTGGTCTGAGAATCGATAAACTTTTGTCTTTTAGCGTCAATGATAAGATCGAAATGTTGAAGAAAGTCTATGCCCATGATAACGAAGGGCACATCCGCTACTATGAAAACCTAGCGAAAGGTTCGCCAGTGGCCTAGGTTGAACCTTAGCAGGTGCTAGCCGAGTTTCAATTGGTGTGCGATTGGCGGTACGTAGTTTGATCGGCGAGGGGGAACCACCTCATGTGGGCTATGACATGTGACGATAACACCAGCTCTGATGTCCACTAGAAATTCGTTACCAAAAGTTAAATCTCTAACTCAGATGAGACGAGTTTGGTGTTGGCCGGTCGCGTCCGTCGCCATTACGAGTTGGACGAGAAGTTTCCCTGTTTCTCGGCGAAGGTGCGGAGCTTCACGCATTTACGGACTACGTTTCCAAAATATTGGTGATACCAACAGTAAGATTATCTGTTGATAGACTTGAGGATGATTTCGATTGGCTGTGACGTCTACGAGTCATAGAGGGCTGTTAGACTCAGCGACTAAGTGACGTAACTCGTGCTCGCAGGGTTTCTATCGTTGATTGTAAGCAGGTGACAGAAGTGCACTGGGACGCGACGGCGTTGGCTTTGCTGGCGTCGGCTCGTGACTTGGATCGTTCAAGCACTCGGTCCGTCAAAACAGATAGGTTAGAGCTACGGAGCTCGCTATGGTGAGAATCACATGTGTACCTTCCGGTAGCCGCTGTAGCCATAGTTCGCAGAAGAGAGTCTTGTCCATGGATGATGGACCAAGCTCCTATCGCATCTCTCGTAAAAGATCCCTAAAGAGCTGTTGCAGGCAGACGTTCTCAGAGGGCATGACACAGTTAATCGCGGCCTCATTGAGGGCCTCAGGGGGACTTTTTGCCTTAGAAATGATGACGTATCGAACCTACGTACATATCTCCTTGGGGAGATATATTATGAACTTGCTCTGTTGACGCCTGATAAAGGCTCCGGAGTTGTCATCTTAGACAAGCCAGATTACTTACCTAATATGGAGACAGTCTTGTCTGACAGCACAAAGTCCAAGCCGGATATTGCATTTGACACTCTCCGTTTAATCAAAAAGCAGTTGTGTCATGAATTGTAGATCCTAAGGCCCCATGGATTTATCTCCGACGAGGAATACAGGGCGTTAAAACCGGTTGGTACCCATACTCCAGATGTATGGTTCGCCTACAGGGACATAAAGCAGGAATGTCTATGCGATCAATTATCTTCATGGTGAATTTACCGTACCATGTCATTGCCATTGGCTGAACAGCATGCATTAGCCTGCCAGAAAATTCTTACTAAAGCATGCCTTATCAAACACCTTCGGACGACTTCCATACTTGGAGGGTGTTAATTTGGCTGGAAAGCGGACGTGCTCCATTGATGTACAATTTCTCTTCACTAACGTCCCTTTGAACGAGACTGTTGACAATTTATGCGAGTTTGCCTCCAACCATGATGTTCGACTCAACTCCCAACCGCATTGTTGAAGAACATGCTTCTTTTATGCACGCAAATCATCAAAATGTACTCCAAAGGGAAAGCATATCGGCAGATAGATAGTGTGGCCATGGGTAGCCAATTAGGCCCGTTGTTGGCAGATATAATTATGGGTATGGCTGAAGAAAAAGCAGATAACATAGTACGATGGGTGACGCCGTATAAGCGTTATGCCGATGATATACTGTTAATTATGGATTCGGATGTGGATATCGAGCATACGATCAACACCTTCAATAAATTGCATTCGAACCTTACAGGGACGCGTGATACTGAGTAAAATAATTGTCTTCCGTACTTGGATATACTGATTACACGGTGAATAGAGGGTTCCAATGGAAGGTCTGTTTACTGGAAGCCAACCTGCAATTTACGAGCTTTTCCCCTCTTCAGTATAAACGCTCTCTCATCCGGAGACTCTTCTATCGGGCTCAAATGATCTACACACATGATACCATAGAAGCAGAGAGGAATTTACTTTACACTATATTCCAGCGGTTATCCGTTGCAGTTCATTAAGCTTGTCAGTGAAGCAACTAAGCGAGATCGTGTGCCAACAGTTCCGAAGAAACCCATCTTCATCGAGTGGCATTTCAAAGGTGACCACGTTATGAAGATCACCGAGAAACGGATAAGGGCTTCACTCAAAAGAGTGCACAATGGGGCGGAACTGCGGCTGCTCACGCCGACAAGACCTACGCTTAAGTGTTCGACTAAGACACCAACGACGAGGCAATGCATGACCCACTGTCTATATAAATGGACCTGTAGGTGTGCAGATAGTTACTTTAGGCGCACAAATCGAAGTCTAGGTGTCAGAGTCAGTGAACACATCCCAAGTGGTTGCGCAACCAAAGAGTGTCTGTAACGACGACATCAGTTGAATCGGGAAACCGAACTCCCTCGGCAGTCACAACACACTTGCTTACAACCGGCCACCGAGTCAATCCTGATGAGTTATTAACTCATCAGTATTAACTGTCCTACTGCGCGATCGGCGGCCTCAAATGCTTAGGCTATTGGAGGCCATCATTATGGATCGCGAGCGACCGCCGCTGTACATTCAAAAACAGCTGACTGTGTCTTTAAGCCCTGGTAGTGCAAATGCGGACCTAGTTACGATTTCTTTGGCATTGTTGGTTGTGCATTTACATATCATTGTTGCATGTTTTTGTGATTGATAAGAATGCACGAAATGGCGACCTCATCTCACAATCTACTACATCAGATTTTCCTGTTCGCAATTATAAAGGGAACATTTTGTTTTAAATTTCTCATATGCACTTTATAAAACAATGTCCATACCACACAAATCAGTATTTTCTCAAGCCAGCTTATAATACTGGCGGACCATGCTGGCCCAGCGAGGGAAGTTGGTGGCTCATTGGGCACATCGTTTACGTGGATCAGAAACAAAAGCGACCCCAGTATAGTGCCCTTGGGTACGCCACTCCTCGATGGATACCAGTCGGTCAAATGGTTGCCAACCTGAACCCTCCACTTTTGATCAACAAGGAAATTCTTGGTCCATCGATGCAGCAAGCCGCCAACACCGCACACCCTCAGCCTGTGGAGGAGCACTGCATGATTTAATTTGTCAAAAGCCTTACTGAAGTCCATGTAAATGACGTCGACCGACTTGCCTTTGTTTAGTGCTTGTAACCATTCGCGCCTCGTCAACAGTAGGTTGGTGATGCACGAGCGACCACGAAAACATTCTGTGCGGGCGTCAAGAGGCTTTTGGACTCGAGAAGCTGCAGAAGACTCTTCTTCGCGATATTCTCGAGTGTCTTTGCCAAAACAGCGGTCAGGCAGATCTGCCGGTAGTTTGCTTAAACGATATTAGATGCAGCTACACAGAGGCAACTCTACTCGCTGCATATTCTCCGTACTCAGTAACTAAGGAACACAGTCCTCCCCAACTTCCTTTCCCATCACTGATCTTCCACCTTATCCAGCCACACTAGTGCAGGGATGGCCAAAGTCCGTTCCGCGCGCCAAATGCGTCCCTCGTTAACACTTCAACTGACCCGAGGCCTCATCATGTAATAATAAATTCAGGCTTGGATTTTTGCGTACATGTCTAATTTTTGTTATTATCTTAATGTTAGACTGCATATGGCCCGACATAATTTTACTTCACAAAATGTGGCCCTCCTTGCAAAAAGTTTGGACACTCCTACCCTAGTGCTTACAAAAACCCACAAAACTGAAGCCAAACAAGACCAGTGGACCCGTCACCAAACGATTTGGTACAATGTACGGAGGCATTGCAGTCATCTCTGAAAGACGATTGGCACCATCGTCGACATCTGGAAAGCACCGTAGAATAATACCAGTGATTAAGAAGGAAGCACAAAAGCATCGACCAATAGCGTGCACCGCCGTACTGTAGAAAGTGCTTGAAAAACTGCTTATCCCTTGCATTTTCCCAAACGATCAACCAGTTTTCCTACAAGCCGGGACTCTACACTAGATCCTGTTTCGTATCCTGTGCATTTCATTGCATTAGATAAAGGAGGTAGGATAGTATGGCGCCTGCACCTCGTTATCGTAATACCTTTGGGGGCTTCGGCAGATCGTTGCTATTACAGCTCTTGCTCGGAAATGACGTCCACTCATATGTATGTAATGTGGTGCATGTACACTGTATAAATCGTACACACGCCACACAGCTATGTGTAGGTCTTTCGCATTCCTAGCTAATTGTGATGTTTTGCAAGGAGCTAATTATTTCCTTTTCTAATTTTCCTCTACTATAAACGTCAGCCCATCCCATCCAGCTTCGTCTGATGCAAATACGCTAATGACTTCGTCCTATGGTGCATATACTCAGTAATTGAGAAATCCTCGAAATTCCGAGGATTAGACAAACACTTGACTTGGTCAAGCTCGCGATCACTCTCCGTTGGCCCTTCCAAGTGTCGCGATTTTACGTGCGCTTTTCTCCCTTCGGGTAGACTGCGTCCCCTTTTAAATAGCTCTCCTCCTTTGGTCTTAAGTGACCAAATCATCCCCCGTTAATTCACAGTAAAGTATATCGGCGTTCTCTTGTCCTACAATTTACCCTGGCCAGTGCATATTACGGAAGCTTTCAAGTTTCATAAGACTACCCGTCTACGCTCTCAGATTCAAAATGCTTAACGTACCACGTGCTTTAATTCAAAGGTCTTAAATGCATGTATTCTCCCTCAATATTTATTTCCCCGGACGTTTTCAAAAGGAGTATAGTCATCTTCCGAATCCATTAAAATTTATTTCCCGGTAAATTGTATTAAGCAAAGGACCCCTGGTCGATTATATCGTTAGTAAGCAGTATAGCGCATGTTTCAACCTTTCATCCAGGATTTTAGACAACCCATCTCATCCACTACACACTGTCCTACTCGGTAAGCTGGCAACATTAAAAAATTTATTAGATCATACCTCGTCGTATCGCGAATCCATCTAACCTTATCTGTCTCGCTTGTTAGTAGACTCAAAAGCAAATATACACCAATTGCGAAGCCGTCCGTACGGGTAAGAATGCTCCCTATCTGCTTTCGTTATCACTTTTTGTTTTTCCCACCGATACTATGTTGTAATATATCCCCAGTGTGAGGGCAAAAATTGCTGAATATGCTCCCATATGGGTGTATAAGGCACATTTTCACTTGGATTAGTATACCTGTTACATGTCATCAAGCGTGGTCAGTATCTGGGCACCCTCTATAAAACCGTAAAAACCATGCACAATACACAAGATGAAAAAAGGCAGCTGGATAAGAAAAGTTTGTGAGAATTTGAATAACTGGACGCGCTTAAAAACCCGGTTGGTTTGTATCGAGCAGTGTACCTAAAACGGTGGCTTTTTGTACTCCAGTATAATTCTTACGCACTTTGGATAGGTTGTACAAGCCCTAAAAACCTACTGATAAATCATTAAAAATGCTCGTTAGCTCTATCAAAGCGAGGAGCCCCACCATTAATTCAAGGAAGTGACAGAAATCGAATGAAACGTTCGCGAACATCCGTGCTTATAGCCCATTCTCTAGCACTGTAAAAGTGAAGGGTGTATCCTCTGCAAATTCACCTGTCATGAATCGTCGGTCTTAAAAACGTAAAGTGATTATCAATCTATACCTCCGAAATCCCTTAGCTCCTAATGTCCCCATAAACTTACCGCATGTAAATGTTCAGCAAGTATGACCGATATCCTTGTATCCTCACTAACAAAAAGAATTGCATTATTAGGGGAACAGTTAAATGAACAAAATGTAAAAGTTTTGCGGCTGGGTTATGTCGCGGACAGCCTGACACTTCTTTCCGACTTAATCGATCCATCATCTAACGTAGAGCACAGGTATATTACTGGTGCAATGGATTTCTTTAATTCTGGGGCGTCTGAGGTAACTGAAAGACACAAACGTGCAAAACTCCATTGCCCTCAACATACCGATCGACATAAAGTTTGGAACTATTGGGAATGCGGTTGCAAAGACCTGCAACATACCGATAAGCGATATTAATTGCAATAGACTAAAGAAAAGCTCTCTACATCATCCATACCCCACGCTTATCCGATTCCGTAGTGAACATTTTGCTATCATGTTAATTTCGAGACAAACAACTGTGACGTCTATACCGTGATTAGATAACGCAATCATTGTTGTGGACAGAATCCCAATCCAACGTGAATTTCATCATGCTAGATCTACCAATAACACACCAAAGCGCATGGAGAACAATTTTACTTAGTCCTCACTAAAATCGATGGAAGCGATAGCATCCGATGCAAACTGCATTAGCCCGTTTGGCAGAACCGTCGATTTAGATCATTCGGCAGCCACCATTGACTCTCAAAATGTTATGGAGGACATCATCGGTACATATGATGTCGCCTCGTGCTCAAATACAGAGAAAGCCCAGTCTGTAGAGATATGGTCTAAAACTCGCGCATCTAGTAAGCATTCAAGTATGTATCTAAAAGCGACTGATTGTACCAAACCGGTGACAACTACCCTCGATTGCTTCACGGAGAATAGACATCAGTGCGAGTAATGTATCGAAAATTACACCCATATCAGGAAGAAAAATAGCTGAAGACATACAATCCACTAGAAGTCATCTTCGGAAGCTATTTATTTCTGAAAAGAGCCCTAAGGAGTCGGGATGAAACCCAAAAGTCCCACTATGGCAAAATACGGCAACAATCCCAAGTTAACTGTAAAACATGAAACCCTAACCTCTCGGAATACATTTGCGGGCTTAGTGGTAATTAGGCGCGTAACTTCCGCTGCAACAACAAATAATACTCTTTCTTGCCCTCCTTTCTACTTGTACCCACCTCCTTTGAGGCACATGTTACTTGGAGGCAGACCAGTAGTGGCGGATCACTCAGGTAGACATCACGGATAGACAGGAGTTCTAAAAGCCACATGTGAACAGCCAATGCACTTACCTGAGGTGCAGTGGAGTATATAGGCCGCGGCACATGTTACGTGAAGGCAGACCAGTGGTGGCGGATCAATCATGTGGGCATCATGTGATGAGCCAGGGACCTTGGAGTGTGCTGGGGAAGTGACTTTAGAGAAGAGCTGAATCAATACCGTTTAGGTGTGGTTCTTATGAAGTTGCGCAGTTTCATAAAATGTGCATTAAATGAAACTCCTTATTTCGGAGCGGGGATACCATGTAAGTGCTGTAATGGAGAACTGCTTTTCATGCTACGCGATACGATCTAACTGGAGCACGTCCTTGGATGAAAAACGTTTCTAGGATTACGCCGCCTTTCATATCCCGAGACAGTACTTCAGCTTCGATTGTTTGCGCTGCACTATCGGCAACATAGTGCCGACTTCATTCTGACTTACCGTATTCTGAAACGGAACATTGCCCTTGATTGGTCTTGTCTTTCTGAGCCACCGGTACTACCATCTCTCCGTGTTCATTTGATGAAGTTACATGAACCGCCTTCCTATGAAATATGGGAACATCCTACGTGCTCCATACTCAAACACTACAAGCCGCGTCAGGGTCTACGATGACCTGTCGGATAGCTTTCTGACCACAAGTGGCGTTTGTCAGGACTGTCCGATTTCCCCGTTTTTGTTCAAATTCGTCGTGCACTTTACGACCCCTTGACCGTTACTAACGAGGAACTCCAGATGGTTGATCAATTCACTTACCTTGGCAGCCGCATCAGCAGCGATGGTCGCGTAGAAACTGGTCAGTTCACGCAACGATGATGTGCGTTGGCGAGTAATAGGTTGTAAGGATCATGCTAGCTCACTAGAGCAATACATAACGCTGAATAAGTTGCGTTGCCTTCGGCATGTGGTACGCACGGCTGCTCAGCGCTGGAGGCAGACAGAAGTTCAGCTGGCCGCAGGAATCGAAGTCATTGGCGATCAAACTGGGTGCCGTTTGTCCGTCTCGCCTTCTGGGCTGGAGTCCACGTGACTCGCGGTGTGCATGGCTCCGGACTTTACAGGACATGGCTCGAAACCGACACCAGTGGCGCGTCTGCTGCCGCCTCCTAGTCGGATTGACATTTGAAAGTTTGTTTGCTGCTGAGTGCTCTGCGGGGTGATGGCTGATTATGACGCGGGGAAGTGAAAGCCGCAACAAATCTCTCACAGATGCAGTGTTAACTTTTCACGATAGGCAACTTTTTGTGACGGTATGTTGTTAACACACGGTGTAGCCACCTTGACCCTGAATGTTTGCTTAGGGCATCAAGGTTTTCAGGTAAGTCACCCTTTCTCTTATTACTGTTCATTCCATAGGTCGTTAAGGTTGCATGGCAGCGAAGCATCAATTCAAATGGCTGATGTACTGCTGTTGTTGTCCATGTTCATCTCCTTTGAGTAGCACCAAAATGCTACCTCATTTGCAACTGTTAAAGTCCCAAACTACCCCATCTTTTGGAACTGCTCCACCCATTTCGCCTCCCTTTTTGTTTTCAACTGGTGTCTTAAATCTCAATGTGAGTGCGGATAGCTCTGCAGCTAATATAGACTCAAATTCTAACGAGGATTGTGGCTCAAATCTGAGTCAGAATGCTTACCGAATGGTGTTGCTTAATATACGGTCATTGTTAAATAAGATTCAATTACTCTGTATCTACGTGCATCTTAATAAACCTGATCTTGTCTTGCTTACTGAAACTTGGTGCAGCGCAAATGTATTAAGTCAAATGATTTCATTTGACGGATATAAACTGATAAGAAGTAACCGAAAGACAGGTAGGGCTGGAGGTCGCATTACTTACTACTCACAAAACCTGCTTGTTTCTGAGTGCACACTTGCGCTTAGCTGTCCCTCTCTTGATTCCCTCTGGCTACGTATGTTGTTCGGTGGAAACCGATCTATTGTAGGTTGCATATACTACCCACCTGGTGCCTGCAAGTATAAAGGGATCCAATTAGTAAACAATTTTAGCTACATTTCGGGACTTACACTGCAAAATAAGATCATGTGTGGGGACTTCAAGCTGTCTGACATATACTGGTCTAGATTAGTACCAAGCAGGAATCAGGCATACTTTGCAACTTTTATTATGACTTAAGGATGAACTCAGGATATCATTTCACATACAAGGGATAAAAGTGTGCTGGACTTAGTTTTTACTATAAGCCCTATTTCCATTTTCATTGAGGTACTACGTGGCCTCCCAGGATGCGACCACAAATTAGTCGCCTGCAAAATAGTGGTCGAACGTCAACTGGTCTATTCAAAAATAGTCTTTCCTCCTTCAAAGTGTAAAAGGGAAATCATTTGCCATTATACTCCGGTCTCAAAATTGAGAACATTTTTTTCTCATGACCTCCAGGATGTATCTGCTCAGTTTCATCCCAGCATATAATATTGCATGAAATTATTAACTATCAACAAAAATAAACCTAGTGCAAGATCTTCGGCTAGCTCAACTGTTGTTGTAAAAGATAGAAACCAAATGCGTAGACCAGCTCGAACATATGAAAAAATAACTTGTGATTTCAGCGTGCTGTTGCGTCTCCAAAGACTTTTAGTTTTAACGGATGCAAGGAAAGCTGTGCATCTTAGGAAAGAGGAGGAGAGCATTTTACACAGCAAAAACACAACTTGTGAACTAGGTAAGTTATTGAAGAAGGGAAAAGTGAGACAAACAGACCTATCGTCACATTTTATCACACCAGACGGCAGCGTTGCCGTCTACTGCTATGGTAGGTGCCTTTGGTGCATACTTTGCTGCGTCATTCAGCAAAGAAAATACGGTTCTGGTATCTTCAGTCTCATCTGTCAACGCCGAAATTATTTTGGTTGTCGATTTTAACATCGGAATCATTAAACGTTTGATTAACTTGCGTCGACCATCTCATAACCGTATTCCCCATGGTATCTCTTCAGCCGCAAACAAACGTGGTGGTGACGATATACCAGTATTATTATTGAATATTCTTCCCTGTCCTTACAATCAGGCCAGTATCTTGAGAGATAAAAGGAATCTGTTAGCATACCGCGATGTAAGTCTGGGCCCAAAACATATATTCGTAATCATCGTCCCATTAGTCACACCCCCATTTTATCACGATTCATGGTGATAATTGTAAAGGAACAAAGCACTTTTTCCTCTTATCGCACAGTCTTCTTTCACCTTCGCAGCACGACTTTTTAAAATCTTGTTCGTACATAACAGGCTAAAGTGATTACTTTAATAATCTCACCAGGGTGATTGACTCTGGTCATAAATGCACTGTCTTATATCGACACGCAGAAAGCGTTCGATTGAGTCACACACAAGAGGTTATTATCGAAACTGAGTAGTGTTCCCATAACTAAAATCGCTTCTTTCTTGGTTTAAATCCTATCTGACTGGATGATCCCAGACAGTGAACATAAATGAGTTCATGCCTACGCCACAACATGTCGTTCAAGCAACGTTTTAGGTCCGCTTCTTTTTCTACTGTACATAAACGACCTTATACCTGTCGTGCGCTTCTGAAGATCATACTTGTTTTCAAATGATTTCAAGATAATGTATTCGTCCCTTTCATTCTAATAGATAACTGAGATAGCAAATATTAAATGTGCTCTACAAAACCATAAACGGCTAGGCTGCAAAATAGCAGATGCAATTCTCTACATCAAAATGCAATATCATGACTTATGGATGCCATATAGAGGTAGGAATATTTCTACTTAATGGCGATCCCATGCCAGTTTGCTTTTCTGTCAGAGATTTACGACTAAGATATACCAGGTCCTGAAATTTCAGCGAACATGCAATGCAAGTATCGGGACATATTAGTCAGTTACTAAGGCTGAAAGAGACAAGGCTCATAGTATACAAAATCAGGGTATGACTTTTGTTGGAATACTGTTGCGTTACGTTCAGCCATTTACGTACATGTGACTTGAAGGCCGTAGAAAAGGTTCAACGCGTCTTCACCAAACGCATCTTTGTTTACTCTACACTTGCTCCTTATAAAGATAGGTGTAGTGAAGTAAAACTTCTGCCTTTATGGCAGCGTATAGTACATTTAAATCTTGGTTTCCTTCACAAATTAGTGTGGAATAACGTGCATAGTGAACACCGCTCTATACAATTTCCGTTGAGAACCGGGTATGATATGCTTGCAGTACCTCCACTCAAGACCAGTCAGACAGTCAGCCTGATATAGAATAAGCTACCTAGTTGTATAGGATATACAAAAAGCATGAGGGTATTCAACAAAATGATGAAGTTTTTTGACATCAACAAAAGTGAAACATCTTAAATTTGCGAATGAACGGCGATGAATTGGTTATGGAAGGATGGGGTCATATTTGAAACAAAAAGACCACGATAGCCATTTGTTGAAGAGGATTAGTCTATATCTGCGTTTTATCTTTAATATCACTCGAAAATTGATATAGGTTAACTTTCTGTATTCATCCGAACACCTCTTATCTCTTTTTCATGTCGTCACTGAGCGATTGATAACGAAAATTTCTTTGCGACCACTGTCGTCTTCCAATTCCGATCGTTTCAATTGTTCGTCCTTTGAGATAAAGCATCCACGACTGCAGAGACAGTATCAACGGCATTTTAATTATCTTTACTGCTCTCTATTCCTTAAAGTACTCTGGACGGAATGTAGTAACTCTTTCTCTCGAAATTTCTGTACCATCGTCGTTATTCACCAAGAATCCCCAGGAACTTGTGGTTGGCCTATCTACAAAACGTAGTTATTAGTAAGATGTTTTCGAATCCTTTATACGTTACATTCTTCCTTATTTGGTTGTTGGTCACGAGTGGGCTGATCTCTTGAGTTGACGGATTATAGTTTCTAGGCTAAAAAAGCTATCCCAATGAATGGCATACTGCTATTGATTCACTGTCATACAAGCAAAAGTTGCCATACTTGAATGACCTGCATGTCGGAACGGGCTGAGGCTTCATCGTCGATAATGCTTGCATAAAACAACCCTATTAAAAACAGTTGTGAAACAGGTGATGGCTTACATGCTATTTTGTCACCCCGGCACACAATCAGTTACAGCATGGAAGTGCGGGAGAAACCCATCGAGGGAATACTCTGCACGGAAGCAAGCCCTCTGGGGTCCGGTTCCACGATTGGTTGTATTACTTTTTAATTGACCTTTTGGCTAAATCTGCATTTGTTATTGTTCCCATTTTCTTAACCACTCTGATATCTTCAGACTGCCAATCACTTCAAAAGCCCATTTGGGATTCGTTATACAAAACAAGCACAATTAATTATTTTATGCGATCATGTTGTACATATTGATCAGGTCACTCAATTGACTGTCGCAAGGGAGAGGAATAAACCGTTTATTTATTTAAATAGAGAATAGTTTTGCAATTGATCACCCCTGTGTATTTACCTCTTCAAAAAATGGCAAAGGCACAGCAACAACTTCAATATTGCGCCAGAAGACATAGATAGTGTTACTGTGTGGTCGCGGACCGTCTAGGATGATGGTGGGGGGTGCTCGAATTCAGTAAGAAGCTGCGCAAAATCTTCAATCTTAGGTCAGAATTCACATATCCGCATTCCGGGACATGGATATACAAGGCAACTAAACTATCCGCTTAAAAATTTCGATTTTGCAAATTTACTACTATTCAACCATATATGCCAATACAGTTCGAAAAGAATTCGATGACCACGACTCACGAATGAAACGCCATATGCGAAGTGAGAATATTTTTATTGGAAGTTATTATGACAACAAACTACTCCCATACAAATCCTAAACTTTGCAGGAAACGCTCTTGATCAACCACCTGACCGCACAGACGTGTGAGGAGAAACGTTTTCTCTACCCGGCTCCCTTTGTCTTCGCCGAGGATTCCCACTCGCACAGTTCGGTCAGTTTCGGGTGAATCGGCGAAGTCTGCAGGCTGAACCAAATCGTCTAGGTGCACCAGCGTGTTACGACGCCGACCCCAAAAGGTCAAGTGGCCTATTCGGATGAGACCGGATGGGGCGTGGATGCTAATCTGAAAATCGAGAAAGCACCCGGAAAACAATGAACCGTCTCGTACGCGAAGCATAAACATAATAGGGGTGTGTTGGAAAATTATGATCGATGAGTTGAGCTAACAAGTGACGAATAAGTGTTCGAAAAACACTAATCAATCCAACTCTATATATATATATATATATATATATATATATATATATATTCAACGCTTTACCTATTAGAATTCAATTGGCTGAGTGTTATAACACGTAAGAGAAAGGACATCATATTAAAAGGGAAAAATAAAAAAGAGTCTCATAGCAAGTGCGCCATTGGTTACGGCCCCTGGACATATCCAGTAGCGTTTGCAACCAGATGTGCTTGTGATATTTTGGTCCCTAATCCGGGAGTTGGCAGCGCCCAATAACAGCCAGCTTCGATGTTTGCGTATTAACATAGTAGATACAGGTTTTACATTGGCCCCCTCATCGTCTCTTCCAGCCTACGCCTGCATGTGCAAAGAGGGCACGTCTGGGTAACCGCTAGTGAAACCTCCGCAGTGAAATGTTGCTGTCAAGCGGTCTGCAGAGTTTTTCCGATTTGAAGACTCGCTGACGAACCTCCACATTACTGGGGTGAGGCAAGCATCGAACACAGACAATGCTCCGTAGGCAGCTAATCACTGAAGATTACTCTTGAGAACGGGTCAAGTCTCGCAGCCACGCAGCAGAATCGCTCGTACCGCAGTAGTGTAGACCGGGCCCTTCAGAGTGAGGCTGAAGTCACGACGGCGCCACAAGTGACGGAGGTAAGCGAAAGCTACTCTAGCCTTGAAGACACTCAAAGGAAACTCATCTGTCAAGTCGCCAACACGATAAATTTGTTCACCAATTCCAGTGGATGCCCAGAAAAGAAGAGAGTATCAGACGCATTGGGCTAGTGCTGTAACAAGCCAACGGGGAGTGACGCAGTAAGGTACGAGAGATCAGCTACCAAACGTGGAATGGGTACCCACAAGATATTAGATTCTCAGTGTATTACACCTGACGCCGTTGGAAGTGGGGACATGACGACTGAGATATAGCTTCTGAGCGGTAAATAACAGTTACAAGAAATAGCAAGTTCACACGAACACCTAGACTGCACGTCAGTAAAGTAGATAGGAGTCACCGAAATGAGGTAAGTATTCCGTGCAATTTACAGAGCATGTCCGTAAAAATCTTGTCGTTAAGCCTTGCAGTAAGTGGAAATTTGGGCGCAGATAAACGTAGTTGAAACTTTGTGGCATGCAAGAGTAACTTTCTATTTGCAAAATAAGACTCTTGGAGGTTCATGAAGGTTTGGTAACAATCGGTTACCAAATCCCTTTGAAGTCATGACTACTTGATCAGTTCCACGTATATCCCGTGATTTCGAAGAATGTCAGTGCTTCTAATTACACACAATGCTTTCAAGGTCTTTTGCATGACATGACGCCATCAATGCAAGTGGAGACCATTAAAAATTAAAACAGAGTACATCCAAAGCATTCACTTTATTCCCACGTTGTTTGGCAACCGCAAGTGGTACGGTTGGTCGTTTAGTCCACCTGAGCAAAAAGCACTCAGACACAAAGTGCGGTATGGATTTAGTTGTCTTTCCTTGTGCCTCACTAAAATTCATCGTCACCAAATGTGCGAAAGAAATGATTAAAAAACTTGTTAGCCTAAGAAATGTCATAAGCGTCGGAAGTGAAGCGCCTAAGTTAGAAGCAAAAGGTCCATTGTGATTAGTTCTTCGAGTGCGCAAATGCAGAAAACGCCCAACTATTACTCCAGAGAGAAGTAACCAGGAAGACAACACGCAGTAACGAAACACAACCTCAGAATGGTAGTTTTCTGACGGCAGCGAAATTTAGTGCCTAGTTCAAATAATGCATAATAACGTTACAGGTGCGTGGCTGGCGCTGAAATGTGGGTCTGTTTAAGGTACGCCGTTTCCAAATGCCCAGAGAAGAACGAAGACCCTTTCTAACGGAGATGTGCGTTCGATTTTCTCCACAGCGGCCAGTCTCCAGTACGCCAAATGATCATAAGAATGGGAAGGTACTATTCAGTAGGCCAAGAAGTGGACAAGGATATTTGGTGGTAGGTGGTTAGTAACGAACACCAGTTGTCAACAACACGTGACTGCCGTGATCGATGAGCAAATGAAGGTAGGATAACGTGTTGGTTGTTCCGCAAACGGTCAATAGGGAGCCATATAGAATGTAGAGCTGTTAGATCAGAAGAAAGCAGGTGTCGGTGAGACACATAACTCGGATAAAAACAATGAAATCACATGTGTACATAATACTCACCACTCCGATCAGCTTCGTCGAAAAGTGACTAAACACAGCCAGAGAGCACAGAGAGAGAACCGTGGAACCAAGGAAAGTGCAAGCAAACAGGGTAGTTACGTAGGAGTAATACGCCGCCCCAAGGACGACAGGTGACCCAACACACAGTAGTGCGGTTACGGAGAATTTCATCAGAGAAAGTACCTGAAATTGGAAAAAAAGAAAAGCAGCACGTGTCAGATGGAGAGTGAATACGCCGCAGGGTTGTTATTGCATGATATGTAGCAGCATGAACGTGGGAACAGTGAGAATATTTCGATACTTCCAAACGAACATCGTCTACACATACCAACGCACCTATCCCAGTCTGGTGCTGCCTCCATCCGTTGATGATGCAAGTTGGATACCAAACAAATGAAGACCCAAACTGTTCCATGTACACGGCGATTTGCATGGATTCTTGGAAGACGGTAGGGGAATGCGGTCCTACAAGTAGATAGTTCACTGGCTAGTGCTGTTGGTGGGCTCATGAATACCTCACGAGATGACGCTGTGTAGTATCGGCCGCACATCGTGCGGTCCATGAAATGTGTACCACGAACAGAAGTCCGCACCAGTTAAAAAGATTCTATTAAAGGTGGTTTCGCTATTTCGTAGCCCAAAGGATAACAAGGAGAAAACCGAAATTTTAAGGGTTCTTGAGAACAACTGTCATGATCACTCCAAACGGCAGCACATCAGTAATTTGAACTGAGGTCTCGCCTCTATACAAACAGTGATCTAAGAAATGAGGAATAATAAGAAAGAGAGACGGGGACATAGTTTAAAGCCTAAACGCCGTAAGCAAACATTTAGGGTCAAAGTGTCTGGGTCTTGTAGATAATATACGGTCACAAACACCTGGCTATATCGCGAATTGGAAATGCAAAATGCACTGATCTGCGCACGGGAAACACATTGAGGGAGGGCATGCAGTACCTGTAATAATGCGCCCTGGGGGCGCAAGTACACTCTCATTACTGAAACGAACTAACACAAGCTGCAGAATTTGTTAGTTGTTACTACACGTCTTGGCCGTGGTAACTACGCCTGGATGCAATCAAAGATAGATTGAAAGATGCCTGAGTGTGGCTCGGTATCAAATGTCATGATAGCCCGAAAAGCAACATAATATCCAGTTCTCTTTGGAGATCGTAGCACCAAGCCCCACACTGATGCAAATGTGCGATCTAGACGTTGATGGAACGATAATCCGCAGTTACAATGCGTTCAACCGAGGCTCTAACATCGAGTCAGCCGGTGCCTGTATACAAAACCAACTCGTAGCATGATCAGGCTCAGATTAAAACATCAAGATGACATGCGTAATGAACCGAATAATCATTAATTAGAAAATTACGCATATCGCAGTGGAAGAGGCAAACAGGAAGAACACTATATCATACGAAAGCACCGCGTCATCAGAATCAGCAACAGGAACAGCTAAGAGATACCTTGGTGCAAACCTCGAGTGAGTCCGTTCTGCTAGTGCATCAGAAATATACACTCCCGAACGAGTGAGAGTAAAGTCATTGTGCGCCGCGGACTCAGTGACAATAGGGTGTGTGTGGCTAGCCGAACAACCTCCTCGTGGTGCCAGCTGGGTGGTTCGGGTTTACCCAGTTCCAGCAAACAGTTCAGCGGCAGTGTGCCAGGACGTAGTGGGTTTTCGCCTGGCAAGCGTTCTCCTTATAAAAAGCTACAAATGCCTATTTAACAACACTATGAAGTGGCAGTTGTGGCTCTCCACCAACTAAAGTCACGCCTTTGCTTATCCGGACAACCGCTTCAATTCTACAAACATCAAGCATCCCATTAACACTGGCGACAGGATCAAAAATGCAGGAAAGCATTCACACATCTGATAAACACGGTTACACACGCTTACATGCACCCATACATTCATATACCAACATATGTGACGATTCTACTGTCCTATTGTACATTAACTGATCACAACTGTACTCTTACTATGATCATGCCTGTGCACGCGTGGATCGCGTAGTCGAGAATAGACATTTTATTTATTTATAAATGAAAGCATGCATTCAGGTTTCTAGTGTACGATACTACAAAGGAGGAAAAGAGTGGTGGAACATGATACTGTCATAAAATAAAAGCTGACCTGAAAGTATGGCATAACAGTGAATCTGTAAATAGGAATCCACTCATTCGGATCCAAGTGGTTCACTGTAATTGTGTCTGGTGATGCCCTGTCCACATTCTCTTTCTCTTGCGTGTAGCATGAGGAGGACAAAGGCGACGTACAGCGAGCGATTCGCGAAGAAGTTAACGGAAGACGCTGCGTCCAAATAGGCGGAATCTGTCGAGAAAAAAGAAGCCGGAACGCCGCCCTTTGCAAGAAGCGCACGCAGAGCGTTGACTCGATGGGGGTTAGCTGAAATGGGTAGATCATACTGGATGAACGCACATGACGAGTGAAAAAGACGATGGCGCGAATTCGCTGTGGCACTGCAATTGATAAGTGAACCACTAAAAATTGCGGTAACACTTTAAGACTATCGTATGTAAGAAAGACAGGTAGATTTCTATCTGCCAAGCAAAAGTTAGTGACTGGATTCAAACTAATTACACTTGAGTTACTTACTAGTCTGTCACAAAAAGCGAAACGTTCAGCTTTTGAAAAGCTGTTAGAGTATAAGAACATCGACAGAGGTATTCCCGTGTCAGGATAGGGTTTAACAGTAGCAGAACCAAAAGTAGGGTGATATGATAATCGTACTACAGCATATGCCTGCGTAGTAGGTCAATCGAGCAAGCGATGGTGCATTGTTCAGTTTAAGTTACAAAAATTGATTGGTGCATCATCGTGGCTTGGATATAGCTACCTTGATTCTCATCGCCAAATTAATAATAGTAACAACGATAACAATATTACTGCTATTGGAGAGAGCGAAATGATGAATTTGGATTCAAGTCCAGAAAATCAGTCCACGACATTTCATCTCTTCTGAAATCGTCAGCAATGCACATTCCTTCATTCCGCTGGGGGGTCTAATCCACCACTGTCCTTTCAACTCTAGCCAAATAACAATAATTACCATGGATAGCTTAAAATGCTATCGGACGATGGCTGGTCAGCAAGGGAGTTTGCGACCTAGCACCCGCAGCAATGTAATTGGTAGGGTCTCACCGCGTTCATGTGGCCTACTTTAACTCGAGCTGACACTACTAACGAGTAGTATATCTGGGATAAAATATGACGAGATGCTGATCCAGGGGTACGATGCTTTAAAAACAGACTGCGACAATGGGTTTCCAAGACATATAGAAAGTAGCACAAAAATTCTACCTATGTATGTACATACGGACAAAGGTGTTCTAACGATTGACAGTATCCACTGTGCTGCCCCTTCTAGGAAGCAGCAGTCGAGCAATTCACGACCGGACAAGAGGGCTTCCAGCATTTTCGGGGACCGAGTTTCGGAGGATGCGGTGGATGGAAAATCCATTCCCCCGTTTCGTAGCTAAGGCACGCTAGGATGATCATCTAAACTGAGTTTAGTGCCTCTAAGGAAACAACAAAAAAAACCCAGCGTAGTTCCATGGCCTTCCATGTGTGTCTGGTGACGGAGGTTTCTTGGGATGTATCAGCAAGTGATTCGCGTGCACACATCAGCAGAGTGGTTGTCGAGATAGTGTCAAGATCAGTTGGTTGATTTTTGTTGAGTGCACCTCAGTTTCTTGCTTCATGGGACTTCCAGCCTTTACATCATCATGAACAGAAGTGTTGCATATATCTCCCCTGTGGGTGTAGTCAACGATTCTCCATTCACTACTTTCTGAAAATCTGCAATTGCCCAAGCCAGCTTTCTATGCTGTCGAATGATGGCGGTTCAGCAAGAGGCGACGCGGCTAAGAACCCAACGATATTCTACGCATGTTAGAAACGCGCGTGGCAGTCGAGGATGGGTACACGCGCTGTAGCAAAGTTGGATACGATGGCAGTCGCCCATCACCCGCGGTCTTAACTACGGACTGTTAAAAGTATGGACGCGCGATATAGTCCTGCAGTGTACAGAAGAAAGTGCGCACTGCTGGCGATTCTAGAAAGAATGACAAGGTCACGAGCTCATCTGCATTAAGTGCAGTGGCTATCTTTCTGGCATCAGCATTACGCCGGTGCTCATTATGGACACTTCGCTGTCGCGCAACTGTCAATGGTCGCGCATGGACTGTAAAGTCCAAAAGGAACTTTGATGTCTCCTCAACTTGGTTTGCTTACTTGAAGACACAGTTATAAGAGAATTCGTTTTATTCTTCTGCCCAGACCGTGCGTTTAGTCTAGGTTTATTGGTTCGTACTTTCTAGTTTAGGTTTCGTACATACTTTGAGTAGTGCGTGAATAGTCCGTTTCTGGTGATTCTCTTGATGGTGTTGACGCTACTGATGCTGAGAAGTTTCAAAGAGCTGAATCCTGCATTCCTCTACTGGAGTCGGCTTTAACGAGCACGCAGCCACTTAACCGCACCGAAAGAGAAACGAACTCCAATGATTTGAAAGATTTCGTGGATGAAACCGCAGACGTCGTCGATACTTACTTGTCCTTTCGCTTGCATAAACACTGTGGCTTCATCAGAACGAAATTTCCCCAAATGTGTTTCCTGTGAACGAGGTCACTATTTAGATCAGTAAGATGATTTCCAAAAGCTCAACCACTACGAAGGTCTTGAATTCTGTCGCGACCATCGACTGCGTCAACTCTGTCTCAAACCGAATAGTGACCTACCAAGCTGCCGATCACGAAGGTGTTGTTGGTCGAACAATTGTAAGCTGTTGCACCACCCGCTACTCCACGCTGATCTAAGCAACTTCGGAACACCAAGCACTGAAGGATCCAGTTTTGCTCTCAGTCACGTCGAACGCCCTGTTGTATCGCTTGGTTTGTTGCCTGTGCTTGTTTCTGGTCCTGCTGGCACTATTCAAACGTTAGCCTTAATAGATAATGGATCAGATAGTTCACTGATTGATTCAACAATACTACAAGTTATGGGTGTTCAAGGGTACGTGACGACACTTAACAATAGCATCGTTGCTGGCAGATGCTAAGTGGAGTCCCAGTTGGTTAGTGTAACTGTCCGATTTATAGATGGTGATGAGGCGGTCCAATTGGATTCAATTAGGTCAGTCAGCCGTCTCCCTGAAAAACTTAGAACGAGAAACAGGAACAACGATTTCGACAGATAGTCCCACCTCTCCGATCTACGGTTACCGGAACTGGAAGGAAGGGTTGAACTTTTGACTGCTCGCGATAATCCAAACCTACACTGGGCATTAGATCAGAGACGCGGGGATCCTGATGATCCATATGCTGTTAAAACTCCATTGGGCTGGATCGTACTGGGATCGAACTAAAAGCATGAGACTATGAGGGATCAATCTACATCACTGATAGTTGATCGAACACGGAGGATCAACTCACTTCGCTGCGATACCACTGATCTTTATCAACTACTGGAGCAAATGTATGTAAGAAAATTTGACGGGCAAGATAGCCATGTCTGTGAACGACAGATGCACCCAAGAAAACGAATGGAAGCTTATAAAAGAAAGGTTGACGCTCACTACGAGATTGCGTTAGCATGGCAATCCGGGAGACCTCGATTACCAGATAACCGGCGATTTGCACTGATGAGGCTTGTCACTTTGAGGAAACGTTTGTCGAAGTATGCCGCACTGCGCCAAGCATACACCAAGGAAGTGGAAGGATACGCTGAACTCGCTCCAGTACAGGCACAGCAGATTAAAGGGAAACCTGGTACATACTCCACCACTCAGTATCGCATCCACGTAAGCCCGGTAAAGTGCGAGTGGTCTTCGATTGTCAAGCTTCATACCGTGGAACTTCCCTCAATCAACAACTTCTACCTGGTCCCGATATGTCAAACAGTCTAGTGGGGACGCTTTTGCGGTTCAGGTTCCACCCAATCGCCGTCGCGTCCGACATTGAAGCGATGTTTCATCAGGTCAAGGTTCCTATTAAGGATCGGAATTGTTTGAGGTTCCTGTGGTGGATGGATGGCAATCCTTGTTCACTCACTAATGAATACCGCATGACTAGATCAGTTTGGCGCTACTTCGTCACCAAGCTGTGCTAACTTTGCGTTAGGACAAGTTATCGTTGACAGTTATTGTGAATCCCAAAGGTTAAAGAAGTAACAGAGGACTCCTTTTATGTCGTCGATTGTTTATTTAATATCGATTCTGTTCACGAAGCAACAGAAATCATTAAACACCTCACACGTATTCTGTCCGACGGAGGATTTCATTTGAAGAAATGGATCAGCAATTGAAAGGTTATCGCGCATGTACCTGACAGCGAAATAAGATATTCGACTGAGGACGATTGTGTCACAAATGCGCTTGGTTTAAACTAGAACGTCACTCAGGACCACCTAACATGTAAGCTAGAAAGTTTTAATAAAACATTGTCCCGAAGAACCATCCTCTCATTTGTAGCTTCAATCGATGATCCTCTCAAACTCACTGGTTCCGTGCTACTTCCGGCAAAGGCACTGTTACTATTTGGTAAAAAGGAAGCTCGATTGGGATGAGCCTCTTCCCGCAGAGGATCAGCAAGCTTGGAACAAATGGTTATCAAACGCCAATGGTCTGAACAGCTTGTCTGTTGAAAGTCGTATTAATCCATTCCAATGCAGTGTATCTTCTGTGCAGTTGCCATGTTTTTCGGATATGTCTGAGGCTGGTTACGGTGCTGCTTTATATTTGCATGTGAGATTGTTGAAGGCAACGTTAGTAGCTTCCTGATTCTTAGTAAATCACGTGTCAGTCCCATTAGAACCGTGTTTATACCAAGGTTGGAGCTCACTGCTGCGGTACTGAGAGGGCACATATCAGCGAAAGTCAGAGAAGACATGGCACTCCCTTGTAGCACAACATTCTGGACAGACTTGATGGTAGTTCTGAAGATTCTTCGAAGTGTTAATAGGCGTTTCCCGAAGTATGTTGCTAACCGGATTACTATGACACAACAGTACTCTCACCCCAGTCAGTGACGCTAAGTAAATTCGAAGCAGTACCTAGCTGATATAGCTTCACGAAGTCGCTCAAGAAGGAAATAAACCATTGGTTACATGGGCAACAATTTCTCGTTCAGCCCCATTCGTCAAGGCCTATGCATCCGGTGAATCTGGGTGAATTACCGCCTGAATGGTTACGACCCGAGGTTAGACATGTTTTCTTGGTCACTTTGGAGGAGCATTGGAATAATAAATTTAAGGCTTGTCCAACATGGAATTCCCTGCGCAAATATTTCGTTACCTTATGCCGACTCAAATCTTAATTCGTCGCCAAGTGCTGAAATTCGACAGGCTACGCTTCAGATAGTTAAGTAGGTGCAACCAGAAGATTTTGCCCAAGAGATGCGCCGCTTTGCGCACAACGAACCCGATATAGTCGTTCGAAATTTAAAACTGAGGTCATGCAGATTAAGACGACTCAAGCCCTTCCTCATTACTGGGATACTTCGGGTGGGCGGACGGCTGGATCAACTCTCGGTACCGTGCGAGGCGACGCATCCAATTTTATTTCCCGGTCGTCACTTTGTCACTCGCCCTCTTATACTGCACTACCACTACATCAATGAACATATTGGTGCGCAGCACACTTTGTACGAGCTTCATCAACGCTACTGGATCGTAGGTGGAGCTACATCCATAAGGCGCGTGCTTTTCAAATGTGTCAAATGCCGCGTTAAGCATGAAAAGCCACTGAGTCAGCTGATGGCACCAGATATAACAGACCAATGTCTGACCCACCAACCAGCGTTCACTGCAGTGGGGATCAACTATTTTGGACCGCTGATAGTGAAAGATGTCCGCATACTACACGGGCAGTTTACATAGAGGTTTCCCATTCTATGGACACCGATTAGTTCTTGTGTGCGTTTTCGAAGTTTCCAGCTAGACGCGGCTGGCCGAATGTATTGTACAGCGATAATGGATAGAATTTCCACGGAGCTGACGCAGAATTACGCAGTCTTCCGAAGCAGATGGATCAGACGAAGATCACAAAGCCGATGTTGGCTAGTGATTGACTGGAAGTTCAATCCTCCATGTGTTAGCCATCGCGGAGGTCTTTGGGAACGATTGATTCGATCGAATCGTGAATTATTACGCAACATTCTCAACGGCGAGGTTGTGAAGGAAGTGGCACTTGTAACGACACTCACCGAGATCGGAAAAATAGTGAATGATAGGCCTTTGGTAGCGGTACCTGACTCACCGGACTCGCAAGATGCTATATCGTGTCAGAAAATTTTAATGCTTGCAAATGATCAGTCGCTTGAATACCCACTGATTAACCTACCAATCAAATTGAGCAGAAGGTGGAGATAGCTAAGACACCTGTCCGATATGTTTTGGCGTAGGTGGATTAGAGTATATCCACCGACATTGCAGAATAGGCATAAATGGTTAACTGAATTGGGAGATCTTAGGTAGGGCGATTTAGTTCTCGTTTGTGATTTACGCACATCAAGAAGTCTGTGACCTAAGGGTGTTGTGGAGGAAGTTAGCAAGAGCAAAGACAAATTAATTCGAGAAGCACTGGTGAGGACAAGTAAAGGTGTATTAAGAAGAGACGTCAGATAACTATGCCTACTAGAAGCGTACCACGAAGAAGAGAATGATGACGTGGAAGTCATCGTCCGGAATACAAAACCGCCGGGGGGTGTAAAGTTCAAAAGGAACTTTGATGTATCCTCAACCTGAATTGCTTACTTGAGGACACGGTTGCAGGATAATTCGTTTTTTCTTATGCCCAGACCGTGCGTTTAGTCCAGGTTTATTAGTTCGTAGTTTAGGTTTCGTAAGACGTACTTATTTTACGCTTCGTATCGTTAGTACTTGGACTACGAATACTGCGGGGGTCACTCGGTACTTATGCAGGGTCGGATCCGCGCCCTCCGATTACAAGGCAGGCTTGTGATCCTTAAGCTTTTGAGTCTCGAATCAAGTTACCTATAGCTCGACATGCCCCACAGAACTTTACTCCACACACTGTAGAGCAAAGTATCGTAGTTGTGGCCCTTATTTAATTGTTGACAGAAGGCTATTGTACGTATCCTTGAGAGTACCGGAAAGAATGACGTTTGAACTGAAGCAGTATTACAATTTAAACGAAGTGGTACTTATAAGTACAGCCAGGACACAAAGGGTCAAGGGTACGGGCCGATGGCTATCTGCTTGAGTGTAGCAGTGAGCGATTCCATTCGGAACCATACCACTAACAAAAAAAGCAGGAAGAATTAGAGAAATGAGCAGATGAAAGAGTCACGAACCGGAGATCAAAGGACGAGTGCCAGAGTACGACTGATTCTGTGACCGCGCCGCATCCGATACGGTGTGCAACCCCTGATGGGGACGGCGTCGAGGACCGCATACATGAAGATGACAAGCAGCAACCCAACTAAAGTGCCTTGTATTCTATAAGAACTAGTTAAAATAACAACAATGTAATGTATGTTTATGAGCCACGCGAGACGCTATTCCTGTAATAGGTAGAATTCTGACCATGCAGCTGCATGTAATGTCTATGTTACTAAAACACACCGTTCCTATTAACTAATCAAATAAACATAATTCTCGACAGTGCGAGACACGTACATTTTGGCATGGTCAAGGAGATGCGGTCACGCGTACATCACGGATCGAAGGGTGATTGGAAAATATCCAAAAATTGTTCCATCACTGTAACTTGGAGAATCAGGAATGGTACATGAAAGAAATGAAATGAAGTGATTTTGCCCGCGATGGGACAAGACACATACTGTGTGACATGGTAGGGCCGGTTGAAAAAGTATGGGTGCACTGAATACGGGTCAGTTAGTGAAGGCTCATCATCATAAATACACGTTAGCTGAGGGTGAGAAACACCCTCAGCTGATGTGCCGCAATACAAAAAAGATGATACAAAAATTACAGACTATGAAAAAGTTCAAAAAGCAAGCAACATAATGCAGTACGCAGTTGGAATGTGATCGTAATTGGAGGGGGAATATAAAGGGGAGGGGATGGACAAATGAACTCACAAACACCATTGGGGCTGGCTCGTCGCCCTATCAGTCGGTGTATTCAACCAATGCAGCAGATATGGCCTCGTTGATTATCATCTGCGAAGGTCAGAGCATCAAGATATTGTTTGAAAGAAAAGTCGTAGGGTTACACTGCATAGCCACGATAATGTCAGGTTGCCCAGGCCTAGACAGGAGAACGATCAGAGTTCTCAACCAAAGCTTTTGGTTCAGAAATCTGAAAGCAAGGCAGCGGAATTTTGGCACTGGGCTACCTAGTGTTCATTTTATGAAATATGCAGCCACCTTCACTTCAACTCCTATCTGGAGGACCAGAAGGCTGAGTTGGTCTGGCTCTAACAGTTGACCAATCCGGTATGAGTGGCTCTGAAGGTGCAAAAAGCATTATCCAGTACAGCTGAATGGAATGCTAAGGCACGTAAACCATCGCACCATGTTAAGGTCCAGTCTCATCGCGATAGAATAACACATTGGCGCTCGCCGCCTTACTCGGTGTTGATGCAGATTTACCGTAGATCACCAAGCAGGATAACGGCATGGACAAAAACTGCGGTTTTCACAGCATCGAATGACGCGGAAATAGTGAATGTGCGTGGAACCAGCCCAGGAGATCTAGGTACCAAGATAGATTTTTAAGGCGGTGGAAACTGCAACCTTTCAAATGTACCCACTCGTGGTTTTACATGATAACCACTTTTTGTTTTCATCCTGAAATGCATCTTGGAGCATGTTTACCAGTCACAGTATATGACAATAGGCTACCAAAAAGTAACATTGTTCTGGCGAGCGGTCTAGCCGAAGCTGTGACCGGAATGCTCCAATACAAATCAGACAGATTGGTTTCTAGCTATCTTGCCAATGCCTGTCTTATTCACATATATCAGTCGCTGGCCTACAGTCACTCACTCACTTCCTTTGTCGTTGAGCAAAAATACACGGTAACAAGTTGAAAAGCTGATTGGTACGTTGGACATTAAGCAGTTCTGTATCTAGCCCCCATCTTCTGTATGAACTGCACCATCCTTCTTTGGTTATCCCAGTCGTTGTGCTGTTGTTAGTACGCAGATTGTCCTCTTTCGTTTTCAGTCGGAAGCACCATACAGGTGAATCAAGGCAATTGAGTATACAGTTTTCCAAACGATTCCGGTAGCGATCCGTTTTCAAGCGTGCTGAGCCACTGGCATTCGTCATCCTGTCGTCCCACTTCACGAAGACCCGATGGTCTAACGGCGGTTTAACATGACGTTAGGGATTTCATGTGCTGTCGACAAGTGGAAGGCTAACAACCATGCAGTCGCCACAAACCCATTCCTAGACAAGCTAACGGGGCGCGGCGCGGCAACAAGACATGCGTAGTATGTGACTAAATCACCTTGACTGGTTCAGCAAAACAAGCCTGATGAAGAGAATGCTCGGATTTCTCAGAACACGACGTCCAATGTTATCACGGTGAACTCGGTGTTACTATCACACACGAGCGATCCTTCTCAAGCAATTATCGTCAAAAGCGGAAAGCCGGCGCATGTCTTCCACGTGAATTCGCCAGGACTCAGTATCACAGATCAACACTGAGTGAACGGAGGCATTGTAAACGCGGCCTTATTTCGAGAAGGGAGGGGTCCCGGAGATGCCATAAGTGTTTCAGATTGTTAAATGCCAACAGGCCTTTAGCGATGCGGAGAATTTGTTTTTCGATAGTGCCACTAACAAAAACACAGCTCTTAGAGTAGACGAAACCATCTGTCTGTTCGACTTGTGCACCCCAAAAGGTTGAGGGCAAGAACCGGTATGATTCAATCCTGGGGCAGCGCTGTAGACTCCGAGGGGCCGAAGCTCATGCCATAACTAGACACTACAACCGACAAACCGTTCGGAATGAATACAAGAGAATAGTAGAGGGAGTTGTATGGCATCAGTAAGAATTTGTCACATTTAGATTCAGTCAAACAACCCTCAGACGCCCGGAAAAGCATTGCACGGCTGTTTCATCCTTTCGGGAATCGTTAGCAGCGGGATGGTTGTCCGACGGAATCTAGATGTGATTAATTTCTACCTGTACCATTCAACTCCCCCTACGGCTCCTTTGTAATCAACGTAGAAACCAAACTGTTTATAATGCCGCAAGTTAATTGACGGCTCTAGTTTGGGAAGCTCGACCCTTGGTGAGGGGGCTACCTTGGCCTCTGCAAGGCAACAACGTATAGATCAGTGGAGAGTGAGCAGCGCTAAATCAAGTCTAGTAACTTAGTCACGACGGTCGTTACTATCTCGCGTAGCTCAGCAGTCTCAACCACCGGTTGGAAACAGTCGAGTTGCGTGTTCGACCACCATAGGTGTCAGATGGAATATGCACTGCTGACGATTCCCGAAAGGATGGAATAACCGTACAGTGCTTTTCAGGGTGTGTGATCGCTGTGTGACTGTTTAGATGTAGTGAATTTTTACCTATACGATTCAGAATGAATTGCGTATTTTGCAGAGCGTCACCATGTAAACCGATATAGTCAGTATAGCTTAAGCCGGCCACGCGTTCAATCGGTAGACAGAAACGATGGTCCAGTTATCTCACGAGCGTGCGTAGTTAACTGACTTGGTAACTGAAAACTCTTACATCTAAAATCGCCTACCTGTGATAAGTCGTTTGGATTTTGAGTTGTGAACCGGTAAACACTCGACTTATCTGTTCACTTGGAGAATTTGTTAGTCTGCTAAATTAGGGCACATAGGAGAAAAAAAACGAAAATGGAATTACGACTTTTATGGCTGTGGCGTGGTCGCTCCGTTGAGGAACGCTATCCGTATCGGCCCCCATTTCACCGTGTGACTGCCTATATGTGAACACAGGTAGGTGGTCGATTGACAGTGATCACTAAGAGTAATGCGCTGAAAATTTTTCAGAATAGCAGGCCGAATCAATCAACATCTGCTTCAGAATTGCGACCAGTAGCTTAAGGGGAAAAGCGCTATTGTTAACACTGGCGACATGACACGTTACCCTCAGTTCGATCCGAAGAGTCTAGAGCATGAGCAAGCCTCAAAACTACCAAAGTTTAAGTCTGCCTTCATTTATATAGTGGCTACAAGTATAGACGAGGATGCACAATTGCCAAGTAAAAGGATTACGATAGAAGCTCAGCAGAGCATAGCACACATTCAGTGAGAAGAACAGCTGCATCGTTTGTTCACCGTACAGCTTAACATTCCGACTATTATGAAAACACATCGGTATCCGCATTACTCTTGCGGTGCCTATGATACCGCCTGATTTATTCGATAGGTTGTGCAAATGAAACGAACTAGAACAAAACGGAGCGAGATAAATAAAAGATCGGCGAAATTCAGACCCGTGACACTGTCTACTCAAATGAAAGAGAAATACGGTGGGTCGATAAGAGTAAGTTAACAACTCGTGCAGCGCCCTAGCTGAAAGAATCATCAGGCTGTATCCCAGGAGGTAGAGGGCCATCGAAATGTCCCCATTCTCAGAAGAGGATTGTGAGACTGTTAGTTTGACTCATAACCATTGACTTGTTTTGTATGAATGGCTCTGTAGGCACTTGAGAAGTGCCCCCCCCCACCGTAGCTTAATAAGTCACAGGGGTAGGCAAACCATCGCAACAATCTTGGCGTGATTGAATGAGGGAAAGTAGATTGTTCTCATCAAGCCGGAAGAATAAGGATCAAACATGAAAAGCCAGCTTCAGTTGGGTTACTAGCTCCGCAACGGAACTTCTAACCACCGACGTGACCCATCTCAGTGTACATGTCCGTGACGACGACATCTTCCAGACTGACTAACATTTATAATCAAACTCATCGTGTATTTTTCTGTGCCTAACTAGATGCAGCGGTGGGCAGCTGATAACAAGCGGTGCGAATCCAGTGGATTTATTCAAAAAGGAACAAGATGAATATCCATCCAGAAACGCCAGATGAATGCGGCTTGATGGAAAATTGTAAATCATAAATAAGACTATCACCAGCGGGAGACAGGTGTGAAGTTCAATGTGATTGCGCAAGCCGGTCCGTGAGCGACTGCTAAAAATAGGACAGAATTGGACTTAGCTTTGCAGCAGACAGGAAAACACCGGTATCATCATTGAATGTGATGTGGATGAGACGTTACTACTACTAAGGCGGTATTATGAAGAAAGTGCGGTCAGTGAGGAAACCTGGAAAATTCCTGTATTCGCGTGGGCATGTAGGCGAATGTCAGAATGAAAACCTTCAAGAAAACATGTTTTATTAATAAGCAACAAAAAATAAAAAATACGAAACTGGTAAAACAGTGGTAATGGTAGGCATCGTCACAAGCCAGAACGCTGTGGACGATGGAGCTCTGATCAAAGTAACTGGAGTGACAATAAGGAGATGGCTGGGAGAGAAATGTTCCATCTGACATGGCCAATAGAGCGGAGCCCATGCATATGATAGCTATCGTTAAAACGATAAATAACAACAGGAACGTCATGGCATGAAAGGTGATCTCGGGAGATTGTAGTACGAATGGAACCCAACAAAGGGCAACCAAAACGAGGAAAAAGAAGTCGCACGTGTTGACTTCGTTCACTAGTGCCACGCTCGTGATCGTCTCCCGGCGGAATGTAAGTATTTCAGCTGATAATCTGAAAACGAAAGTATAAGGAATCAATCGTGAAATAGCGACCAGTAAGGGAAAAAGTAAGATTGCCAGTATGAGTAGGAGGCATTTGCCGCTTGTCAATAACCGAAAGACAAAGGTAGAGGTTAGACATACAATGTCCTCCTGCAGGGGGTAGGAAGAGAATACAAAGCTGAGCTGAATGTCAGTGTAAAAGCTGCTAAACCAGTCTACAATAGTGGATGCTGCATAGCATGCAAACACATCTCAGACAAAAAAGGAAGGAGGACCCAGTGGCGTGATTAAGTCTGCGAGTCCATCTTGCCCCGGACAAACGTAGTTGAGTAATGAGGAACAGGCTGGTAGCAAAAGTCAGCATACGGTGCTCCAAGGGATTCTGTCTGATCTCAGCGCGAACATCGAAGGTAAACCAAATCAATTCACACCGAATAGTTTAACACTCGATTGACACGGATTCGGGCAAAGAAAATGAGTTCGCTGAGTGACCGACAACATGAGAAACTGAACATTAAATACCGTATTATAAAGTAGGGATGAATTCTGTACAACTCTTCCGAAACATGGTGAAAAACGTTATAAAAACGTCACCCGTGAACATCGTTATCGTTCTCAATGTAACATTTATGATATCTGACTCACGGTATTGCAGGGCTCACAAATGTGAGATTGCATCGTAAGTGTGCAATCGTTCTCTGAAGCGAATAGTGGTAAAATATAAAGCTAACAACATTTTGAACTGCTGCACAGATGTTGCCTCCATCACATGTTCAGGTAAACAGTTCCAAATGTTTATCACTCTCAGTTCGAAGAACAGTGGATGGGGAACACTTTTCACATCCGGCACGACAAGTTTGTATCTGTGTCCGCGTGTGCTGCATGGCTTTCGTAAGTGCAGCATTGGCCTCAGCATGGGGAAGTCACCGAGATGTAGAATACGGTAGGTCATAATGAGGTCGACTCGCACCCGACGGTAGGATAAGGTGTAGAGTCCTAGTTTCTCGCACCGGTCTTCATACCCCAAGTCATGTAAACTCAGGATGAGCCTGGTAGCAACGTGTTGGACCCGATCGATCCTTTGTGCCTCGCCTCGGATAATCGGAAAGTAAGCGGGCGAACCGTACTCTAGCATTGGTCTAATGATGGAAGAGAACAGGCGAGTGGCAACCTCTTCAGACCATTTGCCGAAGCTACGTTTGAGCACCCAAAGCATGCGCAGTCCGTTACGATATATCCTGTTCGTGTTGTGCACGGACTTTAAATCGTAGCGTGAGAGTACACCTAGGTCCTTCACGGGTGTGGGATATACGGTTGGCCGTCAAGGGTGTAGGTTCGGCCGTCAGCACCCTTCCCCAGGCGCATAAATACAGACTTGGCTGGATTGATCGGGAGAAGAACTTCTGCAGACCATGTGGATAGGCAGTTGAGGTCTTGCTGAAGTAGGCCACGGTCGTCGGGAGCGTCCATTTCTCTCCAAATCTTCATGTCGTCCGCAAACAAGGCACACGGCGATCGGAGAAGCTGGGGTAGATATCGTTGATGTGGATCAGAAACAGAGTGGGCCACAGCACAGTGTCTTGAGGCACGCCATTTGTAGAGGGATACCAGCAGTTAGATGGTCGTCGACCGGTACCCTCAACTTTCGTCCAACAAGAAAGTCACAGATCCACCGGTGCAGTGAGCCACCGACACCGCACATCCTGTTTGTGAAGGAGAACCTCATGGCTGACCTTATCGAACGCTTTACTGAAATCGATGAATGTCACTCGACAGAGTTCTTCTTGCTTATAGTCTGCAACCACCAATCATGCCTCTTCACAAGCAAGTTTGTAATGCATGAGCGGTCTTGCATAAAACCGTGTTGTGCGGGTGTCAGGACATCTTTTGACTGGAACAACTTGAACACTTCCTTCTTCACGATTTTCTCAGCAACCTGTGCCAAAATAGGTGTCAGAGCAATTATCATGTACTTGTCTAGTTTGTCAGCGTCGCCGCCTTTCAAAATAGGCTTCACCACCGAACATTTCCAGTCAATCGGCAAGGAACCTTCGGACAGTGACCTGTTGAAAAGGGCAGTCATGACAGGAGAGATGATGACCGAAAGTGACTTGAGCACAGGAACAGGCGAGTGCCAATTCTGAAGCAGCACTTTACACTTCGACGAGGCGAAGCCCTTTCAGTACCTTGAAGCCTCGGTCACTAAATGGTTCAGCATGGTTTGCAAGCCCTGTGAGTCGTCATTAATCAAAGTGATTGCATCAGAATATTCTAAGTCCTTCGCTCGGTTACATGGTAGTAGCCGCAGACCGAAATTTTGGTAACCTGCCAGAGCTCTCGACAGAAAGTCTTCAAACGCAAAATTGGAGAGGAACGGGACACAAGGCAACGCTGTCGCATACCGCTTTTGAGAGCGAAGAAGAAATAAAGCTTGCCAGAGACCCTCACTTTATCGAAGGTATTAAGGTGTGGTACGCGTAGGATGGCTGTATAATTTCCCGGGACCCCGTTCTTCAGCAAACAACGCCATAGGGCAGGTCGGTTAACCGATTCGAATGCAGCACTTATGCCTAAAAATGCAATGGTGTCAGGCTTGCGGTGGATGTAGCGGTGTTCGAGGAATTTGCAAAGCCCATTAGGTCCGGCAGGTTTGGTGCCTTCAAGGCTAGCGAGTCATTGATATACATTTTCAATGCCGCAATTCAGAGTGTCGAGTTCAGTAAAAGCGGTACACGAACTCGGAACAGACACCTGGCCATTTGCAAATACAGAAGCGAAGTGCGCCGCCAACGCGGACGCACGCTCAGTGCTAGAGATTAGGGGCTGCCGGTCTGGGCGATCCAGCACTGGCACATCACCTGCCGGCTTCAGGCGTCGTTTCACGTAGGCGGTCTTCGCGCCTATTGCGAGCTGCTCTTCGAAATATCGGCGCTTATTCATTTTTGCACTGTTGCAGAGGTCCCGCTGACTTTTATCCCCTTCTTAGTCATTGGCAGAGCCAGAGAGGAGGAATCTGTCCCAGTCTGCGCCGCCTCCGAGCCAGATTTCTATACTCCTTGTCAAACCAATGAGGCTTAATCGGTCCAACCTTCCGACATTTAAAGGGCACAAATTGGGAACACAGTGATCTCAATCTCTCTTTTATAAACGTCAAACAGTCTTCCATAGATGCAGATTGTGACAGAGACCGATCCAGTTGGCTCGCGGCTCGAGTTGGACCGTCATAGTCCGTTTTCCAGTAATTGTAAGCCGATCCCAGCGGACCTGAATACGGCGAAGGTATTTCTATATCAGCTATGAGCACTGAGTGGTCGCTGGTAGCCAGGGGCTCCAGGATCCGAAAGTCACGCACTCGTTGTTCGTAGCTCGCTAACATCAGGTCGAGACAGGAGGGGGTTGAGTGTGGCGTTATGCGTGTTGGCTGGCATATGTGTTGCGATGCACCAGTTTCAAGTACCAAATCCACGAACTTTACTTCAACCTCACAATGTCCAGGCATCAAATTCACATCAGACCATCGTAATCGAGAACAGTTAAAATCGCGCATAAGTAGAAAGTGTGGACGACTAATGTAGGTTTGAAGATGGGACAGCCAATTCAAACAACGACTCAGGGGGCTGCGATAGACTGCGCCCACAAGTAGTTCTCCGCGCCTGAGGTGGATGGAGAACCAGAGTAGTTCACACAAACCATCGTCACTTCGGTAGGTGTTCACAAGTCTCCCACGCAAGGAAGACCGGATGTAGAGCAAGATACCACCGTGGGCATTCGTTAGTCTATCGCATCGGAAGCAGGAGTAACCTTTGAGTTCAAGTTCCTGGGGGTATAACTTTGAATCGAGTCATGTCTCTGCGAGTCCCACTATGTCTGGAGGCTCAGACGCAACGAAACAACAAAGCTCATCGCGCTTGTTCATAATACTGCAAACATTTGTGAAGGGTACTCGCAGGCCGCAGCAGGAGCCGCCGGGCGTTCAACAAGAAGCGGTGTATTAACCAATCGGAAGAGGGGTCCAACGGCATATGATGGCTCAAGTGTAGAACTGAATAGCAAAAAAGCGCGATCAGAGGTCTAGAACAAGGCAGTAGTGGCTGAAGGGTACCAATGTTCAGTTTAAAATGTTTCGAAATACTGGTAGCTCGGGTTGATGAATCAATTGTTCATTTGTTCTCCGAGCCTGGCGAGAAAACCGCCAAGCTCGGAGAACAAATGAACAATTGAACCAATGTTCAGTATTAAGACGCAGTTTAACCTACAAATACGTCACTATGACTTAGCTTTGTGCTTTTCGATGAAATTTTAGTTCCATAAAAAATGTACGGAGGTCAGCATTACAGAGCACCAGGAAGAGCTAATCGCGTTAGCGTGAGATGTTCCGGTGCCGATACCTAGAAGGTCAGTAATTGAGGAGGGACGATCACCAATTTGCTCTTTTGACTCGCGACCTCAGTAACATCCATGTTCTTTTCCTATAGCTCTCCAGTTCAGCGTTTTAATTTCACTTCGTCGTTTTGCTACAATGCGATATTCAGCAATTCGTTCTATCACAATCCAGCAATCATATGATGCTTTATGAACTGAATAGAAGGAATGGAATGAGTTTTAGTATACAGGGGATACCAACCAGATAGCAGCTTAGGAGCATGAAGGATTAACGCACAAAGAACGCTATAAACAGGTGCGAAAGGATGCAAAGGAAGTTGATGAGGATAGCTAGAAAAACCGTAGTGCGGTAACGCGTAATTAGATATCACATGAGTAAACAGAAGACACGAAAAGCCACGTGACGAAAAGCACCGAGAACACTCACGTGGCAAGCGAAGGAGTAGTCTTATAAGGTAACAAACTTACTTGCTATCATGTATATGTGTGTGAAGCAGTAATCGACGACTTGGGTCCACCTAGTGCTTGGCTAGATAAATTGCAAAACATCGCTTGTAGTCTACGTCAGTAGGTTGTCTCTTGTTGTCACCTAATCGGTCTCCTCCTTCAAGATGTGTCACGCACTGGGATGTCAGGAAGGTATGGTAGCTGATAACGCGGGGCGATGAAAGCCGCAAGGAATCCATCTCGCACATGCTGCCTCACTTTTACAGCGTGGCCAATTGTTAATGACTAACCTTGGGTGCACCAATGCTTACTTCCCGTTTAGGGTATTTAAATCCTGTAGCAGATCCCCGCAATCAACCATATTTCTCCATCATAAGGCTACAGTCACCGCTCACAACTTACGGTTATGTGACACAGAAGCACCACTGGAAGACGATGACGTGTAACTAGTGACATCGACTGATAGGTACGTAGTGGGTGAAACTCGGCAACGGGTCTAAGTTGCATGGAAGAATAATCGACATCCTTCGACTGGGTCAAGGCGGTTGAAGTGTGAGAATTGTGAGATACCGAACGATGAGTATTCTCAAAATAGGGGCAATCAAATCTGTTAACTGGAAGAGGTGTGATAAGAAATACGTTTCATACTTCGAAAGACGAGCCTTAGAAACTGAGCAACACCCAGTATAACTAGGCGTGTTGCATAAAGTGCACAATCAAGCGAATTTGTGCAGAAGTCAAAAAACAAAGGATGGACCACGGATAAGGGAATGAAAGTACAATTTTAAGTGGAAAATGAACACCTGAGAGCAACAAGGCGACAATAAAGGAGACATCTGTAATGAGAGTGTCCAGTCAGAAGGAACATATGGATCCAAGTAACGAGCCAGAGTCAACCGGAGACGAACCTGACTAATATTGTCACTGAACGCAAAAAAGTCTAGTCGCCCGTCAACGAGGCTCTGCTGACTGGCTGAAGTTCGGACATGCTACGGTGGAGACTCCATCGTATATTTAATTGAATCAAAGGAGAAGTCCCGTGGGCAAAAAATCGTCATTGTTTATGGAAGTACAAGAACAATAGATATAAATATATAGATAGCTAGTATACATTTGCCGAATAAACCGTTTATTTTCGGAGAACTGAATTTTACGACGATATACATATAATGCAATGGCTAATTAAAAATAGGTATTATGATGGAGTTGACACTCTAGGGTGGAAAGGTAAGCTAGTGTCATCATTTTAACAGAGGCGGCAAGCCACAATACAAGTGATCGGATCGAAACAACTTACTTTGCATAGGTTCCAGCTAGTTGTGAGTAGAACCAAGCCGGAGATTCTCCTCTTGTAAAAGTGAAAGACTCTTCAAGGAGAAGAGAAAAGGAAATGAGCAAGTTGTGAATAACAGAGCGTAGGAATAGCATCTCTCAGTAAGGTGGTTTAGATCAAGGGATTGACATTTAGTGGCAAGGTTGACTCAATGGAACATTTGTATCTCATTAGGGATAGGGAATGGATGTTGGTGAACGAGCGTGAATGCTACATTGCAATTACAACGTCTGCTAATGACCAGATATAGCGAAATAAGGTGAAGACATAACAAAGATCCAAAAAGATGATATCAGATGTAAGCCACAGTGTTAAGAGCTAGTATAGCCCAAAAGCTGATTACCTAATAAAAAGTCCCAATGAACGCAACCGCCAACCGAGTTCGACACTAAATTAAATCGCGATCCCTCAACTAGAACTACCATGTCGCTCCCTCCCGCTCCTGCGATCCTCACTACTTACTCACACCTATCACATACGAATTCTAGGTTCGCAAATAGTTCCTCTGAAGCTACCTCTGATTACAGTCTCGCTCATGTCCAGAGTCCAACCAGTGACTCTCCTTCAGCCCAGCTCTCGGTCTCGGCTGGCAGCTTTCAACGTTAGACGCCGTATGCAGATCAGACAACAGGCAGGCCTAGCGCGCATCTTGGAGTCCCTGTTGTCTTTCTGAGGCTCGGTTACATGACTCCAGCATTGTAGTTAAGTTGACGTCCTCCGCTGATCCCAGGACCAAATATTCCCTGTATTCCTCTGGCAACACAGACGTTGCTGTAGCTGGCTGGGCTGGTGTTGGCACTGTATTGAGTGATAAAGCTGAGGCCTCACTGCGCGATTGGTTCAAGTCAAGTCAAGTCAAAATAAGCTTTATGTACCCTAATGGGTTCATTTTCAGCATTTACACAACCACTGCAGACACCTGGATGGTAATAACAATATACATTTTTGGGTAGAAAAGTGGAGAAAAAGCAGAACTGTTACTCCAACAAGCGCTCGCGCAGCATGTTTGTGACTTCCGCTGGGTCAACAAGCAATCGTGAGAGATAACGCAAAAGAGTATTACGATACGATTATTTGTGGGAGAATGAAATTCTGAATTTCGAACGGGTGGAAGAGAAAGAGAGCGTTTTGGGAAGATCATTGTGAAGTGGATGAAATCGATCAGTTAGTACCTTTGAAAGAAAAATCATTGCAGGCACCAAGATGTCTAGAAGTAATCAAATCAACTAAAGAATCTCTAGACAAGCCGCTGCATCTGGCAATGTGCTTTATAGACCACACCAATAAGATGTAGTCTTTCTGAAGCAGTCCAGGAAAAACGACAGGAGAGTAGTATAGCCAATGGGAAATAATACAAGAGGAACACAAACCTGAATAGTAAACTACGAGGTACTGAAAGCACCATAAGTCTGAGGGCATAAAAAGAAAGGTTTCTGACTTTTTGAAAAGTTTTACAGACGTGCGCGGACCAAGAAAGGTTCTGGGACAAAAAAAACGCCGAGATACTTGACGGTGGAAGAGCTGGATATGGGATTTTCATTCACAGTAAGTGTGGGGGAGAAATCCATGAGGGACTGCAACTTATCGCCAAGTAGAAAAGAAAATCCTACATGCTTGCATTTAGGAGCATTAAGCATAAGTGATTTGGATGAAGACCATTCCATCAGATTTTCCAACCCACAATGAAGTGATGAAAAATCATGGTTAATGGGGGACATACATCCCAGCACATCATCAGCATACTTACACCCTATAAACGTGGTTTGTATAGGGAGATGTTCAACATACAAGGAAAATAGAAAAGGTGACAGGATCGCTCCCTGTAGAACACCACAGTCGGCATGGAGGACAGAGGATTTCTTACCGTTCAACTTGGTGAAGTGAGTACGATCTGTAAAATAGTCACGTAACAGATTACACACACCAGGGTGAACTCCATTTTCGGATAGCAGATTTAGCAACCTTGACCTATCCAAGCTTCCAAAGGCATTCAAATAATCCAGAAAGAGAAGCCGTAGGGATTTACATTTTTGATCAAATGCAGAGGCTATGGAATGAACGACATATACCACTGCATCCGATGTGGAGCGCTGGGGTCTATATGCGAACTGGTAGATATCGTCTTCAGGAGCGGCTGAAAAAATCCGCGGAATTAAGAAGCTTTCGAAAACTTTTAGGAGCACAGATGTACATGCAAGTGGGCGATAGTTTTGAGATCCAGTTTTTGGTACTGGAGTAATACTGGCCGCTTTCCAAATGTCCGGGATCACACCCGTAATGAGGCACTTGGTAAAGAGGTCTGTTAGAGCCATTGTGAGAGAAGCAGCACACTCCTTCAAAGCTAAGGGTGAGAGAGCATCAGGAAAACAAGCTTTTGTTGCCTTTAATCTTTTGAGTTCCTTGTGGACGTTGCTTTGATCGAAGGGCGCGGCTGGACTTGAGGTAATGAATAAGGGTAAGGAAGATGAGCTTAGTGAGGCGGGACTAAACTTCGAATTCGGTTTATCCACATCCTATTCACCTCTCCGACTGTAAACGCTCTTACCACAGAGATGCCTCAGAAGCCCCCATAGATCGTGACAGTTATGGTTGCCTAAAACTGCTTCGATGTATAATTGATTTAACTGCTGTGGTTAGGCTTTTGACACCGGTAGCATTCTTGCACTTGTAGGCCCATTCTTTCATCCTTCGAAGTCGCTTTAGTAGTGGTGATGAAAATCTATCTGCTCTTAGATAGATCGTTTCAACAGGGCAACACATGTCAAAGCAATATTTGATGTAGTCCGTAAGATGGTCACATTCGAGCGACAGGTCCTCATCGTTGAAGACCGAAAAATCAGTTAAAGAAAACATCGTCTGGAGCCTCGTGACACTTTCCAAGGAGCAATTTCGCCGTTTGATAACCTTGTAAGGTCTTGGTCAGCGTTAAAAACTTAGATCTGCTGTAGATGAACGAACACAGTTTTAAAATACAATGTTTTGAGATGCTTAAAGGAGCGCGCTTTTGTATGGCAAATAACTGTCTTTTATTTGTGAACACAGCGTCCAACTGAGCATCTTGTCTGGTCGAAACAGTCACTAGGTCTACCAAGCGAAGTGTTTTCAAGAATGTTGTATCCTTTCTATTGAAGTCGCCAGCCACAATACAGATAGAACAATATAATTACAACAGTGGCGTTGAAGAAAGTTGGTCTTCAAAAAGCTTTAACTCGGATGCAGATGTGTGAGGAGCAATGTATACGTTCCCAACGATTACTGATCGAAAGCCAGTTAGGAACTTCGGTTTACACTCAACTAAATGGCAGCTTATAGAAATCGTTGAGTACATAAGTGTTATGCTTGCTGCGTTGCACCAACGATGAGTAACGTAAGTTATAACGCCAACACCACGGAACTGGGGCTACCCGGGGCGGTCAGACCTGATGGGAAAAGAACCACTGAGTTGAACTACCCCATTTTCTACATCAGCATGCAACCAGCTTTCCTGTAACAGAACAATTCCTGTATCAACATACTCATTTCGGTGCATTATGTCACTGAGTTCACTGATTTTACCAAGGAGCGAGCGAATATTACTGGAAAGTATCAGTGGGACTTGCGCTTTGTCGACAGAAAAACGACTGAGGCCAGATTGCCGGCCAGCACGATACTTACGCTTTTTCCCGAGACATTTATTCGTAATACGATTGCAAGTGTTCCTGACTTTATGGCCGTATTTGATAAGGCACGGATTTAAGGCAATATCATGCAACGTTTTCAAGTGGTTGACGGAGCAGGACAACATTGACCTTGAGACCTGATTAGAAAAAACGAATTGCTCCGGTTAAAAATAAAATATAGAATCCGCAGTCCGTGGTGTAAAATAATCCAACGAAAAGAGCAACGGCCAAATTCGTAGTTGGACTTCAAGGCACGTGCAAGATCAATGCGCATCGAACGGAGAGACGCAATTTGTTTGTGGTTTCGGCCTACGCTCCAACCGACTGAAGTTGTGCGTCAGCAGTTAAGAACGATATCATAGGCTCCACCAGCAGTTGAGTAAAGGCGAGAAATCCAATGTCGTTGTCCTTACCGGAGACTTCAATGCACGGGTCGGTCGCCTGCTGCCATGTGAACATCATCTCGGTGGCCGTCATGCTCTTGATAAGTCGCTCTGATAACGGAGAGAATCTTCTCACGTTATGTGAGGATAACACGCACTTTCTCGCGAGCACGAACTTCAGGCATCGTAAGAGACGCGCAGTTAGTTGGCGTCCACCGCCGACACAAACGTGGTCACAAACTGATCACATAGTAATTTCAGATGGCGAAGTAATGCACGGGATCGCAAATCAATTTGGTCCACCTACCTCGACTCAGACCACGCTCTGGTTTGTGCGGACATCTGTATGCGCCTTGGTGGTTCTTCGAAAGCCAAGCACTATAAACTGGATACCAAAAGCCTAGCTAACCGCTTCATTCAACTGGCCTATCAATCTTCCTTATCAGATGCGCTCGATAGTGCTCCACCTACAGTGGACGCACATCACAGGAATTTCTTGCAGAAGACGCTGCTTTCTTCTGGACAATCATACCATGTAATCGTTGAACGTCCACTGAGAGGCTGGATCACTGCACGCTCAAGCTATCCCAGCCGATTCAAGCTGCGATGAAGTCCGCCGCAACCTCAAACAAAGTCTACTTAACGATCGCGAAACCTGGTGGTCCCAGTGCGCTTCGGAGACAGGAGCCCTCACTGAAAATCTTCACAAGCTTCTCCAAATCATTCCAACCATTGGTAACAGGAAACCTGACGTCAGTGAAGTAATCTGCAAGGTTGAAGGATCATAATCATCATCATCATACACGTTAGCTAGAGGGAGGAAACGCCTCAGATACTGCGCCGTAATACTTAAAAGAAAAAGAGGGCATAAAATGCAACAGGTACACGCCAGCTGAGCTACCGGTGACGGATGGGCATCGTTTTGGTAAGCTACCTGCCGGCTACTATGCAGCTAAAAAAAATTACTATGCAAAATTATAATATGGTAAATGATGAGATCGTAGATGGAGTGGGAGGCTAAGAGGGATGGGGTGGGACAAAGAAACTCACAGCTCGAACGCCACTGAGGTCGGCTCCTAGCCATATCAACAAGTATATCCAGCCAAACGTGTTCATCGTCTTTCGGACCCCAACCAGGGAGCCGAGACGCTCTAACTGAGACCAGCTCAGAAGTGAGAGCCTTCATTCCTCTCGACCAAGTCATCGCTTGCCCACCTCTCCTCTTCTTCCATCCACACCCCTAGCGCGCAAACAACGCACGTCGGAGGAGTCGATGGGCTGGCATGTGTAACACGTGACCAAGCCATCGGAGCCTGGTGCGTGAAATGACGGTGCTGAGCGGTTCATTTCCTTTTCCTGTGCCGTAAACGAGGCGTCGAACACGCTCGTTGCTCACGCGGTGTTCCCACCAGATCTGAGCCAAATTGCGAAGGCACCGGTGGTCGAACGTAACTAGCCTCTTCAGGTCCGCTGCTTTAAGGGGCCAGGTTCCACAACCGTCCAGTAGGGTCGAACGTACCGCTGCACTGTGCACTCTACCCTTCAGGGCAAGAGTGATGTCGCGCCGCCACCATAAGTGGCGAAGGTTAGCAAAAGCGCCTCGAGCTTTCGCTATACGGTTCGTGATATCATCTACAATCCCACGGGCGCCGATACAACTACCAAGGTATTTGAAGTTTTGAACGACTTCTAGCTGATCCCCACCAAGGGTCAGCGTAGGAGGCGATCCAGGTCAATCTTGGAGGAACGCTTTACACTTCGAGGGTGTAAAGCAAAGCCCGAAGTGACGGACAGCCAGTGCTAATCTGTTCAGTGCAGCTTGGCACGTCTGGGAGCTGTCACAGATTAGGGCAATATCGTCAGCATACTCCAAGTCAAAAAGTCGTTCTCCTGGGAGCAGATCCACACCTTCTAAGTCGTGTCCTGTGAACGCGATTTCCATGACTTCGTCAATAGCGAAGTTGAAGAGGAATGGTGACAGCGGGCATCCTTGTCTCATACCGCTGGAGATATGGGCGACGACAGCTTGCCGTAAGCCCTCACTCTGCCTGAGCTACGCGCGTATAATGCTCGGATAACATTTACACATTTCTCAGGTACACCTTTCCTGAGTAGACAGTCCCAAAGTGCAAGTCTATCCACCGAATCGAATGCACCTTTGAAATCGAGGAACACGACAACGGTGGGCCGCCAATATATGTGACGGTGCTCCAACAACTGACGCAAAGTGAAGATGTGGTCAATGCAGCCACGACCTCGAGTAATTCCGGATTGCTCTTCACGAATCTGGCTTTCACGAGTGCCAGTCAGTCTGTGAAGGATGACAGAGGCAAGCAATTTAGAGGTAACGCAGATCAGACTGATTCCTCTATGTTTGTCGCAGTTCGACCATGAGCCTCCCTTGAAAATTGGGACTATGACGGAGCGGCTGCAGTCGGTTGCGACAGTTTCCTGCTTCCACAGTTTCACTAGTATCTCATATAAATCATCCACAAGAGCAAGTCCCCCGAATTTGAAGAGAGCTGGAGGAAGATCATCTGGTCCCGCAGCTTTATTTAACTTCAACAGATCAATCTCACGTTCGACTTCTGAATGAGAGGGTGGACCCAAAGGTACAGCCCATGGAACGGGGCGATCGGTGGCCGGCGAGAAATCTGACAATTCCGGCCGATTAAATTGCCTTTCGAAGTGCTCAGCCCAACGCTCCAAGTATTTGGACAAGTTGTGGATAGGCTGTCCACTCTCAGCACAAATTGTTTCACTAACACAACGTCTCCTGCTGACCGATTCCCGTATCAGACGGAATAACTTACGATGGTTACCAAGTGCAGCGGCCACTTCCATCTCTGATGCACGATGAGACCAGCAGGATTCGCGGTCTCTCTTCAGGCTAGCACGGAGTTTTGCCCGGAGCTCTTTGCGAGTTTCATTGTGTTCGCTTCCAGCCGGAATATGCCGGCGAGCATCGATGAGTTCCAGAGACTGCGAAGAGATCCGATGTCCATGTTGGCGATTAAACATACCACATGAGGATTTGCCTGCTGCTAGTAAGGTCTGGTGAACTTGTGACCAGTGACCATCAATTACATCCAGTGAGCGGTTATCCAACTCGCATGACAGCGTAGTTCGATACGCATTCAGAACAGCTGGCTTCGCCAGTTGGCTGGTCTCAATGCGGTCACAACGTCGTCGTGGGCGTCCGCCAAAACGCATCCGCAGGTCAGCACATACAAGTGCATGGTCGGTGTCAACACATGTGCGTCAAATCGAGCGACAGTTCTGGACGCAGCCTCTCCATCGGTAACTTATCGCAATGTGATCGATTTGCGTCCATAGCTGGTTCGAGGCTGGTGGGCGCCAAATCACCCTCCGGCGAGTGCTGTGTCGGAAATTAGTGCTCGCAAGAAATAAGCGAGCATCCTCACACAAATGAAGTAACCGCTCACCGTTATCATTACGGCAGCCTACACCGTGCTGACCGCCCAGATGCAGTTCATCAGTGGACAACTTTCCAACTTGTGCGTTCAGATCCCCAGCCAGCACAACAGTGTCTGAGCTTCTTCTGTGGCGAAGGAGCTCGTTCAGTTGACGAAAGAAGTCGTCTTTTACCGAGTCATCGCTAGAGTTTGTCGGTGCATAGACAGCGATAACGAATAGACACCTATTAGTCCCGCGCGACTTCGAAGCTTTGAACGAGCCAGCCAATCGGACCGCACACATCCGGAAACTGAATGGAATCCAATCAACCAGAGCAGCTTCAGCCCGGGGACTCAGGGCAATACCAACACCGGCTTGACCGGTGCTCGAAGCTGCATTGTCACCGGATTGGCACAATGAAAAAATACTGCTTGCGTCACCTGAAGGGGATCGCAAGGTGAGTACAGAGTTCGAGTTTTGCAGGCGGGTTTCCGATAAGCAGCAGATGTCGATCGAGAGGGTCTCCAATGTTCGGACAAGTGCTGCCTGTTGACTGATCTGTAGTAATGTGCGTACATTGAGGCGTGCCAATCTGAAGGAGGATCGAGGGCTCCAAATGGAAGCCGATGAACTGGAATGGGCCGCTTGCTTAAATATGGGCCTGTTGACAGTGCAGGAATGACGCTCTGCGTTCGCCTGTGAGTTGAAACTAAAAGACAAGCGACTACTGAAGCAAGGTGGGGGAGGGCCGAGAATTGGGGGGTTGAAAACAGGGGGGATAAAATTGAAGCTGGAACGGGACGGTGAGAGAGAAAAAGCGTAAGAGGGGGAATAAGAAGACGGGAGAGCCTGAACAGTAGCATCCAAACCCTATCCACCCTGCTCGATGCAGCAGATAGGGCACCGTTGATTATCCTCTGCGGTGGCCAGAGCACAAGAGATTTGTGTGGAGAGATTCATTGTATTGTGTGGGCAGGATACTGCCAGGTTACCCAGGTCTAGACAGGAGAACGGTTAGGGTTCTCAACCAAAGCCTTTGGTTCAAAATCCTTAACGCAAGGCGGCGGGTTTGGCGTTGGGCTACAAGGAGTCCGTTTTAAGGAATAAGGTGCCACCCTCATTCCAACCCCTAACCTGGAGGACCGGGAGGCTGAGTTTGTCTGGCCTCTAACCATTGACCAATCTGGTATGAGTGGCTCTGAAGGTGCAAAAAATGCACCAACTAGCATAGCTCAATGGATCACTGAGGCACACAAACCATCGCACCACGGCAAGGTCCAGCATCATTGCGATGGGGTTCATGGATCATCAATCACTAATCTGCGTAGGCGCATGGACCGATGGGCTGAGCACTTCCGCTCTCAGTTATGCTGGCCTCCGCCTTCTGGTTGTTCAACATGTGTGCCTTATTGCTTGCCTTGGAAGGTTTCGCTGGAACCACGTACAGAAGCGGAGGTCTGTCTTGAGTTTCGTCATTTGAAGAAACGATTCAAAGCTGCTGGCCCAGACGGACTTCCTCCGGAGCTGTTCAAGCACGGCTGCGATGGAATTAGTGGCCAGATAACAGCTCCGTTCTACAAGATCTGGTTGAAGAAAGTTTTCATCCTCTTGGAGCGAGTCGATGGTCATACTTATCTGCAAAAAGAGCGCCCATACCTCGTGCGCCAACCCCAGAAGAATCAGTCTAATCTACGTAGTCTCAAAATTGCTAACATCCATTCCACTGAGGTGAATAACACAGATTCGACAACCACACTCTCGTAAGAAACAAGGGTGATTTCCGCCCCGGTCATGGGAGAGTGGATCACATGGTTACGCTCGGCCAACTCCTCGAGCAGCGCCACCTATATCGACAGAATACCAATGTCGCCTAATTGGACATCAGAGCTGCGTTCGGCTCGGTCGACCGGCCTGCTTTATGAAGTCGTCTACAAAGGAATAGGATACCCGAAAAGTATACTGCGATACTTTGTGTTTATACAACAATGTCTCTGGCAGAGTGAGAGCTTATGGTCAGGTCTCTTCACTTTTCGCCACCACTACCGGTGAGCGACAGCAATGGCCCATGTCCCTGTTTCTCTCCAACTTTTCATTTGAGGATGTCTTATTAAGCGCCCTGGAAGGTCTCTAGGGTTCTGGCATAGAGCTCTTTCAGGCAACCGGACGAATGAATTGGACTACGCTGGTGATATTGTCGTGATTGGTGACGACACACATATCATGCAGATCGTTCAAAACCGCTTGGTGATTGGAACTACCAAGTATGGCATAATCTTCGCTCCATCGCAGTGCAAGGTCCTACTCCAGGATTGGCATGCAGTCGTCCCCGTACCGATACTTAAAGCCATGCAGCTTAACAGGCAGATAGATTCATCAATGTCGGAAGTTGTGTCCCTTAGGATGTTATTATTGAAACAGATTTCTCTCCGTATTGCCAAAGCTCGATCAGCTATCGATGATATGAGGCATCTGAGGCGTCGTCGTCACGCTTCACTGTCGATAAAGGGCGGGGTCTAAAACGTGCGTGTTCGCGCAATCCTGTTGCGCGGAAGCGAGTCCTAGCCGATCCGTGTAAATGATTTGCGTCGGATTTCGGCCCCTGACAAAGACTGTCTGCGGACGAAAGCTCGTGTGTGGTGGGAACACCACGTTTGTAACGACGTGGTTAGACGTAGCGTCCGTGCTCATACGAGCCTCACTCTTGATAACCTGATATCACTGCGCCAACGTAGCTAGCTAGGCCAAGCTCTAGCTACGCCGTGCGAGCGTTTACCACGGCACGCTCTATTCGTTCACGCAGTGCCACATTAGAAGAAACCGCGCAATGGTCAACCTATCGCATGACAACACAGGACCAATGCGCCGAGTTCCAGTCCAGCTGTTATCGGTCCAGCACGTTTTCGGGACGGGAAGTCAAAAATGAAAAACACCGCTGGTTAGAGACTCATGAGGATTTGGCGCGTAATGGGGGCCAATGAAAGGTGTGCAGAAGCCTATGCATTGACCCTACTGATCAAAACCGTAAACACTAAATAGACAAAAAAAGACAAAACGGTGTGTGAAAAAGCTTTCCTTTATATATTTTCTTTTGGTCATTTTTATCTAATATGCACGTTTGTTCCATCCTTTTGGATGGCTCGATGCCTATCCTACGGTTGGCGGCACCCGGTTTCGGATTTGTCTGTCACTGTGGCAAGCCACAGGACACCTGCGCCTACAGAGGGACAATGGATGCCTTGCGCTGCATCACCCCATACCTCCATCTACACACCCCATATCCAGTGTAAACCCGAAGGAATAAGACCGGGAGGCATGTGGATGGATGCCAAGTTTCATCAACGGAGCTGGCTCACACTGCTTCACAGGCAAACAAAAGCATGCTGTATTTGGGAAACAATCGCACACAAAGCGGTGGCTGGACCGCAGTCCACTCCACACTGAGTGCATGGATCCATTTTTTGATCCTAACACGGCCACAAGAAACGTGCACCCCGTCCCCTCCAGCAACGACCAACTGTCTACTGGAGCCAGATGGACGAGGTAGGCACCTTGTCAACATGCACATCAAGCGCAGCCACACAGGGGATATCAAGTAACAGCCAATCACTTGAAACGACAAGATGAAATAAAATAAATCGAATAATCCATACAGATACGGAGACATAACTCTTCAATAAATGGGCGCACAAAAAATTGATTGCGAACGAATCCGCGATAAATTCTAGAGGTCAGAAAAGATATTTTAAGGAAATGCCACAAACGCGAAAATGTTATCGAAATTAACTACAATTAGCTTCAACGACGTGTGCAAGTTCATAGAAGATAGTACAGGTGGACATTAATTTGGGAAAGAAAAGCATTAAGACAAAATTGCAAACCCAACACCTAAGTAGACTTAGTATGCAAGCACGCGGTTAGTAAATCGAACGCAGCGTATCTACAAACGCTACGCCGGTTCTGCCTACGTTCTCTGCAGGACCCGTCGTCGCTTCGGTAGTGGTCCCGAGTGGCCTCGCTCATGGCTCACCAAGCCTGCCTGACTCAGGCACTCGCGACCGCATGTGCTACAGCACCATGCGCTCGATGTCGATGGAGTACAACCCAACGGTGCTGGCCGCTTCCGCACTTGCTGCTTCTTCTCTGCATGCATGAGGTCTTTCTCCCGCACTTCGGCAACTGCCTTCGTGATCAGATCGCGACATGCACGCCGATCAACCGCCTTCGATTCACATGACCGGTAATCGAGATTAGATGGTGAGAGGCTCACTTTGATCATATCCTGGTAACGTAATTTTGATTTCACCACATGCCGCTTCCCAATACTCAGCTGACCGTATAAAAGTTGCTTCGGTATCCGCGTTGAATCCATACGGCTCACATGACCGAGCCACCTCAGGTGTCTCAGCAAAAGTATGCAGTCCACTGCATACATTCCACTACGGCGCAACACTTCCGTGACAGCAACTCTGTCGCACCAACCGATGCGCAGCATCCGTCGCAGACACTGCTGATGGAACCGCTCGAGATATCGCACATCCCGCAGGTACATCGTCCACGTTTCACTGCCGTTTAGAAGAACCGACAGCACCATGGATTTGTACACCATCAGCTTCGTGCCAACGGTAAGCTGATGGTTGTTACACACTCGGTACTCTAGCCTCCCGAATTCCGCCGCTGCCTACGACACGCGGATACGAACGTCACTGTGTAGCTGGTGATCAGTAGACATCACATTCCCAAGGTAGCTGAAGCGGGAGGTGGTTTCCAATACTTCAGCACCAAGGCTGATTCGCGGCCTCATTGTTGATTGCACCTCCGGTGAACGCTGACTGAGACAGTTTTGCTTGTGATATGGAGGCAAATGTTGGTAGCTCAGGTTGTTCAGCTGGTGGACTGAGTGTTCGCTGAGCTCGGCAGGTTGACTGCAAACGTTTCGTCACCACTCGAGGTGACATCGTCAGTGCGCGTGTAATTAGCAGAGTGGCACGTACGAAATGTCCGTGAGTGTAAGTGATCGATCTCCGTAGCACTACGGATGAAAAATCACCGAATTAGTAGAATAAATGTAACGGAACGGAACGCCAGACTAGTGCATCAAACGACGACAACCGAAGAGTCACGTGAGCGTACACTACGAGGTGAGAATCGGAGATCGATTTCGATGGTCATGTGCTTATCGAACAACCCAAACTCAGACTAGCGGCTAGGAGATCGATCACTCCCACTCACGGACATCTCGTACGCACCACTCTGCTAAGTACACGCGCACTGACGATGTCACCTCGAGTGGTGACGAAACATTTGCAGTCAACCTGCCGAGCTCAGCGAACACTCAGTTTTGCTTGTGTTGATGGTGAGCCCGAATTTGGCCGCTGTCGAAGCCAGAGCACCAGTTATGTGCTGCAACTCATCCGCGCTGTGTGCAAACAACGCACAGTCGCCAGCAAAAAGCAACATACGGATAGTCGTCCCACAGACTAGATTTCGCGCACCGAAACGACGGATGTTCAACAAACCACCATCAATACGGCGCTAAACACAAAGATCGTAGGCAGTTGAATATATATATATATATATATATATATATATATATATATATATCGCGATCTAAGCTGACCTCGCGTGCCAATCCATGTACAAAGCAGTTAACCCAACACGAGAAATGCACAACACAGTGTTCAAATAGTGGCTGTGTATTTTATCAAACCATGTTCATTCTGTTTCATCAAAACCACCACTATTAAAACCGGGTCACACTAGTGCTTTGCATACAAAACTAACTAATCGTCCAGCTCCAGTTGCTCTGGACGTATGGAGCGAGACTCTTAATTTTCTTGCCATTTGCTTAAGTGTTTATTTGCTCTGTCTAAGGGTTGCAGGCAACTTCAAGCCATCGACATCAGAAACGACGGTAAGATACGAAATACACGACGCATGTGCTGAAATTCGTCTTCTCATTGTTCCTCTTCAACATCGCTATCGATGGATAATCGTAGATGTAAACCAACAAGTAAATGGCTAAGCGTGCGTTCATCATCATCATCATTACACGTTAGCTGGAGGTGGAAAACACCTCAGCTATTGTGCCGCAATACAAAAGGTAAAAAAAGAAAAAAACAAACAGTGGCACGCCCGCTGAGTCCCCAGTAACGGATGGACATCGTTCCGGAGAGCTAACAGCTGGCTGCCGTAAAAGAAAGTCATATTATGCCTAACGATAAAGATCGTGATTGGAGGGGGATGCTAAACAGGAGGGGGATGGACAAAGGAACTCACAACACAAACGCCATTGGGGCCGGCTCCTAGCCATATCAGCAAGTGTGTCCAACCAAACGTGTTCACCGTCCTTAGGACCCCAGCCAGGCAGTCGGGATGCACCAACCGACGCTTACTTCGAAGTAAGGGTTTTCATTTCTCGCGACCAAGTCATCACTTGGCCTCCCCTCCTCCTCTTCCAACCGTACCCACAACGCGCAAACAATGCACGTCGTGGGAGTCGGTGTGCTGGCATGCGCAACACGTGGCCCAGCCATCGGAGCCTGGTGCGTGATATAATCGTGCTGAGCGGTTCACTCGCTCTTCCTGCACCAAATACGCGACGCCGAACACCCTCATTGCTCACGCGGTGTTCCCACCAAACATGAGCTAAGCTGCGAAGGCAGCGATGATCGAACGTGACGAGCTCCTTTATGTCTGTCGACCTGATGGGCCAGGTTTCACAGCCATATAGGAGAGTTGAACGGACGGCTGCGTTGTAAACTCTGCCCTTGAGGGCGAGAGTAATGTCGCGTCTGCGCCACAGGTGGCGGAGATTGGCAAAAGCACCTCGAGCTTTTGCTATACGGTTCGTAACCTCATCTTCAATCCCACGGGTGCTAATATAGCTGCCCAGGTACTTGAATTCCAGAACGACTTCTAGCAGATCACCAGCAAGCGTTAGCGCAGGGTTGGGTCCCTGCCAATCTTGGAGAAGTACTTTGCATTTTGATGGAGCAAAGCATAGCCCAAAACGACTGACAGCCAGCGCTAATCGGTTCAGTGCTGTTTGGCATGTTTGGGAGCTGTCACAGATTAGGGCAATATCGTCTGCATACTCCAAGTCAAGAAGTCGCTCACCAGGGAGTAGCTCCACACCTTCTAGGTCGTGTCCAGCGAACGCTGTTTCCATGACTTCATCAATAGCGAAGTTGAAGAGGAAAGGTGACAGCGGGCAAAGCGTGCGTTCAGAACTGGTGGAACAGTTGGTGTGATATCGGCCACGATATCCAGTGGAGAACGTGGCATAAATGACTGATGATAAAACCAAAGTCCAAAGAAATTCGCCAGGGAAAAAAAGTTGACCAATTTCCCAAGTGTGTATAGGCCCAACACTTATAATGACTTCGCCCTTGTCTTATATGTGGCGAACGGTCATAAGGACGCTTCAGGAACCCACAAGTCAAGACAACCATGGGGAACACTCCAACTACACCGGTGTTGCCTGAAATTGGTACGATCGACAAAGAACAAGGCTACATTTCAGATTACCGAGAATAAGGACAATAGTGGCTTAATTTTGGATGTTTGTGAGTAGTGTAAAGTTTGTAGAAAGTAGAAGTCACGATTAAAATTCACGCACAATAATGTGCCTCGACGGGGAATCGAACCTCGGTCCACGGATTTCCGGTCCGCTGCTCTACCACTGAGCTACCGAGGGCTGACGATTAGGTGCGCAAATTTTAATACATGACTTCTGCTTGGTGCGCCACGTATTGCCAATGAGCTCACAGTACCTGTCCTGGTGTTGCACATTGGCTCACTCACCCGTCACTTCACAATGGACCAAAGTACCTGTTCTTTAATCGTGACTTCTAATTTCTACAAACTTTACACTACTCGCAAACATCCAAAATTAATCTACCATCGCCCATTGGACATCCGAAGGACAGGTACTTCGGTCCATTGGGAAGTGACGGGTGAGTGAGCCAATGTGCAACACCAGGACAGGTACTGTGAGCTCATTGGCAATACGTGGCGCACCAAGCAGAAGTCATGTATTAAAATTTGCGCACCTAATCGTCAGCCCTCGGTAGCTCAGTGGTAGAGCAGCGGACCGGAAATCCGTGGACCGAGGTTCGATTCCCCGTCGAGGCACATTATTGTGCGTGAATTTTAATAGTGGCTTAGTTTCGGGTCGATGTACATGGTTAAAGAGAAAAAAGGCATTGACACTAAGCCGGAAGACAGTACCGAAGGCTCGCCACCGCGCAATCCCCACTAGCCGAACGTGGGCTAAGGATACTGTGACGGCCACCCGCAGGATCCGACCCGCGAATTCAGATTACAAGGTAGGATTGTGATAATTAAGGAGACGGGCTGGCTTAAGATCAGGTAAGCTTTTGCTCTTTTGCTCCACGCCAGGTCTCCGCCTTGGCTGAGCTCAACCTGGGACACCTGCGTTATCATTTGGCAAATGTACCGTCCTAGTTCCCGCCGCCTGACATTGTCTGTAGAACGGGTCGCACGTCACCATTACCAAGGCGGTAGTCATAGCTCATCTGACACAAACAACACACCAACCCCCGTAAGATATGTCACCAAAGGGCATCAGCAATACACCGATACGCAGTACCGACGCTTCGCTGCTGCGCAACCATCACCACCGGTCGCAGGTGGGCTAAGGATACTGCGAGGAGTGCCCTACCCCAACGCAGCTGGAACCCGCACCGTCAAATTACAAGACAAGCTTTTTACCTGTAGGCCAAAATAAAATTCCAGCTGTACGCCGTAATGGCGCTTTACTGCCACGCGAACACAACCAGTCGCGCGTAGGCTGAGTATGCCGCGAGGGCACCCAAAACTACGCGGACTCGAAACGGCAAGCTTATGACTGCAAGGCAGGCGCCCAGACCACTCGCCCACCGACCGACACATTTAGACTACGGACCGGTCCGTAATCTCACGGCGTGGGTTCGAGCCTGCGTACGGGCAGAGCGTCCCTCGCAGTATCCTTAGCCCACATGCGACCGGTGGTGGTTGCGCGACTGCGAAGCGTCCGTACTGCCTACTGCTGTACTGTTGATGCCTTTCAACGTATATCACGGAAGTCAGCATGTGCTTAGCACTAAAATTCATAGGGTTAAAAGTGTCAAATGTATGCCGCGAGCACTGTACGCGATCTTTACGAAGAGACAAACATGGGAATACATTAGAAAACTCTTTTACAAGCAGGTAACGATTCGGCCGTGAGTTGAGGAAGTTGATACACAAACCAAAGGTGGAGTGCTATGTAGAATTAGACGAAAGGATGACAGAGTAAGTGCGCTGATTTACCGCGCACTGCTGAAATGGATATAAAGAATAAAAACGCGCCGAAATCCAACAGAGACCGGATGAAGAGTTCAGTTGTATGAGGCAACGGCTATCGAACTGGATCTAGTCGGCACAGTCACCAAACAAATGCGGAAACGAACAGGTGGGTCGATGGCCGACAAGCAGTGACGTCGTTGATCCAGATTGTGCATAAATGTGATGAGGAGTGCGCACGCCAAATAGTGGTACAGGTAGACAGAACGGAAAAGAAGCAAGCAGGGCTAGAAGATATGCTTGGACTAGCCGAGTGTTACGAATGTACATGATACGGTGCGTACTTCAGCCAATCTGGAAGCAACATCGGGTTCAGCGAGTGATGAGTCGGGAGACGGAGTAGCTGTGCGTTTCTCATCGGCGACTGACGACTGGTATACAAGATCGTAATGTTTAGGAGAGACGGTTTCATCGCTAATGTGTCCCGAATCGACTGGATGAAGCTCAGACAGTTGGTGCTGACTGAAACTATCGTAAGGCGAATCCGTAGACTGAAGATCCAACCATTCCGTTGGCAGCGGAATTCGCAACCGAGGCTTCTGTGATAAGAGTGGAAATTATAGAGAGGAGAGAATGGAACGAGGATTGTTGTCCTTTTAATAGTTTCAGATAATAATAGACTTTATAAAGAAGTTAAAAGAAATTCGAATGAATGGAAGAAGGGACTGGAAAGTTAGATTCCATATATACAGCAATACACGGTGAGCCGGGGAACAATTTGGTTGGATGACACGGAAATAGCAGATGGAAACAACAGAGCCTTCAACCTTCCAGAAACAAATTCAATAGTTAGATACGTGAGTGGGTGCAAAACAGATTTAGAGAAAGCAAAGCATGTTAGAGCGTAGATGAAAGGATGAACGTGTCGATCCAGGCTGATCGTCTACATAAGTTTAAGAAACAAGTAATGGTACATCGGAATCGTGACGCCAGACAACGAGTAACTGCAGAAACACTAAGAATGTGGGATGAATAAATTAACACAACTTATGCGCTGAAGACCGCATGTACTTAAGTGGCTCTCGATGATCCAATGATGAGTTAAATACCAGAACACAAAGTCTCTGGATCTTATGCGCAGGTAACAGGTTGAAAGCAGAAACAGACATCGTCTGACAATGCGAAAGTGTACCCCATTCTTCCACCGCAAGTCTAGACGGAGATGAGGTTCCAAGGTGCGTGATGCAAAGGAACGTTCTCATTCATTTCACAAGACTATGGACAGTATAGCAGGCTGTAAAACGACTACATATTTTAAACGACTTTGAGATAACTGGTGTCCATCCTATCCGAAGATCAAGTTCACATGTAGTGGGGTCATGTTTTCGAGTGAGCACAATGAGTTCATCGGAGTATCAAAAGTGGTTTGTATTAGCGAAGACAAAGGGTGAAGATACAAGTACCAATGTGCGGTGAGCAGCTGAACGTTAGCTGCAGGTGGAAAACACCTGAGATACTGTGCCGCAATAAAAAAGAAAAAAAACGTGAAAAGGAGTCACGCCAACTGAGTCACCAGTAACGGATGGACATCGTTCTGGAGAGCTAACAGCCGACTATTGTGCGCAAAAATGGTGTTATATTATGCTTACTAAATGAGAGGAGGAGCAGGCTAAGCGAGAGGAGGGACAAAGAAACTCAGAACAGAAATGCCATTGAGGTCGGCTTCTAACGATGTCAACAGATGTATCCAACAAAAAGCCAAATCGACCAGCATAACAACACAGATAAGAAACCGAGACAATTCGGCAGAGTGAGCTGCAACCGCCGGGTGCACCCACTGAGACAACAGAAAGGTACCACGCTCACAGGCTGAAGAGCAACTACGGTGGAACTTGGAAACCGACCCACACATGTGTGTATATTCACGGAAACTCATTCGAGGTGACAAAAAACGATGAATTCAGAAACTGATTCGTCACATCATCTCAGAAGCCACCACTTAGAAAAAGCACCAGACGGCGGAGGGGATGCGCTCTACTGACGATCCAAAATAGGGCGAAACGGCCATTTGTTGCTCTTCCGGATTATTGTTTAGACTATTTGGTTTGTGCGCTGCTGGGACGGATCATTAAAATTTCACCAAAAAATCCTCTTATCCATTAGCAGTAAAAATGCTCCCTGTCCTATACAGATGCTACGTAGTAGAAATCGTGACTTCTGCAAGCTATGCACCGTGCTCTCCAATGGTAGCAACCTGCATGGCAGTGCAGCAGAAGCCGCACTATACCCCAGTTAGCTTGTAAGTTAAGACGGCCTGCTTCCGTTCATCATGGCAGTCCGACTAAGAGACGAGAGTTGAAACACCACTGATGCAGACTACGAGTCATGTCTTGTAACGTCTCGAACAGAGCACAGGGCAAGTCAAGGAAACTCCAACATGGATGGCGAGACGAACCGACGTTACCCATTCAGTATTTCCATTTCCAGCTGATAAGCTAATTTCTGAAACCTCGAACCTTGCACCATTCGACATCTGGCAAACAAACCACGGCCCCTTCAGTAAGAGGTGACCGAACAGACGTAGTACGTGCCCAAGCCAAACCAAATTATTCTGTGGTATCTGTTGTTCCAAGGAACTAGCTTGCTTATCAATGCTAGTACTCGCCTACGCATATCATAGTTGCGAACACGCTGGTATCATCCGACACCAGCGGTGCTTTGCATGCACCGATGATTAAAAAAAATTTGTAGGCGCCTCATCTCCTCAGACCGAGAGAGCCAAGTTTCACTACCATAGACTAGGACGGCTCTCACTGTAGCCTTACAAACACGGTCTCTCAGACGAAGGGAAATCCGGTTCTGACTCCACAGAGGTTGTCGAATCAAGAAAGTAGTTCTAGTTTTTGCAATGCGTGAAATGGTTTCGGTTGCTATGCGCCTATCGTTGCCAATGCAGCAACCAAGATAAGTGAAGTGATCAACTAACTCGAGTTCTTCGCTATCAAGGGTTAAAAGATCATCAAGTAGCTGATGGCACTGCAGAAGCACTTTGTACTTTGAGGGTGCGAACCGCATACCAAATGGTGCGACCACTCCAGATAGGTTATTCAGGGTTGATTGCGCCATCGGAACATCGTTAAAAAGCAAGAGAATATCGTCCGCATAATCAAGAAAAACAAGCGTTCCACCAGGCAGTACCTCAATGTCTGCATCGCAAGATTCCGAAAGGAGACACTCCATGATTAAGTCAACTACACAGTTGAACTAAGATGGAGAAATTTGGCAACCCCGACGAACGCCACTTGTTGTGGGAAAGACATCCGATAAATCACCATAGACCTTGACGCAGTCTGTAGTGTTCGAATATATTTCATGGGAAGACCTTTGCGCACAAGTATTTCGAACAGAATGTATCCATCGACTGAAACGAACGCACTCGTGAAATCGAGAAACACAGCTATTCTCGGTCTGCGGTGTGCGTGACGCTGCTTTACTACCTGCAGCAAAGTGAGTATGTGGTCTATACAGCCCTGTCCTGGGCGGAAACCAACCTGCTTTTGCCTAATCCGGGGTTCTTATTCGTCAGTGAGGCCAGTTATTTTGTCACAAATGGTGTTAGGCTAATAACCCTTTGGTTATCACAGTCTGTGCGACTGCCTTTCTTTGATATTGCCACTATAATCCATTCATTCAAATTAGGTAAGTTAGTCTCTTCCTTTTGGATCAGTTCCAACAGAGAGGTCAGTGTTTTGCAGAGGACCTCATAATCATCCTTAAATATGCGGGTAGAGCAATGAGTTTCTGCATACAAAACAGTTTTATTTTTTAACAAAATAAGCATTATATTTTCTCGAAGTGCTCTGCACCAGTGTTCATGCGCTCAAAGCATTTGGAGAAGTAGCTAGACCTTACCGAATCGGGAAACCCTTCAAGCAGCTCAATAAAGGTCACCACTGCCGCTTCTCAAGACTGGTGGCAGATTTCACGCACTATGCGCTTGACATTTGGGGACACAGATAGTCACATGGAGCCAGCGCTGGACTGTAGGGTGGGTGAATAACCTCCTGGATGTGTTCACTAGCCAGAAAATCTACTACAAGTGCAGATGCGTTGTTATGACGCAGCAAGGTCCCTCGTGTTCGAGTCCTTGGACGACGCCTGGCTACAGCTTCCAGTACTTGAGACGGATTGTGTGTGGCATACCAGTCTCCGGTGAATGTGTGTTGCAGTACGAGCGGTACAGTAGCCATATGACCGGTCTTTGTCACGAACACAGATACCATCCGCTTGACCACACTACGCTCACGACGGAATTTCAGAGGCGGCGCCCCAACAAAGGCCGTCCACTGAGCTGTTTCTTGTTTAGCCTCTGAGTCGAAACTGTGCACTCAGGTCTCATTACCACCGAGGATTTCCTTAACAGCATTGGAACATCCATCATCAAACCTGACAAGTATGGTGCGGCACCAATTCCCCCGAGCTGCTTTCTGGTCCTCACTGAGCTGGTGGGGTATCCAGCGAGCGCAAACATTTCCGAGACCGAGGTTCTCCTGTAGGATGGTGCCGACTGATCTCGATGGCTTTCCCCAGAAGTGTTATAGTCACCCACGCGTCTTCTTCCAGCTTCGTTGCACAGCAATAATGTTGTCCGCGGTGGTGACTTTCATAGGTCGATCACACCGTGCCTAATCCTATAGGGAACACCTGCCACACGTAAATTCCGAAAATCGCTCAAACACGAAGGTCCAGGAAGGCGCATCACCACCAAACGCAGCACGCGATCACCCAAACATCTGATGTTCCTTTAAACCATCATGCAGTCATAAAAAATAACCGTATTCTAATGACTGAGATACATAATTACAGTCAGACCATGAATAGAAAGTCGGTAGAGATAACTGCGGCGCTGAGCTGCCGAGATGGGGTTCTGTGAGTTGAAATCACAGAAGAATGTTCAGAGTAGATTACAATTAACATTTTCATTGCCAGATCATCTGTACCAAATCAGTGTACTGCGTATCCGCAAACTTATTGCATTGCCCCCGTATTGGGGGTGCAAAGGAACCCAAGCAAGCATCTCGAAAACAAATAAGTGGTGTGATCGCGTTTCGGACCCCAGCCTCTGATGGAGACTCCAAACAAACCGGCAATGACGCAGCGTGCAACCACTGAGTAGGGATGGGTCAAAAGCATGGGGCCAACTGAAATACTCTCAAAAGAGATCGGACAACGAGCCAGTCGACGCTCATTTCTGCGAATCAGGGAATCCGCGCTGACTCTGATTGTCTCAACGACAACTGATTTCCTGAGGCCAGTGGTGCGGATCAGTTGGAAGAACTTAAGACAATGGTCTATTGCCCCACCTCTTCCATTTCTTAGCCTTACTAGACTATCAAGCTTCATTTCTGCAAGAAGGCTCCCCTTTAGTTCCCACTTACTATTCCGTCTGGTCACATTGTGCTTAGAGCCAGCCGGGAGTTATCATCAGGATTCCAACAGGCTCACGGACCTCCCGGATATCCAATGACTGGTGCGGTCGTGAATGATCGCGCCGCAGGCAGGGGCTCCCGCACTGTGCATGGCGGCCGAGAGCAAAAATTAGACACGATGAGCATCATGGTAGGCTCCCCTGAGCGAAGACAGAGATAATCACTCAGTAACTGATAGGTGCGGTATCTTATTGCGCCTCCCGGTATAGGTCATGGAAAAACGACAAGGTACCATGGAATTATTAGAGTCGACGCAAGTATTTCAGACTAGACAACTATCCAAGATGGAAGTACCTGTAACTTATGGCAAAGTGATCCATTATGGTCTATCGCTGGCAAGCCATAGAGAGACGCTATGTGGCAGTTCGGCACACACAGTGTCTATAACCGGTGCTACTAAGAAACAGCCGGAATTCAGCGCACAGTTGCAACAGACGCCCGCTGTTGTAAGTCCGTTGGGGGTAAGTTGGGCCTCCGAAGAGTCCAGGCGACTTAGTTGTGCATCCATATCCCCATAAACATTCATATCTGACCTAATAACACTGCGAAGCAGTGCGTACATTTCGTGGCATCAGAACTGCAGTCAGTGAGGCATAAGTGGAAACCGCAAACAGAGTCGAGTTATACGCAGTAAATTGACCTTAGTTGATGTCGTCAAATCGACTGCTTGAAAAAGGCTGTTCATAAGAATCCAATCAACCATTGATGACCCAGACTAGGAGCTGAGAACGATGCCCACTCCTGCTCCGCCAGCGCTTGCCGCATCATCGTATTTGGGTGCGTGCAACCAATAGCGGGAGGATAAGTCGGATGAAATTAGTTCAACAACCACATGAGGATCATTGATCTAAGTTTCGGAAGCACAACACATGTCAATAGCCCGAGTGTCCAAAGTGAATCCGAGTGCAGCCCGTTCACCTATTTATTGAAAATTCGAACGCTGAACAACGTCAGTGAATCGGGACAGCCTGGCCTTATAAGGTACTGTTGCTGCCAGGCGTCCAGTGGATGATGCAAGAAGATAGCTTCAGACGGTAGAACTGAGTAGCATTGAGACTACTGTCACTCAGACTGGGAATTATAGGTGGGTTGTTAATGAGGGTCGGGATGGGAAAAAGAGAAACGGATGGAAAAGAAAAAGTGGGGATGCCAGCAGTAGCATGTTTTCGCTTATCCGCTCTGTCGTAGATAGTTGATTAGGCGACACTTTAATACCTGCATGACAGTCGATGGAAGGTGTGGTTGAATTTTAATGGAATAGTCATGGTTGTACATGGGGTGAGACACTCCCAAAACGCCCAGACCTAGACAGGAGGACGATTACGGTGCTCAACTAAAGGCTTTGGCTCTAAAGTCTGTCAACGGTGCAGCAGAGAGGTGGCAATGATTTAGTTTTACAGCAATAGGCGCCATCCCATTTCAAACCCCCAACCTGGAAGATCAGGAGACTGAGTTCGTCTGACCACTAACCACTGACCAATCTGGTAGGAGTAGCTCACAAGGGGCCCGAGGATACCACCCAGTATAGTTGGATAGGTTGAAGAGGTACACAAACAGTCGTACCAGGTTAAGATGCAATCTAGTTGCGACTGGAAGCGAGTATAAACCAGAAGCTCTAACTATACGGCCACTGACCGTCAATGTAGTTTTCCAATGCGAGAAACACGTATTCTAGCTGATCTGCGTTGTAACAGCGGTTGGCGGATGAGAACATGTTATTAATCATAACTTTCCGGCCTAATACGTTTAAAGCCATACTCTATAACCCGTTTGATTTTCCGCCTGCCAGTCTGGCACAGTTATAATGCCTCGAATGAAGGCAACCGAGTTCACCACGTTCCAGTGCTCGGAACACTGTTTTTAGGCTGAACTGAGGTAAACTACTTTAAACACATTTACCCAAGTTTCTAGTAAACTGTACCGCTGGTCAACGAATTCCGATTAAAACAAACAAGGTATGCGAATCGAAATGGTTAAAAGACGCAGAAAACGAACACACAGCTAGCAGAAACAAAATGCAACAGCAGCTGGTGTACTGCAACAACCATGAACTCGGAAGCACGCTCTTCAAAGATACCCAGAATGCAAGGGCGTACAATTACTCCGGTGGGCTTGAAGAACACTGTGAGGTAACGGCACGTAGCAAAGAGAGGCGAGCGGGCGCATTCCGGAAGCTACAAACTCACGAATAGACTGGACATAAACTGAGAGCATGCTTACTCGAATCGGTTCGGTCATAGAAAGCTGCTTGGTAAACACAGGTAAGTGCCATTGGTCCTGGAAAGGAAAGATAAAAAGAGAAGATTAAAAAACTCTAGAACGCCATTACAGAAGAGGATGCCGGTGGACAGACTACACGAGTCCAAACTGAAACGCCACAACATGCAGGCAGAGGGTAAATGGAATCAAATCAAAGAACAATTGAGGCAACATATCATCACCGACAACTCAGCATGAGAAAATCGCGGATGAAGATGGGAAAATCGGTATACAAGAGATTTTGAAGGGATTAACTTCGAAAATATGTGCCCATGTGCAACAAGACGCGTTGGACAAGAAAATGCATAGAAGGATGTTTGCCATCATCATCATCATCAACAGCAGTATATCAGCTATTTGAACTGATGCTTGTAAATGCAGTTAGGAGATTCAGCTCACCCATTTTAATGACGTCACACATAAAACAAACAAAGGAAGCAGAACCACAATAAATTGAAAATTCGACTTCTAAGTTTTCGCATTCTATCGTTAATGACATGTCATCGGTCCCCGGGCACAAAATCGGATGCCACTTGTTTCCGCTGCACTGCAATCGGTCCGTAGCTGAAGACCACACCCTGAAACGGTGCAGTTAAGAAGTTCAGTGGTGCAATAATGGCCTGTGAAAGACATCAACTGCCAAGTGGTAGCTGAGATGAGAAAAGGCTGGCAGTACAGCAGCAGCAGCAGCAACAACAGAGATTACACAGTCACTGTACCTATGTTTGCACGGCAAAATACGATATCCAGCATGGGAAGTAAGTGATGACAGTCTAGATGAAGCCAGAAGCACATCAGTTTGCAAGGATTGTCGAGAGACAATAGAAAGAGATTTTCAGAGAGGTGGTGCCCTTCACGGGCAGACTCCGACAGCCAATAGTGAAAACAAAACATACGCCGCGATCACGAAGAAAATATGGTGGTGATGGGAACTCGCGGAGTACCTCTGTTAAAAGACGCCGTAGCTTCAATAACAATAACTTGACACGATTAAGGTCCTGCAGAATGTGCCGTTGATCAGTGGCGCAGAGAACGGTGGCGCGTTCACCCAAAGATGTAACCGCTGAGTCATCACCTTCGTTGAATAGAACTGTCGCGTAGGAAGAGAGTGACAAAGAACCCGCTCTTGCCCGTCCTGGCATGGAGCGAAGGCGCCTAGAAAAAAAGAAGAAAGAAAAACAAGCATCATTAAATAGCTTTGAAAGTCCCCGTAAAACCAACGGCCGGCGGAACCGACGAGCAAGATGAGTCGTAAAGACAGATAGTTTCATACACTAACTCGAACGTGTCACGATAGTCTGCAGGAACACGAAGACAACATCCTTAAGAGACAACATACGGAAACTGAAGAAATCATCAGCAGCAGCATTACATCAGCCAAGTGGACTGATGCTTCGCTGCCGTACAACCACAGTGACCTAAGGAATGAAGAATAATAGGAGGCAAAGAATGAGGACCTTGCAAAAAACCTTTATGGTGTTTACAAGGTACGGTGTCAATAATGCTATGGGAACTATGCGGGTAACAAAGGGCGACTCTCTACTAAAGCATAAGAGAGCTTGTAAGAATCACTTCGATCTCTCCCTGGTTTCATTATATACGGACGAACGATATCACTTTAATTAGAACAACACATAGGTCCTAGCACAATGAGAGACACGAAAAAGATGAGGTTTTGTCGTAGGATGGCACTCGAAGAAACACTCGAGAAACATGCGCATCGAGATTAACCCAGTTCACTAAACAATAAGATGGAGGAAACTAAAACAGTTTAAAACCGTCGTGGGCAGCCGAACGAGCATTCAACAACACAACCTCAACAGTCAGAGCAAAACTATCTCACGGATGGTCCGTGTCTACCAAAAACCTTGGGCAAATGAGTTACGATCACGTGGCATAGATCAAGGTCAATTCAAAAGTCACTTGCAGATCAGTCACAAATCGACGATCAAATCAGTGTACTGCATTTAACCCAATAGCGTACTGAAGAAGTCACCTCGTTTGGTGACGAAACGTTTGCAAACCAAGTACCAAGCTCGGCGAAAAGGTGAAACCCAGAGGGACGTCAGTGCATTGCTGGCTAGCCGAACAATCTCCCCGTGGTGCCAGTTGAGTGGTTCGAGTTTAACCTGTTAAGGCAAATAGTTCGGCGGCAGTGTTCCAGGAAGTGGTGAGTTTTCGCATGGTAAGCGTTCTCTATAAAAAGCCGTAAATGTCCGATAACAACACTGTGACGTGGCGGATGTGACTGGCCACTACATAAAGTCACTGCTAAGATTTGCATGCGTTTCGGAGGATCACCTAAGCGCGCCCACTACCGATCGGACGTCGCGAATCAACAAAACGCCATTGAGGATGTCCTGAAGAACGCTCTGAGCGATTCGTTGAACGCTGGCGTTGAGCTCTTCCTAGTTAGTCGAGTTGTTTATTTGGATTATGCTGATGATATCGTCTTGCTGGGTGACGATCCACACGTCGTCCAACTTGCATTAAACCGCTTGGCGATTGAAGCATCAAAGTACGGTATGTACTTTTCGCCATCCAAATGCAAGGCTCTCTTTCAAGACTGGCAGGTGCCTCTGCCTGCACTTACTTTTGCTGGTGAGACACTAGAGGTTATGGAGAGCTTTGTCTACTTGGGAAGTTGCATCACTGCTGGCGGGGCTGTTGGAGACGAGATTTCGATGCGCATCTCGAGAGCAGGCCTCGCTTTTTCTAGGCTGAGGCATTTGTGGCGTCGCCACGACATTCGTCTCTCCATCAAAGGGCGGGTCCATTGTGCAACCGTTCGTGCTGTACTGTTGTACGGATGCGAGACCTGGCCCATTCGTAAAGGTGACTTGCGCAGGCTATCCGTCTTCGAGCACTACTGCCTGCGGTCCATTGCCCGTGTGTGGTGGCAGCACCACGTAAGCAATTTGGAAGTTAGACCAGTTAGAAGATTGCACAACCACCACCCACAGATCGTCTCAGGTCCCGTACTTCAACAACAGTTACGACCTTGCAGGCCACAGCAACGAGCAAGCACAACATTCTCAAACTCCAATGAGGCTCCAGCTATTCATCGAGCTGGTCCTCTAATCGGCTTCGCAGCACTCAATGTTGCACTTGGATGCAGATCGGACAGCAAGCTTGCCTAGCCCGAACCCTCGAGACGGTCTAGGTATCCATCTGTTGCCTATCAGAAACCAGATTGCAAGACTCCACTACCGACAAACCCTGAAGTCAAACAGCATTTGCACATTCCAGGGGTCTCCAAAGCTGCTGCTTCTGGCCAGGCTGGTGTTTGGGTTGCACTGAATGACGGGCTGAGACCACTCTGCTTGACTGGAGCGCAGTCATCAGTCAGGTGTGTGCTGTCCGACTACGAGGTTCATGTTAAATAGGCGTTGAGATGTGAAGCGGGGCTTATTGGTCGTATCCGCCTACGCTTTTACAAACTGCATCCCGGATGCAGTCAAGCATTGCTTTTACCAACAATTAGATGACCTTCTGCGCTCCTCCAAAAAGTATGATATTGTCATCCTTGCAGGAGATATTAAAGTCCAAATGTGTCGTCTGTCACCAAGCGAGCACCATCTTGGGGGTAGTTTTGGTCTCGGTAGTAATCAATCGGGCAACGGGGACATGCAACTGACTATTTGTTCTGATCATCAATTTTTTCCTGCGAGCACCAGTTTACGACACTAGAAGAGACAGAATGCTACCTGACGCTTGACTTCTCAAACGCAAGAGTGGTCCCAGCTTGACAATATAGCGATAAGCTACAGATGGCGCGGGAGAGTACCAGACTGCCGTTCGTACTGGTCAATTTGTCCGGACTCCGACCACGCCTTGGTTCGCGCTAATTTGTGCATGCGTTTCGGAGGACCGTCTAGGCGAACGCACGATCGATCGAGCGTAAAAAACCTACATGATGCTACGACGTTAGCGAAACACCAGGCCACCCTGTCAACAATGCTTGGCCCAGCTTCTGATGATACTCTGAATTCAAAGTGGATGCAAATTTTAAAAAATGATTTAGTTTCTGGCAGTATTGATAGTTGCGGAGTCACCCATCACCAGCTGGATCACTGCTGTCTCCATGTCGCTGATGGACAGACGCCGCTCGGTCCCGGCCGATGTTAGCTGTAGTGAACAATGCCGGTCCCCGGATCGAGAATTGCGCAGACGTTTGCAGAAGGATCTTGAAATCTAGTGATGTGAATGTGCGAGTGAGATGTAACTCGTAAGCCTTTCTGGTAATACCAAAAAACGTCTCCATCTTATCCTAGTCACTGAAGGTTTCCAGTCTACACCATTTCACGGCCAAGTTGTCCTCTTGGGCAACAGAAATAATCTGAGGGGGCATTCAACATGAGCCTACTCAGTTAATTTGATCCGTGCGTAGGAGCTGAAGCGTCCCACCTGCACCCCTATGACTTAGTGTGTCTGAGGTCCAATTGGCTGAAGGCGACGGGCTATACACGCACACCTACACACCTGACTGGCGTACGCACGGAACAAATTAATTGAGTAGACTCATGTGGAATGCCCCCTCAGATTATTTCTGTTGCCCGAGGACAACTCGGCCGGGAAATGGTATAGTGTGAGCGAAACAATCTGCGAAGAGGATGGCTCACTGAGTACTAATCTACATCGAGGGCTATAACGATGGGCTGAACACTTTCGCTCGCAATTTTCCTGGCCATCAGCTCCATGTGCTTCCTCCGGAGGGATCATTGGTGCTGAGTGGTCTCCATAGATCCTCCCTCTCACGAGGAAATCTGGCAAAAACCCGGCATACCGAAGATCTAGGATTCCGCACACATGACTGCATTGTGGCACTGTCTGTTGAGGAATGGCGTCCCCGAGAAGTTTGTTTCCCTAATGCGTGCTATGTACGGTATGACTACAGGAAGAGTTATAGCTCATGGCAAGCTTTCGCTTTCTTTTGTTGTCAACAGTGGAGTTCGACAAGGATGCCCTACCTCCTCATTTCTTATCAATTTTGCCATTGAGGATGTCCACAAAAATCCTCCGGAACATTCATTAAGAGCTGACGTTGAGCTCCGACGAGTAGTCGAGTTATTGACTTAGATTACAATGATTATATCGTCTTGCTGGGTGGCAGTAAGCTGGCCGTACAGCTCGTAATTAACCGCCTGGAAATGGAAGCGTCGAAGTATGGCATGCACTTTTCACAGTACAAGTGCAAAAAACTTTCTGAAGATTGGCAGATGCCTATACCTTCTATGACTCTAAGGTGACGATACAATGAAGGTTAAGAAGAGTTAGGTCGATTTAGGAAGTTCCATAACTGCTGGTGGAGATGAGATTCCGATGCTTATCTCAAAAGCTCATCTTGGCTTTAAAAACGAGGCACTTGTGGCACCACCATGACACCTGGCTATCCATCAAAAGGTGGGTTTATTGTGCGACGGTCCGCGCTGTGCTGTTGTACGGTAGCAAAACTTGGCCTGCTCGTACTTACGAAATGTGCCGACTGTTTGTCCTCAAAACCGTTGCCTGCGGTCCAACGATTGGAGCGTTGGGCTGAGCACTTCGAAACGCAATTTAATCGGCCGGAATTGTTCGATTTCTCGCCGGCTACCGATCGACCCGCTCCGTGGGCTGTACCTTTGGATCCACCCTCTCGCTCAGAAGCCAAACGTGAGATCGCTCTGTTGAAGTTAAATATAGCCGCGGGACCAGATGATCTTCTTCCAGCTCTTTTCAAATTCGGGGGACCTGCTCTTGTGGATGATTTATATGAAATACTAGTGAAACTGTGGGAGCAGAAAACTGTCGCAACCGACTGCAGCCGCTCCGTCATAGTCCCAATTTTCAAGGGAGGCTCATGATCGAAATGCGGCAACCGTAGAGGAATCAGTCTGACCTGCATCGCCTCTAAATTGCTTGCCTCTGTCATCCTTCACAGACTGACTGGCACTCGTGAAAGCCAGATTCGTGAAGAGCAATCCGGAATTCCTCATGGTCGTGGCTGCACTGACCACATCTTCACTTTGCGTCAGTTGTTGGAGCACCGTCACATATATTGGCGGCCCATCGTTGTCGTGTTCCTCGATATCAAAGGTGCATTCGATTCGGTGGTAGACTTGCACTTTGGGACTGTCTACTCAGGAAAGCTGTACCTGAGAAATGTGTAAATGTTATTCGAGCATTATACGCGCGTAGCTCAGGCAGAGTGAGGGCTTACGGCAAGTTGTCGTCGCCCTTTAATATCTTCAGTGGTATGAGACAAGGATGCCCGCTGTCACCATTCCTCTTCAACTTCGCTATTGACGAAGTCATGGAAATCGCGTTCACAGGACACGACTTAGAAGGTGTAGATCTGCTCCCAGGAGAACGACTTTTTGACTTGGAGTATGCTGACGATATTGCCCTAATCTGTGACAGCTCCCAGACGTGCCAAGCTGCACTGAACAGATTAGCACTGGCTGTCCATCATTTCGGGCTTTGCTTTACACCCTCGAAGTGTAAAGCGTTCCTCCAAGATTGGCCTGGATCGCCTCCTACGCTGACCCTTGGTGGGGATCAGCTGGAAGTCGTTCAAAAATTCAACTACCTGGGAAGTTGTATCAGCGCCCGTGGGATTGTAGATGATATCACGAACCGTATAGCAAAAGCTGGAGGCGCTTTTGCTAACCTTCGCCACTTATGGTGGCGGCGCGACATCACTCTTGCCCTGAAGGGTAGAGTGCACAGTGCAGCGGTACGTTCGACCCTACTGTACGGTTGTGAAACCTGGCACCTTAAAGCAGCGGACCTGAAGAGGCTAGTTACGTTCGACCACCGGTGCCTTCGCAATTTGGCTCAGATCTGGTGGGAACACCACGTGAGTAACGTGTGTGTTCGACGCCTCGTTGACGGCACAGGAATAGGAAATGAACCGCTCAGCACCGTTATTTCCCGCACCAAGCTCCGATGGCTTGGTCACATGTTACACATGCCAGCCCACCCACTCCTCCGACGTGCGTTGTTTGCGCGCTAGAGGTGTGGATGGAAGAAGAGGAGAGGTGGGCAAGCGATGACTTGGTCGAGAGGAATTAAGGCCGTCACTTCTGAGCTGGCCTCAATTAGAGCGTCTCGGCTCCCTGATTGGGGTCCGAAAGACGATGAACACGTTTGGTTGGACACACTTGCTGACATGGCAAGGAGCCGACCTCAGTGGCGTTCGTGCTGTGAGTTTCTTTGTCCCACCCCATCCCTCTTAGCCTCCCACTCCATCTACGATCTCATCATTTACCATATTATAATTTTGCATAGTAAATTATTTTTTTCCGCTGCATAGTAGCCGGCGGGTAGCTTACCGGAACGATGCCCACCCGTTACCGGTAGCTCAGCTGGCTTGCACCTGTTGCATTTCATGCCCCCTTTTTCTTTTAGGTATTGCGGCCCAGGAGCTGAGGTGTTTCCCATCTCTAGCTAACGAGTATAGTGTGTGTGTGTGTGTGTGGTTGGTTGGTGCACCACGTAAGCAATACGAAGTTAGACAGCCAATCGCACGAGGAAATTGTCTCGCTGCGCCAATTGCGGAGGTTTGGTCGCGTGTTACGCACACCCGCTCAGCGTCTTCCGCGTCATGCATTGGTCGCGGTTCCTGGGCAGGGCTGAAGAAAAGCGGCGCGGTGGATAACCCAAAAGGTGAAGAATGCGCATGGTAAAGCTGACTAAGCAGTTGGCCACGATCAGTCGACAGATCTCGAATCGCATCCTGTTTCCGATCTCTTGGAACATATTTGGAACCGATCGGGAAGTCATCATTTCGAAAAACTTGGTTGGCGACCGATTAGCATATTTATGGTGATACGCAACATTTAGCTTTTGATAAAAAAAACTTCATCAGACGAAGTGAATCAGCTTGACCTTGGCATTTTATAATCATCACGCTTAGGCTACATACAGAAACTAATCAATCTCCAGTTCATCGATGCAAGATTACAATGGTCGAAGCTCGCTATGCTAGTGTAACTTGGACAGATATAATCTTGAATAGATGAAGAGCATGTTGTGTAGACTCTGTGTGCAGCTTAACATTGATCGTTATAAAATGCCAATGTTAAACTAATGCACCTCGCCGGATGAAGCTTTTGTGTCAATATCGAAAGGCTGTGTCGTCATATATATATATATATATATATATATATATATATATATATATTTGGATGGAGGCATCCGCTTTCGGATTTGCCTGTCACTGTGGCCAACCACAGGACGCCTGCGCCTACAGAGGGACAATGGATGGCTTACGCCGCACCACATGCACATACCTCCATTCACACACCCCATATCCAGTGTAAACCCGAAGGAATAAGACCGGGAGGCATGTGGATGGGAACCACGTTTCATCAACGGAGCTCGCCCACACTCCTTCACAGGCAAACACAAGCACGCCGTATTTGGGAATCAATCGCACACAAAGCAGTGGATGGACCATAGTCCGCTCCACACTGAGTGCATGGAACCACTCTTTGATCCTAACACGGCCACAAGAACCGTGCACCCCGTCCCTACTAGCAACGACCAACTGTCTACTAGAGCCAGTATGGATGAGGTAGTGCGTAAGAGACACAACATGCACATCAAGCGCAGCCACACAGGGGATATCAAGTAACCTGAAACGACAGGATGAAATAAAATAAATCGGATAATGCATACAGATACGGAGACATAACTCTTCACTAAATGGGCGTATAAAAAATTGATTGCGAACGAATCCGCCATAAATTCAAGAGGTCAGAAAAGATATTTTATGGAAATGCCACAAACGCGAAAATGTTATCGAAATTAACTACAATTAACTTCAGCGACGTGTGCAAATTCATAGAAGACAGTACAGGTGGACATTAATTTGGGAAAGAAAAGCATTAAGACAAAATTGCAAACCTCCACCTGAAATAAAGAGACTTAGCATGCAAGCACGCGGTTAGTAAATCGAACGCAGCGTATTTACAAACGCTACGCCGGTTCTGCCTACGTTCTCTGCAGGACCCATCGTCATTTCGGTAGTGGTCCCGAGTGGCCTCGATAATGACTCACTAGGCCTGCCTGACTCAGGCACTCGCGACCGCATGTGCTACAGCACCATGAGTTCGATGTCGATGGAGTACAACCCATCGGTGCTTGCCGCATCTTCTCTGCATGCAAGAGGTCTTCCTCCCGCACTTCGGCAACTGCCTTCGTGAACAGATAGCGACATGCACGCCGATCAACCGCCTTCGATTCCCATGATTTGCCATCAAGATTAGAACGGGAGAGGCTCACTTTGATCATGTCCTCGTAAGGTAACTTCGATTTCCCTACATGTCGCTTTCCAATACTCAGCTGAATATATAATAGTTGTTTCGGTATCCGCGTCGAATCCATACGGCTCACATGACCGAGCCACCTCAGGTGTCTCAGCAAAAGTATGCAGTCCACTGCATACATCCCACTTCGACGCAACACTTCCGTGTCCGCAACTCTGTGGCCTCATCCGATGCGCGGAATCCAACGCAAGCACCGTTGACGGAATTGCTCAAGATATCGCACATCCCGCCGGTACATCGTCCACGTTTCACTGCCGTATAGAAGAATTGACAGCACCATGGATTTCTACACCATCAGCTTCGTGCCAACGGTAAGCTGATGGTCGTTCGACACCGTGTATTCTAGCTTCCCGAATTCCGCCGTTGCCATCGAGATGCGGCTTCGAGATTGGATTGCGACACGCAATTTCCATTCAGACCTCGGTTTACTTTGAAGCAAACCCCGTTCATTATGATCATCAGCACCGAATCGATAGTAGAGCCCTTCGGTGTTGCTCCACCCAACACTGACAACACAATGCCGGTTTCGTCTTCATCTGGACTCATCAGCTGGAGATAGCCTGAGCTGGGGTCGAACTCGGGGCCTGGCAGTTCACGGCTGACGCCTTGATCACTATGCTTCTAAAATCCATGAGCAACGCTTGGCACAGCGGTAAGCGAATCAAAGATGGATTTGGAGTACCCGCAGTGTGGTTGCATGGCGACACGCAATCTCTTTTGAGACCTCGGTCATTCCGATCACCAGTACCGTATTATCCGAAGTAGAGCGTTTCGGTATTGTTCCCCACTACACTGTTACCCCACGACCGGTTTCGTCCTCGTTTGGACTCAGGTAGATATATCAGTGTTTGTTTTAACACAGATTTTATCTTACCGAGCAACTAAGTTCGTCTTTACCGTTGGCTTAATGTTGCTGCTGTTTTTACCTCACCACCATCTCAGAAAGGTACTGGGGCGAGACACCTACGATAAGTCTACCCATATTTACTGTTTTTGTTTTCGTAGACCCAGCGTTTCTGTCGCCAGCTTAATCACGATGCTGATGAAGGCACTCCACCTCTTTCGCATGACTTGTCTCCTGGGGGTTCATTTGATCGACTACATCCTTGTTCCCACTCTACGATGGCTCGCGATCATTCCCTCCGTGCCACACAAACTCGCACCAGTGATCCTCCTGTTCAATACGAAAAATCGGCCGATCACAGTGCATCTGTTGTGATCGCATCCCCTAATTCCTTCGTTTTCGAATCAAAGCGTAGTACTACAACAGAGAGGAATGAGTTCCTTTACAAGCACCGCTTTTTGGCAATTCTCGGACTACGCAACCTTTTCATCTCTACATTTTTTCGTAATCAGGCGTCACTTATTTTCAAACTCAATAGCAACAAATGCGCGTCCACTATAAAGATGTTAAGCTTTGGGAAACCTGCGTTATAATCCTCTTTCTGTCATGCGTTTGACTTTGTTTTGTACGTTGCTTCTACTCTTAAGCACATTTAAATACTTTGCTAGTTTTTGCCACTTGGCGATTGTAACTTGTCTTTCGCCTTTTCTTCCTTATTACCTTCAGTCCACAATGTCAGAGGGTTAACTGCGATTTTTTTTTGCTTTCTTCAATGTTCATGTAGCAAATATTTGTATTTGATCGCTGTTCCCTGTAGCGGCATGATTTTGGAAGTGTGGGTTATATGGACCGGTAATACACATAATTGAGCAGGAAATTGAATAGGATAATAATGTCTAATTTGGAGCGCTTGAATAATGCACCTCTAAGTCAAGGTGCCTTTCGGGTTTTCATCACGACGAGACTGGACGTTAGTGTGGTGCAACATTTTGCGTGCTCTCGCAGTCGACATATATATATATATATATATATATATATATATATATATATATATATATATATATATGTTTGGCTGTTGTTTGATATCCCTGGTGTGGCTGCGCTTGATGTGCATGTTGACAACGTGCCTACCTGTCTATTACCCACTACCTCGTCCATACTGGCTCCAGGAGACAGTTGGTCGTTGCTAGTAGGGACGGGGTGCACGGTCCTTGTGGCCGTGTTGGGATCAAAGAGTGGTTCCATGCACTCAGTGTGGAGCGGACTACGGTCCAGCCACCGCCTTGTGTGCGCTTGATTCCCCAAATACAGTGTGCTTGTGTTTGCCTGTGAAGGAGTGTGGGCGAGCTCCGTTGATGAAACGTGGTTCCCATCCGCATGCCTCCCGGTCTTATTCCTTCGGGTTTACACTGGATATGGGGTGTGTGGTTGGAGCTGTGGGTGGTGCAGCGCAAGCCATCCATGGTCCCTCTGTAGGCGCAGGCGTCCTGTGGCTTGCCACAGTGACAGGCAAATCCGAAACCGGATGCCGCCAACCATGTATGTATATATTGGGAATCGAAGGCGGTTGATCGTGGTTCATGGCGCGATCTAATCACGAAGGCAGTTGCTGAAGTGAGGGAGAAAGCCCTCATGCATGCAGAGAAGAAGCGGCAAGTGCGGAAGCGGCAAGCACCAATGAATTGTACTCCATCGACATCGAGCGCATGGTTCTGTACAACATGCGGTCGCGAGTGCCTTAGTCAGGCAGGCCTAGTGAGCCATGAGAGAGGTCACTCGGGACCACTGCCGAAGCGACGACGGGTCCCACAGTGAATGTAGGTAACACCGGCACAGCGTTTGTAGGCACGATGAATTCGATTTACTAACCGCGTGCTTGCATGCTAAGTCTCTTTATTTCAGGTGGTGGGTTTACAGTTTGTACCTTAATGCTTTTCTTTCACATATAAATATCTCCCTGTACTCTATTCCATTAACTTGCACACATCGCCTAAGCCAAATGTATTCGATTTCCATGACATTTTTGTGTTCATGGCATTCCAAGAACTTCTGTCCTGTCCTCGTGCACTTAGCTAGGATTTGTTTGTAAACAACTTACTACACATGCTATGTAATTACGGTTTATATCACCGTTTCCTTATGCATTAATCGAGTTTTTCTCTTCTCTCTTTTTCTCTCCCTTTCTTTCTCAAGTGATTGGCTGTTGTTTGAAATCCCCGGTGTGGATGCGCTTGATGTGCATGTTGACAATCAGTGCAGTGACAATCAAATCCGAAACCGGATGCCGCCAACCAGATATATAGTGGCTTAGTTGACGTGCCTCGATTGCAGATTTTTCATCTTCTTTGCTTATGTATTGCGGCAAAATAGCTGCATCGTTTCTTACCTCCAGCTTAGGTGTATGATGTTGATGACCAACAAAGAGAGTCCAGCTTGACACAGTGAATCAACCTTAGTTGTCATCGCCGAATTCACTACATGAGAAAGACTGTTCAGAAGATTCCGATCAACCAACGATGACCCAAACATGGAGTTGAGAACGATACCCACTCCTGCTCCGCCAGAGCTTGCCGCATCATCGTATTCGGGTGCGTGCAACCAATAGCGGGAGGATAAGTCGAATGAAATGATTTCAACAACCACATGAGGGTCATTGATCCAAGTTTCGGACACGCAACACACGTCAATAGCCAGAGTGTCCGAAGTGAATCCGAGTGCAGCCTGTTGACCTATTTGTTGAAAATTCGAACGCTGAACAACGTCAACGAATCGGGACAGCCTGGCCTTATAAGGTACTGTTGCCGACAGGCGTCCAGTGGATGATGCAAGAAGATAGCTTCAGACGGTAGAACTGAGTAGCATTACGACTACTGTCACTCAGACTGGAAATTATAGAAGGTGGGTTGTTAATGATGGTCGGGATGGGAAAAAGAGAAACGGATGGAAAAGAAAAAGTGGAGATGCCAGCAGCAGCATGTTTTCGCTTATCCGCTCTGCCGTAGGTAGTAGATTAGGCGACACTTTTATAACTGCACGACAGTCGATGGAAGGTGTGGTTGAATTTTAATGGAATAGTCATGGTTGTACATGGGGTGAGACATTCCCGAAACCCCCAGACCTAGACAGGAGGACGATTAGGGTGCTCAACTAAAGGCTTTGACTCTAAAGCCTGTCAACAAGGCAGCTGAGAGGTGGCAATGATTTAGTTTTACAGCAATAGGCGCCATCCCATTTCAAACCCCCAATCTGGAAGACCAGGGGACTGAGTTTGTCCGACCTCTAACCACTGACCAATCTGGTAGGAGTAGCTCTCAAGGGGTTTCGGGTCGAAAAGTTACACGCGCCGTCGCACGCCGTTATGGTCCAGTCTCGTTACGGCAGGCAACTGAGAATAGAAAATAACAAATCTCTCCATGACAATACAGAGGGCGGTGCAAATAAAACACGGTGCAGAAGAGATGTCATGGTATGCACACGAAATCGGATTCCGTAATGGAACAGGCACTATCCATTCCCACCAAGTGGGACTCATGGTTCGGTAGTGCAAACGCTCTTTGCCGCTTAGGTAATAGAGGGCTAGATTCCCGGGTACGTCTAAGATGTACTATGCTATGCGGCTTCGTTTTGCTAACAAGGCAGGGCGATAGGCAAAAAATGTGTGCGAGTAGTGTGCATTGAGGGGCTGGGTAGGTAGAGGGTTAGAAATTGATGTATACGAACTTGACACATTCCCGCAAAACCGTCTACAAACTCGAGGCAAAACCAGCGGACATTTAATGGTCACTACTTGGTTTACGGTGAGAAGAGACGATATCGAGTCCACTGTCGAAGTTACTGTCTTGTGGTACTAACTGAAGGTTGAAAGAGAGTAAGTCACTAACAATACACCGACATACTGTGCCGACGCTTTGATGCCACGCGACCACCCACAGTCACGTTTCGGCTGGGGAAACTTCTAGGTCGCCCGCACCTAGGCAGATTCGAAACGGTGACCTTTGGAGTACGAATCAAATGCCTCATTCTTTCGGCTACGGGCCGATGGAGCTGGTGCTTATGGGCGCAGAGGCGCTATCGGTGATGCAAGATGTAAACGGCCCAAGCCGGTATATTGTGTCCGAGGAGAGTATGCAGCGTTCGTGTAGATCGTGAGGAATACGTGCCCAAATAATGTGAATAAGTTCGGAAACGAACGCGCCTTCCTGTCGAATGTGTTCCAGATTCTTATAAGACGCGGGTGTCATATGGCTCTCAGGGGCCAAATTGGTAAGCCAATTAAGATGCTTTCAACAGGGATCTTACAAACAAAAAGTGAAGCGCGCGTAATTTGAGTTGAGACCATAGAACTCGAGTAGGTTTTGCCAATAGACTGTTGAAAGACCGCTGAATGAGGATCGAGTGTAGACTCGGATCATTGCTGACTATGTCCGGTATTTAGTGTTAGTTCCGGATCACCTGCAATGTGTTGCAGCTGCGATACAATCGCAGTTTAGGGTGTGATTTCCTTTGAAGTTAATGAGAAATATGCCGAATATTGGAATCACGTGCGAGGGGAAATAGTTTACGTTTGCTCGTATTCAACACAGCATATGTACATGGGATGCGTGATTGCAAAGTCTACGAATCGGTTGGACGACAGGCGATTTGGTTTGGGGAACCGGGTCAGAACCACCTGTTGCCGCTCCTGTTTGGTAGATGATGCGCATATAAAAATGGAATTGCAATGTGGTTTCCATCTCAGTTGCATGGAGCAGACGAGCTACAAGATTGAAAAAGTGTGTTTAACGTGTGTGGAAAAAGCTGTTCGTAATTAGCGGAGGGTAGTTCAAAAGTGAAACCATTAGAGTTGTGGTAATAAGATCTTGCATATCTCGGGCATTAGAAATATGCAATTCGCCTCAGTTTGCTTTTGAGAGGCCGCAGCGAGCGAGGCTGCAGAAGTTAATTCCTTGCGGTAGGCGTAGTTGAAACTGTGGTCGAAGAAGTCGTACTGTGGGGCTTTGATGTGCTTACGGAGAACGAGTTGTATAGGTAGTGGAGAAACGGACTTTCCTGAGACTCCCAGGTGTTTGTCACGCAAAATGTGCTACACCGCCTGCCTAAAACATCAAACTTTACACCCTCAAAGGACAGGAGCGCGTAAAGCAGATGACAATGAGGAATAGATGATATCGAGGTATCAGCAAGGATGCATCAAAAGTTTTTACTAGCATTTAGCTGCCGTACGACCTCAAACGGAATCAAATGAAACGTACACATGATCGTTAGGGAAGCATTTACCTCCGCTGACTCAAAGAACCGCCAATTGCGCTCGTGTTTTGAAAATTTTCTGGATTTACTGACAAACAATCTGGGCAGGGATTGCGGCTGCAGCTGGTAGACGCAGGGTACACACACCGAGTGGAGCGAAGTTCGTCGAATGGAGTCCGCGATATCGAGTAAAACGGGTAAGCTGGTGATTGCACTTTGGATGTGTCAGATGTCGTTTCATTCGGCGTATTGCCACGAGTGAGGTTATCATGACTGAGCTCGGCAACCGATTCTAATATGGTAGATGTAATGTGATCTTTGAAACTTGAAGCAAAGGATTTTTCTTTCGAATCAAACATTTCGTGTGGACTCGGCTTATTTTCTGTCGGAGTGTACACCAAAGATGGATCCGTGTCTAGCATAAGATCCGCCGAAGTTAAACTCACTGTGCTCGCAGAGAAAGGTTGCCTGAATCGACGCGTGTAAGAGGTTGATGAATGCAACTGACGCGGCGAATTCGGCACGTCACCGAACGCAGTGACTGGATTCAGGCTGAGTGGTTTTCCGGAAACAGGTGTCTCGAAGTCTGGTTGCAACGGTGCAAACAGTGTGTTTGATGACTGTGTGGAAATTGATCGCAGGTCGCCCTCGTGAGCGTCCACGGTGTGACAAACTGAGGATATGTTTGACCGCATTGATGATTCCTCTAAAACGAGGTGGTAAAAGGGAAGATAAAATGTTTTTCTTTCTAAACAGTCAGTTTATCACAACAACATGCAAACAAAACAATAAGAAGGATGAAAGTAAGAGTAATGGGGACGGCGTTACGTTCGCACGCCAACAGTTCGAACAGTAGTGGCCTGGAGTTCATCACCATCGAGGCAAAAAAAGTCGCATAAGCCGATCATTTTCAGTCCAAATGAGAGATCTAAGCAAATCCTAGCAGCGTTGGGAGCAAGCATATATATATATATATATATATATATATATATATATATATACTATGAGCAATCTATAAGATAGGCATACAGCCAGCGAAAACCATGAAATGGAAGTTATTAGTGCGGAAACCACAGAGAAGTGGAAAAGGATGAACCTTAATAAAGCTATTTTGTTTTTCAATCTAGTTTGTTTTTTTCACAAGCCATTTTATCTTCTTTATCTGTTTAATGTTTGCGATGTTAATGAAAAAACAAGACAATCAAACACATTTCCCATTGGGCCCGGTTCTGTGCCATCTCCGAAAGAATTTCCAGCCAGTGGTCCCAGTGGTCGGAGTAGCAGTGTTTTACTACAAATTAAATAGTGCTTCAAACTGGGACTGTATGGCAAATACATTCCACCCTTCATCATGGTAGGACGACATTCGATAACCGTCATCTGAATGTCATTGTACAGTGGGGTAGGTTTCCTAAACCATTTGTGACAATGTAAAGGGATGATAAGTAACAAATGAAATGTGTTAGTAGAACGCGGGTCGAAAAAGACGGTGGGATTCTCGAGATGAAGGGGGCTATTCGCTAGCTAAAACAGTGAACCCGGAGAGCAACGGGCATCCAATTGGTACCGAGGAGACTATACGAAATGCTTTCATCTACTAGCTATCGTTTGTAACTAGTTTTCAATTTGCTGTATAGAACGAATTGATTTAAATATCTATTCAGTTTATTCATGGTTAAACCTCGCCTCACCAGCCTCAGTTCGGTGAAAACTACGGCCTTAAATTGGTCAGCATCTAGCGAGGGTTCTTTACATAGAGTGCGCGGTAGCGCTTTAAGGATCTACTTTGCGAAACTCAAAATGGAAAATTCTTCCCTATGTAGGCGGAAAATCAAACGATTGTAGTGCGCGCCGTACATATTGCTGTTAAGAAGGTTTGGAGTGGTTATTCGAGATGATACAGCTCAACACATATGTAAGTTACCTATACTTCCTATGTGTGGATTCTAAAGTAAAGAGAAACAAGCCCTTTGTGCATAGTGACCGGCTACATAATTAAAAGGTAGGTATGCATAGATGAATCACATTGGCTAAGAATTCTGCGCACCAGAATCAAAATTTATAAACAAAACCAAGACGCACGATGCTGCCTCTCACATACAAAACATAGGGAATCGTCCTTCAAAACACATGTTGGTGTTATGATAGATCGAAGTTAAAGCGGTGCGATGAACTGCCGGTTACATCCAAAGCATCATTTTCTTGCGCTTGGCCACCATAGACTGGAAGATTTCTATTCAATCGGCACACCTATTTAACAATACAGCGGTAAGCGATACTTCCCCTTTCGGTTCCAACGGCCTGATCTGTTGATTCTCACACATGTCGTGGAGATAAAGATTTTTAGGCAAACTACGGTATTTGGCACGTTGAAAAATTCGGCTTCCAAATTCTCCAAGGCAATCGCAACAGTGTGGCTGACATTTAATCGGTTTTAGTGGAGGATACCCCAATTCGCTAAAAAATATTTGTACAGCGAGCATACACCGGCAATAAAGTTACAGAAGTTTTCACTTTGTGATCTATCGCAAAAGGAGAACCATTTCGTATGACATGGCGACTAAAGGCAAACGATTTTTTATTATATTCAGGAGTGATGGCCAAGTTTATGATACACGCAATGACTTCGCACACCATTGGTTCCACCGATAAGTCTACATCCTCCCGTTGACGCAGGTGGTTGAGAAGTCATGCCAGTATTGTCAAGTGATGTGAACGTAAAGGACGACACAACCGTCGACATATAGTGGGAAGCCAGAGATTAAACTAAGGAGTAAATGTGTAATCCCAAGTTCAGAAGAACCACGCACGAGTGGTTCAAGTGCTAAAGTCGAATCACACAGAGATAGGGCCAAATTCCAAAAAGGATAAATCGCCCGCATACTTCACGTGTTACTCAGTAGAACTGCAAAGGCAAACTGAGGCAAATAGTTCGGAATCATCAATGAGCACTGGGATAACAGAGTTAATGAGTAAAAATGAAGAAAGTGCCTCCTCAACTGAGACATTATTGGTGCTGTTTGCGTACAACACCGAAGTTTGCTAACTTTCGCATCCCCTTGTGAACACCTTAGGCTGTATTAATAGGAACTTCGAACGGAAACCTGGATAGCTTGAATAGTTCTGGTGGGCACCACATGCTGCCATGTAGATCTCATGAGTGGAAGGGGAGCACGAAAACTCTCCTTTCGCGAATATGTGGCGCGGCAAGTAGAATTGTTCACATGAATCAAACATAAGCGTTACATCGAGACAATTGCGGTGAGTCACTCGAACAGATAGGGTGTACAGCGAGAAATTCACTATTTAACAGTCATTAGTCAATTGATCACAGTGGTTAAATGCAGAAGACGCTATCGAGGTGCTCACCATTGCGTAGAGGACATGAAAAGGCGATCAGCAATACATCGCCACGTCAGAACAGCGTTTCGCTGCCACGCGACCAACACTGGACGCATGCGCATTGGATTATGGTGAGGTCGTCCACGCCAAGGCGATTTTGAACGGGTGACTCGGGGTAAGGAGTCCGACACCTGAACCATTGCGCTACCAGGCCAAGGACAAAGTCAACCGCGAACTGATATTAACAACCACTCAGATCAATGAGGTCCTCCTCTGAATATGTTTGTGAAGGAGAAGAAATAATCTAAACTCATAAGGCCGCACCAATTGTAACTTGTGATAAATTCAGTGGGCCTGTGCATGGATCGGCCAACACGGTCAGTCTAAAATTTTTCTTCAGGTGTACTCTAGACGATTTGTAGTTATTACAAAGCCGACCGCCGCATTATACTGTTTCAGACTTGGACCACCTGCTTTCCATGGCACAAGTTGCAGTAGCTTCAGTCTCATAGCAAGATAATACGGTTGAATCACGTTACGCGACGTAGCGCCTTAGCCTCGTATCCATTGGTCAGCACGTAGCTTTGACATCATTAAACGTCCATTCAAGTTGCTGTAAACGGGTGTTCAGCCTCACCGCTTGCATTCATTACTCAGCCTGTAATCGCTCACTTCTCCTAGCAAGTTAGGATGACTGAATCACAATGCACGATGCGACGCCTTAGCCTCGTATATACTGACGCTCACCAACCCTTTATCCGCTACAACGCCTTCGAGTCATCGCAGTAATTGGGCGTTCAGCCCCACCTCTTGCTTTCCATTACTCTGTCTGAAGTAGGCTTCTTCTAGCTAGTTAGAACGACTTAATCACCCTGCGGGACTCCCCGCGTCTTAGTCTCGTATTTACTGGTTTTACGTACGGTTTGTTTCATGAATCCCTATTTCATTTTGTTGTAAACAGGCGATCAGCCCCATCTCACAACTCTTTGCGTGTTCCCGTTCCTTATCCCTTTGTAAGAACTGGTACATATAACTATATGGCAACACATTTACATAGTGCACAAGGATGAAACGCGTAATGCTTTGCTGCATGTCGTGCACTTTTCCATTTGCGTTTCCACTGCATTTCTGTCTGGCTGCCTGTTTCCTGTTGCCCACCTATGCGAGTTTTGTTAGAGACATATTGGATGATTCCTGAGGAACCTTGTAATAACACTGGATGATCCATAATCAGTGATGCCGATCCTCAACCCAATGAGGCTCAAACGGGTCCCTTAACTAGATATGGATAAAAATTCAATGCGGCCATGGGAAATCCGACTCCGTTGTACACGACGAGTGACTGCGAATAACTGCGCAAGCAATAGGTTAGAGAGCAAATCAAGGTGAGTGACGGAAACACAATTTGACCAGCGAAACAACATTCGTGTCAATAGTTCAATAGAGTATGATGGGATAAAAAGCATTGGCTTTACAAGACCCATAGGATGGTAAATGAAAAATAGATAAAAATCATTAGATTCCCACATGGAACTGAAATGCCAATAGTCTAAACCTAGTACATCACACCACAATGTGTTGTTTGTCACTCAGATGAATGTCTAACAATTGTTTGAAGGCTGTAATGTTCGGAGCGTTTACCACATGCGTTGGCAAGTCATTCCATTGTGAACAGATTCTAAGAGAGTAAAAATATTTTCTACAGTCTAATCGAGAGTGTTGGATTATCAGCTTGAGGTTATGACCTCTCGATCGCTTATATGAGGCTAGGGTGAGCAGCGATTTGCACGGGTGATCGCTTTCCGTTAATATCCGGTATGCGAGAATGAGATCTCCGCGCAGTCGTCGGTATTCGAAGGAAAACATTCCGATTAAACTGAGACGCACTTCATAATTGAGACCAGATAATCCGCGTGTTGCCTTGGTAGCTCTTCGTTGGGGCTGCTCTAAAAGATGAATGTCCCGTTTTAACCATGGGCACCAAGCCTGGACGGCATATTCGACGTGGGGACGGATATAGGAGTTGACAAGCATGGGTACCAACCGTCGTTCAAAAACACCAAAAGCTCGCCTCAAAAGTCTCAGGTTCATGTTCGCCACGTTCGCTGCTTTGGAACATTGGGGCGAATTCCCCAGACTTTCTTGCACAATGATACCTAAGTCTTTTTCGGTGGTCACGCGCCGTAAAACGTACTGCCCCAAGAGGTACGTGTTGGCAAGATTGCTGCGCAATGACAGTAGGTGACACTTAGCAGGATTCAGGGGGAGGTGATTTATTTCTGCCCATTTGTTGATTCTATCCAAATCATTCTGGAGGAGGGCACAGTCTGATGTTGAGCGAATAACTCTCCAGATTTTTGCGTCATCTGCAAAAATTTGCATCGAGGATTGAATGTTATCCGGGAGGTCGTTAATGTAGACCAGAAAAAGGAGGGGACCAAGGACGGATCATTGAGGAACACCGCTGGAGATGCAGAGGGTTTCCGAGAGGGCATCAGCGACTCTGACCCTGATCGTTCTGTCATGCAAATATGCTGCTAGTCAGGTGAGTAGGGAACCATGGATACCGTAGGCACGAAGCTTATGAAGCAGAGTTAAGTGATTGACTCTGTCAAATGCCTTCGAAAAGTCTAGGTAAATCACATCAAGGGGGGATCCTTCATCAAGCGCTTTGGTCCATGAATCCCGAGCAAGAAGCAGATTTGTGAGGCAAGATCGTTTGTGCCTAAAGCCGTGTTGGAGGTGCGAAATTAGCTTCAGACTCTCAAAATATCGTGTAATTTCATCTGCAACTAACGATTCCATTACTTTTGATAAAACAGGGAGGAGAGTAATGGGTCGGTAGTTGGCAGGATCCGATCGCTTACCTCCTTTGTATATCGGAGTGACTATCCCGCTTTTCCACTCAGACGGAAGTGTTTGGGAATTGAGTAGACTTTGGAAAAAGCTTGCGAGGTGTGCTGCTATGGTGGGAGCAAGAGTTTTAAGAACTTTGGGTCTGATCTTGTCGACTAACGGAGCGCTATTTTCTCTCAGAGACCGTAATTTGCTAGCGACAGCTGCTGAGGTAAAAGTGACAGTTGATATGCCGACCACGTTGGGTGAATGCTGGTTTGGCAAAGGTTCTATGGCGTTTGCAGTCACTGTGCCAAACTGCAGAAGTAATGTGTTCGCAGCATCCACAGCAGTAGTCGTTAGGCCACCATCTGTCTTGAGTGGTGTCTATCGACACCTACGCACTCGCTAAACAGGTTTCTATCTAATATGGAAACAACTTGGAAATTATGAATCTACTCCCTTACTTTGCTCATACTAATTTTTGATCAAATTGTAATCGTTGCACGTTTGCCTGTACATAACTGATCATGCTTCCAATGGTGTGTCTCATGTAACATCCAGCAGGTATGTTATATATTTATTTTTTAATTATCAAAAATTAACCCGAACCACTTTTCGACTGTCCCAAACTACACAGTAAAGCGAGTCAAGCGTCTCGTGCAAGGAGATCAGAGTCGGATGCTTTCAGCTTCCAGCTGGTAAGGCCCATATAGGAGAAATCGAAAGTACACTGAGTTCTTTTGATTGACATGTGTGTTTGTGCCTTCCGTTGTCGGTTATCGCTATTACAATCATACCGATGCTGGAGACAGAATCCAGTGAAAATGCATATATGGAGCAAAGATTAAAGAGCCGAGATGGTAAAAGTATCTGAACTGAAGACAACACCATGGAACTGGTCAGTGGAGCCTGATAAACTAGCCCAAAGAGACGCTCGCACATTCTGGAATGTGATCACAAAGACGGTGAACCTTCTCCGAGTTCGGTATGATAAGTAGATGTAGAACACAGGTAAGTTTTCAGTATCTCCTGCAAACATTAAAAGTGACGTGTTTAAATGTACTAACCCTGGGAGTGAGAAGAATATATCAGCTGGCCAACGGACAAAGCGATTCGATAAATGAAACGAAGTAGGTTACCGAAAATGCAAGCGCAAACAAAACGTAAAACAGGTTTGCGCGGATTCAGCCTCGGAGAAATAAGCTCGGATACTGCAACTGCACATTTGTCATTTGATGTGAGAAAAAATGCGATACCAATCAAAATGAGGCTTCGCAAACCATTTGTGTAGATACCCTGGTAACAATTCTTTCATCCACGATGGGACATCAGTATGATATGGTGGAGCAAAATTGTCACAACCATAATAGCCTTGCTAATGAAAAAATAGGAGAAAAGAAATCAATTGCATACACCAACCGGACTGGCCCTCGCAATAGCTACAGATGGAATGGTCCTTATTTCATCTCGATCTCAAAGTCACGGAAAAGCAAATGAAACAATGTAAAAACGACAAAGCGAGTGAAAAAGACCGTAAAATGCAAATAACGAATTCTTGCATAAAGGAAGTCGCGCACATATCATCTGAGGTTGTTTCATCGCTGACGACATCTGCGCTCATGCAGCTCATTTTGTGTGCATAGCATGTGCTTAGAAGCGGTCTCAATCCATTCAAGGAAGCCAAGACGAACAAACGTCTCCTGCGATGCGGGAGAAAGGAATATCTTCCCCGACTGTCAAAGGGCTCAACCAAGCTGAATGGCTAAACTGACACGGGAAGTTTTTCTTCCTATTCTCTAGGCTGAAGGGTACCATCGTTCCTGAACTGACAGCAAGTCATTGAAGAATTCGCAATTACTTCAAGCCAAAAGAACACAACTGCGGTCAACGCCTGTCGGTAGTCTGCCAAAGTAAAACTGAAGTGGACATGCAGTTGTTTGAGATCAGTTAGTTGGACTATCATAAAACTTCCGATTATACGAATCGGTACATTCATCTTCATAGGTTTCAAGGCTGTGGTATCCTAGCGTAGTGGCTTCGAATATAAACAAGAGGCGCATAGTAAGATCCCCGGCAAGGCAAATGAGGCGTACTATATGGTTAACGTTGGGGCCATACCAGTTCTATCTATGGATAAGCGGCAGTAAACACATTATCTAAATAATGTCATTGAGTGCAGTACACACTGAGTTACGGCGAGTGATCACCAGCAAGCGCAAAAAAGATCCTGAAGTGTCTTGAAGGGGTTTATAAGCACAAAGCTCAATATTTTAGGTGAACAAATGCTAAGTATACAGTAAAAATTCACCGGTGACCTGATGTGTTTGAGGCCGGGATCCAAATATTTCAAAACTACTATTGAGGGAACGATCGGCGTGGTGTGCGTTTGCCCGAAAATGTCTAAATAGGTAAAGAAAGCGTTAAACTAACATTTGTGTTCTGTGGAAGTCACTCGCTTGTCCAGGTGCGTGTACAAGTGTAGCTTAGACACCACTACACCAACGGAATGCAGACGGCGAACATAATTCGCCAGCACACCTGACAGTGAAGTAGAAAGCTTATATATAGATGTCGGCCACAAACCAAAGATAAGAACTTAAAATTCTGTACCACATTCAATATCATGGGAGTTGTTGTGCTAATTAAGCTGAGCGAAATAATCACCATTATCAATACACGTTGGCTGAGGGCGAGATAAACGCGTCAGCTAATGTGCAGATATAAGAGAGATAAGAAACTAAAAAGATTACTAAAGGATTAAAACATAGTTATACAATGTTAAATATCATATAATTCACTAGTAATGAGATCGTGATTGGAGGGGGAATTTAAAGGAGAGGTGGATGGACAAAGAAACAGCACAAACGCCATTGGGGCCGGTTCCTAACTATGTCAGCTAGTGTGTCCAACCAAACTTTTTCATCGTCCTTAGGGCCCCAGTCAGTCAGTCAGGATGCACCAACCGACGCCTACTTCGAGGTAAGGGTTTTCATTTCCTTCGATCAAGTTGTCGCTGGGCCTCCCCTCCTCCTATTCCAAACGCATGCTCGGCGCGCAAACATTGCACGTCGTATGATTCGGCGGGCTGGCATGCGCAACACGTGGCCCAGTCACCGGAGTGTGTTGCGTGATATAATGGTCTTGAGCGGTTCACTCGTCCTTCTTGCACTAAATACACGACGCCGAACACATTTCTCATGCGGTGCTCCCACCAGACATGAGCTAAGCTGCGATGGTAGAACGCAGCTAGCCTCTTTATGTCTGTCGACCTGATGCGCCAGGTTTCACTACCGTATAGGAGGGTCGAACAGACGGCCGAATTGTAAGCGCTGCTCTTCAGGGCAAGAGTGATGTTGCATCGGCGCCACAGGTGGTAGAGATTGGCAAAAGCACCTCGAGCTTTTGCTATACTGTTCATAACCTCATCTTCTATCACACGGGGGCTATGTAGCCTTCCAGGTACTTGAATTTCTGAATGACTTTTAGCTGATCCCCACCGAAGGGCAGAGCAGGAGTGGACCCCTGCCAATCTTGGAGAAAAACTTTGCATTTCGAGGAATAAAGGCATAGCCCAAAACAAATGACAGCGAATGGTAATTTGTCCAGTGCTGCTTGGCACGTATGAGCACTGTCACGTGGGAGCGCAATGTTGCTAGCACATTCCAAGCCAAAAGTCGCTCAAAGGACGCACCTGAACACTTTGGAAGTCATGTCCAACGAACGCTAATTCCATGACTTCGTCAATAGCAAAGTCAAGGGGAAGAAAACGTAAAAAACAAAAAAGCAACAGTGAGTAAAGTCAGAAGGGAGTTTTGTGAGAGGGTGATAATTCTTAGTGGTCGACCCTGATGGTAACTTCCATCCTGTGAAGCAAACGCCCGACCTACGAGAAATGAGACAAATCGAGCTAAGGAGTACGCCCGAAGGCAATTCGGTAATTGATCAAGAAGTTCGTGTACAAAGATTTTCGGATATGACATGATAAACCAAACAGTAATAAACACGACTGAACTCAGCAGAAGAACGATCTAAATTCGTCAGGCCGAAAAGCAATTCTCCATTTAACGGTTGTTGGGTCGAAACCTACCTAGGGAGCTCGCCTGCGTATTTCGATGAGTAGACTCGAAAAAGGAAGTGGCCAACCGCCGCCCGTAAGGTAAATTTCGTTCGTGAGGCCGCACAAACGAAATGCGTGCCACACCTCTAACTGCAGAGGGGAAGGACGATTGTTGAGTGACGTGCGTCCCGAGTGTACTAGTTTTCGGATGATCCTGTGAAGAGCGGTTGTAGGGGTCCAACCCAGATGACGAATAGGGTGAATAGTTAGGAAGTTGAACTTGCCATAACAGTGGAGATGGATAGGGCAGGGGTTGAGTTGGGGAGACGGTAGGGTGGATGGGAGTTGGCAAGATTTGTGGTGGAGATGGAGGTGAAGTCCAAAGACGAGTGGAGGATGCAGATGATGTGTTCGATCCGGGTGCTGCAATGCAGTGAGATAGTGTACAAAAGGGTCAATTATGAAGCGAGACCATTTAATAACGAACAACTATAAACGCATGCAACAGTGTCCCCATACTGTTACTCGATTAACGGAGTCAGTGTGCAACACTTGCTAACATCCTGATTAGAGTACGAACGAGATGAAAAGACAGTGAAGAGCTAATAAAAGAGCATACCACAATACGGGGACTAGTCATGATATGCAATTAAGACCAGGTTACATAAGGACAGTTCACAAATGTTAGACACTTTCTAGTTTATCTCGCTCATCAAAGCTGTTAGACTTAACGCGCTCACTTTTCACGGTGAGTAACTACTCGTGCGCAGATGGCGACTCACTTTGTTAAATAGACACAACCCCTCACATACATATAATGGCACTTGAGTGTAACACTCCCAAAGTCAGTAATTCAACTATAATCCGGATACCGTAGAGTACTGGATGCTAGTAAGCTGACACACATCACCAGGACCATAAAAAGAATAGGAGAGAAGCGAAGAGGAATGCGAATTAGTATGCAAATGGAAAATGGGCCAGCAGGTAATCCATGAGTAGCCAGGTTAGCGAATGAAGAACAACTATCTGAACGGAGTTATCAACAAGTTAGTCTACTACGGACGGTACGTGGACGATATCATTTTGCATCTCAAATAGTCATCCCTGCATGGAAGAACTAGTGAAGCAAGTTAACTCAGCCCAGACCGACATAAAATTCCTCCTCAATGTCGTTTTGATTAGCCGAAGATCTGACGGGTCTATCTAGCGCAATGTCCATAGACAAACAAAGTGGAACGGGCAATATACTCACTTTGCCAGCTACGTTTCACTCAAGCAGAAACGAAGACTTGTTCTGTGCCTAACCGAGCGAGCAAGAAGGATATGTAGCGAGGACATGCTACCGAACGAGGTAGCCATTGTACGAAGCCTATTGGGCTATCCGGAGTTCGTTCTGAGAAACATGGAGCCTTGAGATGCAAAAGCAAAAGTGGTTTCAGAAGGAAAGAAACCGACCCACTTATCGTTACCGTTCGAGTGAGACGAGATTGCTGAGTCAACGTCTAGAAGGGTTTCTGACGCCATCGTTCGAACCTACTATGCTGCAAGCCTACGACTAAGCAACAGCTCAATGCTGACACTGAATGGAAAACTTAAGGGACAGAATTTCAAGGTCAAGTACTTCCTTCTGTGTGTAATCTTTCTCTTGCTCCTGTCGATTAAGATATATCAGAAGAAGCATCAGGAGACTGTCCAAGAGAGCCAGTCATAGAGTCCAGCCTGGCTGTATAGCGGCGTGAGTAGCTCAGTGGCAAGCGCACTGTCTACACACCTGGTCGATAAGAACCACCAGGTCAGAGGGCATGAGGCAATCCAGCCCATCTACCGCGTACCCAGATGTCATGCCAGAGCGGTTAGATGTCGTCTAGTGGCATCGGCCGAGGCAATCGCCACTAGACCTCATAACCCTGACCTAAGTGCGCACAAGAAATTGGTCCTGGCACTCACTGTACCCTGGTCACCTGTAACACTGACATACAGTGTGGACAACCCACACCACAATACACACAAACACGCTATTGATCTCCGTGAGGCCAACCAACTAGCATGGTCAATCAGACCATCGGTGTATTGAACCTGTATGTTTACATGATGGTTACCTACATGTCATTCATTTATGGAGCAGTAGCCAAATGTAGGACCACCGAAAAACGAGTTCGTTCGTTAACATTTGTTCCTATGTCTACTCCCTGAATATTCACCCATACAGGGTGCATAAAGCAATCACAGGACTTGGCTTGACTTATCAGATAAGATTACAAACGAAAAAGCGTCAGTGACACCGCACCTGTGCCATATGGTTGGCAGCATCCGGTTCCAGATTTGTCTGTCACCGTGGCCAGCCTGCGCTTACAGAGGGACCATGGGTGGCCTGCGCTGCACCACCCACAGCTCCATCCACACACCCCATATCCAGTGTAAACCCAAAGGAATAAGACCGGGAGGCATGTGGATGGGAGCCACGTTTCATTAACGGAGCCGGCCCACACTCCTTCACGGGCAAACACAAGCACACTGTATTTGGGGAATCAAGCGCACACAAGGCGGTGGCTGGACCGTAGTCCGCTCCACATACAACCCATGTGCATTGAACCACTGTTTGAGCCTAAGACGGCCACGAGGACTGCGTACCCGGTCGATTCCAGCAACGACCAACAGTCTCCTGAAGCCAGTAGGGGTGAGGTGGTGGATAATAGAGAGGTACGCACCTTGTCAACATGCATATCAAGCTCAACCACAACGGGGATGTCAAGCAACAGGCAATCACTTGGAATGACGAAATCAAAGAAAATGAATCGGATAAGGCATATGGATATGCCTCTTAGCTAAATGAGCATGTGAAATAAATGGCTTATCAACAGATCCGCGATAAACCCAAGATGTCAGAAAAGGAAATCAAAAAAGACATTTGCAACAAACACGAATAGAAGTAAAGAAAGGACGTGTGCAATTAAATCGATTATTCAGATAACGTTGAAATAGGTAACAAAGTGTTAACAAAATATAGCAAACCCATCACCTGAAATGAAAAAAAACAGTACCCAAGCACACCGTTAGTAAATCGAATGCAGCGTACCAACCAACGCTGCGCCGATTCTGCAGCAGGACTCGTTGTCGCTTCGATGCTGGTCCTGAGTGGCCTCGCTCGTGGCTCACTAGGCCTGCATGACTCATGCACTCGCGGCATGCGATTGACATCGATGGTGCACAGCCCGTCGGCGCCTGTCGCTTCCTCACCTGTCGTTTCCTCTCCGCATGCAGTGGGTTTTCTTTTGCACATCGGTAACTGCATTCGTGATCAGATCGCGCCATGAACACCGAGCAACAAACATCGATTCCCATGCCCTGCAATCAAAATTACAACGTGATAGGATCACTTTGGTCTTGTCCTGGTACCGTAACTTCGGTTTTCCCCACGTGTCGCTTCCCTGCACACAGTTGGTCATTAAGTAGCTGTTTCGGAATAGGAGTCGAATCCATGCGACGAATATGCCCGAGCCACCTCAAGTGGCTCAGCAGAATTATCCATCATCATCATTATACACGTTAGCTCCTGTTGAAAAATACCTCAACTACTGTGCCGCAATACCAGACAAGAAGAAAAAAGGTACAACAGCGGCACGCCGACTGAGTCCTCACTAACGGATGGACATCGTTCCGGAGAGTTAACAACCGGCTATCGTACCGTAAAATGAGAGTTATATACCTAGCGAATAAGATCGTGACTGGAGGGGGGAATCTAAAGGAGAGGTGGATGGACACAGAAACACAGCACAAAGGCTAATGGGGCCGGCTCCTAGCCATATCAGCAACTGTGTCCAACTAAATGTGTTCATCGTCCTTAGGACCCCAGCCAGGCAGTCGGGATGCACCAACCGACGCCTACTTCGAAGTAAGGGTTTTCATTTCCCTCGACCAAGTCATCGCTTGGCTTCCTCTCCTCGTCTTCCAACCGCACCCACGGCGCGCAAACAATACACGTCGCGAAACTCGGTGTGCCGGCATGCGCAACACGTGGCCCAGCCATCGGAGCCTAGTGCGTGATATAATGGTGCTGAGCGGTTCACTCGCTCTTCCTGCATCAAATACGAGATGCCGAACACGCTCATTGCTCACGCGGTGCTCCCACCAGACATGAGCTAAGCTGCGAAGGCAGCGATGATCGAATGTGACGAGCTCCTTTATGTCTGTCGACCTAACGGACAGGTTACACAACCATACAGGAGAGATGAACTGACGGCTTGACTGTAAATTCTGCCCTTCAGAGCGAAAGTAATGTCGCGTCTGCGCCACAGCTGGCAGAGACTGACAAAAGCACCTCGAGCTTTTGCTATACGGTTCGTGACCTCATCTTCGATCCTACGGGCACTAATATAGCTGCCCAGATAGTTGAAATCCTGAACGACTTCTAGCTGATCACCACAACGCGTTAGAGCAAGGGTGGGTCCGTGCCAATCTTGGAGAAGTACTTTGTATTCCGATGGAGCAAAGCATAGCCCAAAACGATTGACAGCCAGTACTAATCGGCCCAGCGCTGCTTGACATGTTTGGGAGCTGTCACAGATTAGGACAATGTTGACCGCGTACTCCAAGTCAAGAAGTCGCTCACCAGGAAGTAGCTCCACACCTTCTAGGTCGAGTCCAACGAACGCCGTTTCCATGACTTTGTCAACTGGGAAGTCAAAGAGGAAAGGTGACAGTGGGCAAGCTTGTCTCACACCACTGGTGATACTGAAGGGTGTTAACAGTCTTGCCATAAATCCTCACTGTGCCCGAATTTTGTGCGTACAACACTTTGATAATATTTACATATTTATCAGGCACACCTTTCCTCAGCAGACAGTCCCAAAGAGCAAGTGGATCGATTGAGTCGAAGGCAATTTTGTGTTAAGAAACACAACAACGGTGGGTCACCAATAAACACGACGGTGTTCCAACAATCGACGCAAGGTGTGGTCGATGCATCCCCCACCTCGACGAAACCCAGCTTGCACTTCAGGAATCTGGATTTCACGAGTGCCAGTCAGTCTGTGGAGAATGACAGACGCAAGTAATTTAGAGGTAACTGGGATCAGACTGGTCCCTCCATAATTGTCGCACTCCGAACCTTCCTTGAAAATTGGGACTGTGAAGGAGCAGCTCCAGTCTGTCGGGACAGTCTGCTGCTCCCAAAGTTTCACTAGCAACCCGTGTAAATCATCTAATAGAGCAGGTCCCCCGAATTTGAAGAGGGTTGAGGGAATTCTATCTGACCTCGCGGCCTTATGCAATTTCAACAGCCTGATTCGACTTCTGCGAGTGAGGTGGATCCAAGGGACGGTCAAGGGAGAAGGGCGCGCAATGCCCGAAAGAGAAAGCGATAACTCCGATTGGTTTAACTGCCTTGCAAAGTGTTTGGCACAACGCTCTAAGCGTTTTGACAAGCTGCAAATCGACTGTCCACTCTCGCCGCGTATTGTCACGCCAAATCTCCTGCTACCTGCTTCCCGTGTCAGACGGAATAACTTACGATGACTACCAATGGTAGCGGTTGTTTCCATCTGCGATGCACGATGAGACCATCTGGCTTCGCGGTCTTTTTTTCAGGCTAGCACGTAGCTTTTTCCTGAGATTTTTGCGAGCCATGTTGTATTCGCTTCCAGCTGAAATACGTCGGCGAGTATCCACCAGCTCCAGGGACTGTGTAGAGACCCAATGTTCAGTTTGGCAATTTTATTTGCCACATGAAGACAGGCCTGTTGGTAGTAACGTTTGACGAATATGCGATCAGTGTTCTTCCACGGTGTTCAGTGGGCGCTTACTCAGCCTTAATGTCAGCGCACTTTGATACACATTCAGAACACCTGGCTTCGCCAGATGGCTGGTGTCAATCTGTTCGCATCGACGTTACGGACGTCCACCGAAACGCACCCGAAGGTCGGCACAGACAAGTGCGTGGTCAGAGTTCAGGGTCGTGCTCCAAATCGAGTGACAGTTTTGGACACAGCCTCCAGCGGTAACTGATCGCGATATGATCGATTTGCGTCCATGGCTGGCCCGAGGCTGGTGGTTGCCAAGTCACGCTTCTGCGGGTGCTGCGCCGAAAGTTTGTGCTCGCGAGAAAGAGACGAGCATCTTCACACAGCTGTAGCAATCGCACACCGTTATCATTATGGGAGCCTACACCATGTTGGCAGCCCAGATGAAGATCGTCAGAGGACAATTTTCCGACTTGGGCGTTTAGATCGCCAGCAAACACCAAAGTATCCGTGCTACTTCTGTAACGAAGAAGTTCGAGAAGTTGCTGATAGAAGTCATCTTTCACCGAATCAGTGCTACGGTTTGTAGGGGCGTAGGCCGCAATGATAAACAGGCAACTTTTGTCTCCGCGCGACTTCGTAACATGGAACGAACCAGCCAATCTAACGGCGCACATCCGACTGTTGACTGGGATCCAATCGATCAGGCCAGCTTCAGCCCGGGAACTCAAAAAAATGCCGACGCCAGCTTGACCAATATTTGAAGCTGCATCATCGCCTGACAGGCGCAATGACAATGTGGCGCCAATGTCGCACGTGGGGGAATGCAAGTAACCACGGCAATCGAACTTTGTAGGCAGGTTTCTGATAAACAGCAGATATCGATCAATAGGGTCTACAGTGTGTGGCCAAGTGCTGCCTGTTGGCCAATCTGCAGCAAAGTGCGCACGTTGAGGCATGGCAGTCTTAGCGAGACGCGATGACTCCAAAGGGAAACGGATGAACTGACGTTGTCCGCTTGGTTGAACATGGACTTGTCGACTGGATTGGAGCGATGCCTTGCGAATGTGCTTGAGTTAAAACTAGAAGACAAGCGATTATTGAAGAAAGGTGAGGAAGGGCCAAGAATTGGGGGGATATAAGTAAACTTGGAGTGGGACGATAAGGATGAAAAAGCGCAGGGGGATAAGAAGACGGGAAGGCCTGAGCAGTAGCATCCGTACCCCTACCCACCCTGCTAGATGCAGCAGATAGGGCGCCGTTGATTATCCTCTGCGACAGCCAGAGGATCAAGAAATTGTTAGAAGAAAGGTTCATCGCAGAATTATGCAGTTCATGGCATACACGCCACTGCGCTGGAACATCTCCGTGCCTGCAACTCGGTCGCCCTAGCTGATACGCATAATACGGCGCAGACACTGTTGATAGAACTGCTCCAGATATCGGACATGCTTCCGATAAAGCGTCTAGGGTTCGCTGCCGTATAGAAGAATGGAATGCAACATAGACTTGTATACCAGCAGCTTCGGCTAGGCAGTGAGCTGGTGGTTTGGCCACACACCACGTTCCAGATTCAAAAATGCAGCAGCTGCCTTCGTTACGCGGCTGCGCAGTTCGCACGTCATCTGTTGGTCGCTTGTTATTACGCTTCCAAGATAGCGAAATATCGGACTGGTTTACAACACTTGGTCGGCAACCTGGATTGGGGGCAAGCCCAAAGAATCCGTTCCCAGAAAATGCTGGAAAAGACTAACAATTTCGCATGTATTGATGTTGAGTCCGAATTTGACCGCTGTCGAAGCCAGAGCACTAGTCACGTGCTGAAACTCATCCGAGCTGTGTGAAAACAACGCACAGTCGTCAGCAAAAAGCAATAAAAAGATAGTTGTCTCACAGACTAAGGTTCTCGCGCCGAAAAGACGGATGTTCATCGACCCGCCATCAATACGGTGCTCCACATGAACACCCTAAGCACAAGCAGTATTAAAAGCACAAGACATCATTGCATGAAGAGATATAGTGAGCTAAGACACAGCCTTGCTTCACACCAGAGACAACTGCAGAGTCATCCGAGGTCTCTCCGTTAAGCCGCACCCTTGCCCGCATACCAATGTGCAGACATTCAATTAAACTTACAAACTTACTCGGACAACGAAACTTACCGAACACCAGCCACAATGCGTCGCGGTTCACCGTATCAAATGCCTTGGTGAAATCAACAAAAAGCGAGTACAATGGCTCGTGTCGCTCACTGCACTTCTGCAACTGATGAGCCGCAAACACCATATCTATAGTGCTGCGACCCAAACGGACTCCACATTGCTCTTCCGCCACGCCCGGTCCCACAACCTGACTGCCGAGGCGGTTGAGTTGGATTCGGGCAATCACCTTGCTCACACAACTCAGCAAGCTGATAGCATGATAATTCGTGACACATTGCATGCATCCTTTGCCCTTGTGCAGTGGTAGCACAAGGGTATCCTTCAGCACAGGAGGCACCTCCTCCGCAATCCATACGCGTTACACTAACTTGTACAGCGCATTCACCAACTCGGGTCCTCCGTGTTACAACACTTCAGGCGGGATCCCGTCGGCAACGTCACATTTACTGTTTCACAGCTATGCAAGTGCTCTCTGCATCTCATCCACCGTCGGTGCACGGGCAAGAGACGTCTACATCTCTTTTTGTTGCAGACTGTGCAACACAGTCCAGTCTATCTCTGAACGGTTATTCAAGTGACAATGATAGTGCTTCAGCCTGATCCACATTATGTCTGTAGTCTGCGTGCAGACAGTGCCAGAACTATCATACAGCAGCGTCCTAAGCGGCTCTAAGCTCTGTCCATACACAGCCGTCAAGGAGTTAGAGAATTCCTTGTGTGAACTGCGTCCGGTGTAGTATTCCATCAGCCTAGCCTTCTCGGTCCGCCATACATTTTAATGCGACGGAGCTCTCTGGTTAGTCGCCATCGAATTTTGTGAAACTTCCTAAAGTCCCCGGGGGTCCTCCACATGTGCAGTAAATGCGGCATTCTTCTCACACACGAATGCGCCAATCGTCTCATCAAACCAGTTGGGTCGCTTACAATTTGAGCACCACATCGTTCCTTCGGCAGCAGTTGTCACCTGGTCGCGAATAGGGTGCCACAGGTCGCCCACTGTGGTTATGCATTCGACATCAAACAGGCGTGCAGCCATCGCTTATCTCCAGTTCAATAGATCTCTCCACAGTACCGAGGGAGATAAGTTACACCTCTGATTCACGGTTGGCACACTGTACGTACTTTCCGCACGTAGATTTACAATTTCGTCCGCACTAATTTGTGATCAGTGCCACACTCAGCTCCACGCAGTACACGCATCGTGCGCACTTCACACACGTCACACTGACGTACGATGACACGGTCGAGCAGGTGAGCGTGACCACTCCGTGAGTGCGTCCAAGTTGCTATATCACTCGCACTCAGTGTAAACCGAGTGTTCGTGGTCGTCAGGCCGTGAATGGCACACAGTGAGAGCAGCCTGGCACCGTTCGCATTCGCTGACCCAATGCCATGCAGACCGATAACATCTGTCCACACTGATGCATCACGCTTAACGCGCGCGTTGAAATCACCCAGCAGAAATAGTCGATCGCTCCTCGGCACAGACCGTATCACAGAGGACAACTGAGTGTAGAACTGATCACGCATGTCATCAGGATAACATATGGTCGGACCGAACGTGTTAATAAAAGTGACAAACTCGGTTGACTTATAAATGTCCGTCGATTTCACACCACCCGTTTCCGTTTCCGTAGCTGGTTCTGCAACACGGCTTTGCCTCCAAGCGTTGAATTCTGACTTTCGGCTGTGGATCGGAGCTAGTAGGGAAGGAAGTCAGTTCAACCGGAATCGCAGGCAAAGTGGCAGATCATAACATACACATGCTCGAAAGAGTCCAAACAATTGGCGCATGCCATTCGGTGATATCATAGGGTAAATCTGCGACCACAGACAAACACAGGCTAGGTATGGTAAATATGCTCTCCCACGGTAGAAGACCCCCGTAGCGCTTACGTTCCATACCATACTTAGCTTGTTACCTGTAAACACACACAGCTGAGTTTTGAGGGAAGACGACTGCTTACCTCACGCGAAACTCATATGGGTGTTTACTCAAACTACAAGCCATAACCTATCCGGTAGGAGTATATTCGAAATTTATAAAGCAGGGATCACTCAACAATCAGATGCCGAAGCTATCACGCTATCAAGGTAAGCTATCAAGGTAAACTTCATTCACGATGAGCCCAACAAAGTTGTGATTCACTGGAACATGTGAATTCTGTGTAGATAATTTCGTAGACCCAAGAGCCATCACCGTCAATACATGTTAGCTATTGTGCCGAGACGCAAAAGGATAACACATAGGTTAAAAAGTTACAAAACATCATAGATCACAAAAAGGAAGCAAGAAATATAATATTCAGCATCACATTATGCTTCGGGAAGATAACCAGGAGGCGGGGAGATAAAGAAACTTACAACATAAACGCCATTGTGGTAGACTCTTCGTCATGTCAACCAGGGTACCCAACGAGACGCGTTTGTCGTCCTTCGGACTCTAGCCAGGCAGTCGTGAGCAATAGACCGACGCCAAAAATGAAGTGAGGGGGTTCCGTTTCTCATGAGCAAGTCATCACGTGGTCTAACCTCTCCTTCTTCACACACACACACACACACACAACCTGCGCGAAAACGTTGCACACCGCGAGAGTTGGTGTGTTGGTATGTGCAAGTGGTCGTCATCAGAACCTGCTGGGTGATATAATGGTGCTCAGCGGTTCACTTGCTCTTCTTACACCAAATACAAGACGCCGAACTAGCTCATTGTTCACGAGGTTTCCACCAGACACGAACTAAGCTTTGAAGGCGGATATGGTCGAGTAAAACTAACCTCGAGATGTTCTGATCCGATGGGCTAGGTTTCACAACCGTAAGGGAGGGTTGGACGGACGGTGGAATAATAAATTCTACCCTTCTGAGAGAGAGGGATGTCACGCCAGCGCCATAAGTAGCGGAGGTTGGCAAAATCGCCTAGAGCTTTTGCTGTAATTCTTATGATCTCATCTTCGATCCAAATGGCGCTAGTGTAGCTGCCAAGATACTTGAATTTCTCGACATTCGACTATTGATTGGAATCCAATTCTTTAAGGAAGCTTCAGCTCGAAGACTCAGAACAATGACCCCAACGGTCTAACGGATATTTGAGGCTGCGTCATCCTCAGACGAGATCAATGAGCAAGTGTCGCATGTGAAGGATCGGAACTCGAATCTTGCGGGCGGGATTCCGCTAAACGGCAGACATCCATCGACAGAGTTTACAGTATTCGTGTAAGTGCTGCCTGCAGCCAATCTGCAATAAGATATGCATGTTGAGGTATACCAACTTTAGCGACGATCGACGGATCCAAAGAAAAACATATGGAGTGATGTTGTCCGTTTGACTGGTCATGAACTTGCCGACTGGACCGTAGCGACGCCTTGCGATTGCAGCAGAGTAGAAACTAGAAGAAAATAAGCTGTTGAAGCAAGATGTGGGAGTGCCAAGAATTTGGAGGTTGAAAGCATGTGAGATAAAAGTTAGAACGGGATGATAAGGATGAAAGAGAGTGAGAAAGAAGGAGGCTTGGGTAGTAGAATCTAAACGCATATCCACCTTGTTCAGTGCCGTTGACTATCCTCGGCGACGACTATAGAATAGTTAGAAGATAAATTCATTGTATTGCATTGGCAGGACAATTTCAGGTATATCAAATCTGGACAGAATGATTAACGTTCTTGACCAAAACATTTGGCCCAAAAAACTGACCTCAAGGAGGCAGAGTTTTGGCCCTAGGCTATACTGAGTCCATTTTATGGAATATGGAGCCACGTACAATCCAACCCCCAATATGCGATACCAGAAAGCTGAGTTGGTCTAGCCTCTAGGCATTGACCAATCTGATATGAGTGACTGTAAGCTATTGGGCACGTCCCTAGGTTGCAGACTGGGGAGTGCCTTCTCTGTGAAATTAACTGCGAATAAGTCTCGTTTGTCTTGCGGCCGAGATGAATAAGCAGTCGCACGCAATCAGCGTCACCGTCTCAGAGTGTGGGGAGTTCTGGGCTGGTCACCTGGATCTTCATCAAATACCACAAGAGCTCTTACGGCGCTATGTCTAAGCCAATGTGACTGGCTTTAGGGTCACTGGCCATTCACTTCCGTAACTGGAGGTGAGTATCTGACGGAGGGCAGATGAAAAGCCTTTTTCGTCACCGTCTTCTTTGTGAACTGCAACCGAACACAAAGAAGGCGAATGAACCACCAGGCTGTCAACGATCTTCGTATTCGCCCCGCTACTTTGTGGATCACATCTTTATGACCAAAGGATTGGGTGGGGTCATTTAAATCAACCGTCTGCCTCGGCCTACGCAACCGGAACGATCTCTGCCCACACAACGTATGGACCTTCTAAAGCTCCTTAACCCTACCACTAACTACCTCTTTTCCCATTTTTATTGTTGTTAATTATGTGTTGTGGCAATGCCAAGTTGTATATTGGTCAAGTGTTGATTCATAATATGTACTAGTTTGGTGGTTTCATCGGAGGCTGAGGTTCGAAATTCGATTACAGCTCTTAAGCGTTTTTGAGATGCTGACCCCGATTCGTTCGCATTCGCACTAAATATGGATAAATAAATAAATAAACTTTTATTCTGGGCTACGCGAGGCACGCCATTAGAGGCATGATCATAGTAATAATACAGCAATTGCTCAATAAATATGCGATAGTATAATAGGGCTTTAATATATGTGGATCCATAAATGTAGGTAGGTTTGTTGCTTGTGTTGCTGTTATTTTGAATGAGTTTGATCGCGTCGCCAGTGTCTGAATAAATGTTTGACGTCTGTGGATTTGATAAGTTTGTCAGCGCAAGGTTGGGCAGTGACTTTATGTAGTGGCCAGTTACATCCGCCACGTCACAGTGTTGTTAAGCGGACATTTACGGCTTTTTATAGGGAACGCTTGGCAGGCAAAAACCCACCACTTCCTGGAACACTGCTGCCGAACTATTTGCCTTAACAGGCTAAACCCGAACCACCCAGCTCACACCACGGGGAGATTGTTCGGCTAGCCAGCAATGCACTGTCCACCGAGCTTGGTAATCGGTTTGCAAACGTTTGGTCACCAAACGTGGTGACTTCTTCAGTGCGCTATTGGGTTAAATGCAGTACTCTGATTTGATCGTCGATTTGTGACCGATCAGCAGGTGACTTTGGAATTGACCTTGTCATTCAGAAATTCAAGTACCTGGAAGGCTACATAGCGCCCGTGTGATAGAACATGAGGTTATGAACCGTACAGCAAAAGCTCGAGGTGCTTTTGCCAATCTCTACCACCTGTGGAGCAGACGCGACATCACTCTTGCCCTGAAGAGCAGAGCTTACAATTCGGCCGTCTGTTCGACCCTCCTATACGGTAGTGAAACCTGGCCCATCAGGTAGACAAACATAAAGAGGCTAGCTGCGTTCTACCATCGCAGCTTAGCTCATGTCTGGTGGGAGCACCGCATGAGAAATGTGTTCGGCGTCGTGTATTTAGTGCAAGAAGGACGAGTGAACCGCTCAAGACCATTATATCACGCAACACACTCCGGTGGCTGGGCCACGTGTTGCGCATGCCAGCCCGCCGAATCATACGACGTGCATTCATTGCGCGCCGAGCGTGCGTTTGGAAAGGAGGAGGGGAGGCCAAGCGACAACTTGGTCGAAGGAAATGAAAACCCTTACTTCGAAGTAGGCGTCGGTTGGTGCATCCTGACTGCCTGACTGGGGCCCTAAGGACGATGAAAACGTTTGGTTGGACACACTAGCTGACATAGTTAGGAACCGGTCCCAATGGCGTTTATGCTGTGTTTCTTTGTCCATCCACCTCTCCTTTAAATTCCTCCTCCAATCACGATCTCATTGCTAATGAATAATATGATATTTAACATTATATAACTATGTTTTAATCATTTAGTAGTATTTTTAGTTTCTTATCTCTCTTATATTTGCACATTAGCTGACGCGTTTACCTCGCCCTCAGCCAACGTGTATTGATAATGGTGATTATTTCGCTCAGCTTAATTAGCACAACAACTCCCATGATATTGAATGTGGTACAGAATTTTAAGTTCTTATCTTTGGTTTGTGGCCGACATCTATATATAAGCTTTCTACTTCACTGTCAGGTGTGCTGGCGAATTATGTTCGCCGTCTGCATTCCGTTGGTGTAATGGTGTCTAAGCTACACTTCTACACACCTGGACACGTGAATGACTTCCGCAGAACACAAATGTTAGTTTAACGCTTTCTTTACCTATTTAGACATTTTCGGGCAAACGCACACCACGCCGATCATTCCCTCAATAGTAGTTTTGAGATATCTGGTTCCCGGACTCAAACACATCAGGTCACCGGTGATTTTTTACTGTATACTTAGCATTTGTTCACCTAAATATTGAGCTTTGTGCTTATAAACCCCTTCAAGACACTTCAGGATTTTTTTGCGCCTGCTGGTGATCACTCGCCGTAACTCAGTGTACACTGCACCCAATGACGTTATTTAGATAATGTGATTACTGTCGCTTATCCATAAATATAACTGGTATAGCCCCAACGTTAACCATATAGGACGCCTCATTTGCCTTGCGGGGGATCTTACCATGTGCCTCGTGTTTATATTCGAAGCCACTAGGCTAGGATACCACAGCCTTGAAACCTATGAAGATGAATGTACCGATTCGTATAATCGGAAGTTTTATGATAGTCCAACTAACTGATCTCAAACAACTTCATGTCCACTTCAGTCTTACTTGGGCAAACTACCGACAGGCGTTGACCGCAGTTGTGTTCTTTTGGCTTGAAGTAATTGCGACTTCTTCAATGACTTGCTGTCAGTTCAGGAACGATGGTACCCTTCAGCCTTGAAAATATGAAGAAAAACTTCCGGTGTCAACTTGGCCATTCAGCTTGGTTGAGCCCTTTGACAGTCGGGGAAGATATTCCTTTCTCCCGCATCGCAGGAGACGTTTGTTCGTCTTGGCTTCCTTGAAGGGATTGAGACCGCTTCTAAGCACATGCTATGCACACCAAATGAGCTGCATGAGCGCAGATGTCGTCAGCGGTGAAACAACCTCAGATGATATGTGCGCGACTTCCTTTATGCAAGAATTCGTTATTTGCATTTTACGGTCTTTTTCACTCGCTTTTGTCGTTGCTACATTGTTTCATTTGCTTTTCCGTGACTTTGGGATCCAGATGAAATAATCACCATTCCATCTGTAGCTATTGCGAGGGCCAGTCCGGTTGGTGTATGCAATTGATTTCTTTTCTCCTAATTTTTTCATTAGCAAGACTATTACGGTTGTGACAACTGTGCTCCACCATATCATACTGATGTCCCATCGTGGATGATAGAATTGCTATCAGAATATCTACCTAAATGGTTTGCGAAGCCTCATTTTGATTGGTATCGCATTTTTTCTCACATCAAATGACAAATGTGCAGTTGCAGCATCCGAGCTTATTTCTCGGAGGCTGAATCCGCGCAAACCTGTTCTACGTTTTGTTTGCGCTTGCATTTTCGGTAGCCTACTTCGTTCCATTTATCGAATCGCTTTGTCCGTTGGCCAGCTGATATATTCTTCTCACTCCCAGGGTTAGTGCATTTAAACACGTCACTTTTAATGTTTGCAGGAGATACTGAAAACCTACCTGTGTTCTACATTTACTTATCATACTCTACTCGGAGAAGGTTCACCGTCTTTGTGATCACATTCCAGAATGTGGGAGCATCTCTTTGGGCTAGTTTATCAGGCTCCACTGACCAGTTCCATGGTGTTGCCTTCAGTTCAGATACTTTTAACATCTCGGCTCTTTAATCTTTGTTCCAGATATGCATTTTCACTGGATTCTGTCTCCAGCATCGGTATGATTGTAATAGCGATAACCGACAACGGAAGGCACAAACACACATGTCAATCAAAAGAACTCAGTGTACTTTCGATTTCTCCTATATGGGCCTTATCAGCTGGAATCTGGAAGCATCCGTCTCTGATCTCCTTGCACGAGACGTTTGACTCGCTTTACTGTGTAGTTTGCGACAGTCAAAAAGTGGTTCGAGTTAATTTTTGATAATTAACAAATAAATATATAACATACCTGCTGGATGTTACATGAGACACACCATTGGATGCATGATCAGTTATGTACAGGCAAACGTGCGACGATTACAATTCGATCAAAAATTAGTATTAGTAAAGTAAGTGGGTAGATTCATGATTTCCAAGTTGTTTCCATATTAAATAGAAACTTGTTTAGCGAGTACGTAGGTGTCGATAGACACGAATGTTGTTTCGCTGGTCAAATTGTGTTTCCGTCACTCACCTTGATTTGCTCTCTAACCTATTGCTTGCGCAGTTATTCGCAGTCACTCGTCGTATACAATGGAGTCGGATTTCCCATGGCCGCATTGAATTTTTATCCATATCTAGTTAAGGGACCCCTTTGAGCCTCATTGGGTTGAGTATCGAAATTACTGATTATAGATCATCCAGTGTTATCACAAGGTTCCTCAGGTACCATCCAATATGTCTCTAACAAAACTCGCATAGGTGGGCAACAGGAAACAGGCAGCCAGACAGAAATGCAGTGGAAACGCAAATGGAAAAGTGCACGACATGCAGCAAAGCATTACGCGTTTCATCCTTGTGCACTATGTAAATGTGTTGCCATATAGTTATATGTACCAGTTCTTACAAAGGGATAAGGAACGGGAACACGCAAAGAGTTGTGAGATGGGGCTGATCGCCTGTTTACAACAAAATGAAATAGGAATTCATGAAACAAACCGTACGTAAAACCAGTAAATACGAGACTAAGACGCGGGGAGTCCCGCAGGGTGATTAAGTCGTTCTAACTAGCTAGAAGAAGCCTACTTCAGACAGAGTAATGGAAAGCATGAGGTGGGGCTGAACGCCCAATTACTGCAATGATTCGAAGGCGTTGTAGCGGATAAAGGGTTGGTGAGCGTCAGTATATACGAGGCTAAGGCGTCGCATCGCGCATTGTGATTCAGTCATCCTAACTTGCTAGGAGAAGTGAGCGATTACAGGCTGAGTAATGAATGCAAGCGGTGAGGCTGAACACCCGTTTACAGCAACTTGAATGGGCGTTTAATGATGTCAAAGCTACGTGCTGATCAATGGATACGAGGCTAAGGCGCTACATCGCGTAACGTGATGCAGCCGTATTATCTTGCTATGAGACTGAAGCTACTGCAACTGCATAGGCTTCTGCACACCTTTCATTGGCCCCCATTACGCGCCAAATCCTCATGAGTCTCTAACCAGCGGTGTTCTTCATTTTTGACTCCCCGTCCCGAAAACGTGCTGGACCGATAACAGCCAGACTGGAAGTCGGCGCATTGGCCCTTTATCGCCATGTGATAAGTTGACCATTGCGCGGTTTCTTCTAATGCGTTACTGCGTGAACGAACAGAGCGCGCCGTGGTAAACGCTCGCACGGCATAGCTAGAGCGTGGCCTAGCTAGCTAGCTACTGACCGTGACCACATATATCGGTAGAATTATTCCACTCTAAGCTAGTGGTAAGTGAGAGATCTACAACATAGATTCCGAGCTCTGCTTTTCTATCTAATCCCTTTTGGAATTGGTGAAAGTCGAAATAATAAAGTACACGTTTCAGGTGGATATGGCCTATTCGAAAATCAATTGTAACCTATGTGCGAAAACCGTTAAGTCTGGTCCAGTTTGCTTTAACTGTCACAAAGCATACCATTCGAAGTGTTTAGGGATGAGTGCACTCGAAACTAGACAATACAGCAGCAAAAACGAAGCATTTTAGTTTTGCCAGGTGTGCAAATCCATTTCTGTTGCTAGTTGTGTAATTTTCCTAATGAAAAGGTGTGAAAAGTTGGCGGAAACAGTTGAGCAACTGGTGAACGCTAGCAACGCAGCTGTGATAGTAAACAGTGCCATACTTGAAACTGAACGGACACCTACAAACTCCCCGTTTAGGCCGAGGAAGAGGGCCAGGCGTCCCAACCTCACCGTTGCGTCACAGTCTCCAACGGCTCCATGCCTTATGACTCCACTAAGTGAAAAAGTCGTTTACAACCCACTTGCTTTTACGTCCTCCAAGGATGTAGCAACTAGTAATTCAGTTGACATACTCGACACAAAACTTCAGCAAGCCCACGGTAAAAAATAACTGGACATCCTACGCAGTGGTTGCTTCTAGGAAAACGCTGTCAAAAATACCTGTGACTGCACTTACCGGAGAGGTCAAAACTGTGCCTCAACATGGATCGCTATCGCCAGTGCGGTTTACAAATCCACAAAAAGCAAAAGAACCTAGTGCTGTTAACTCGCGAACCACAAGGCGGAATCGTGGTGCCTTAAGTCTTGTGTGCACTAACGTTCCTGAATCCAAATTCAACAAAATAAGGGGCAAAATGACGGACGATCGTAGTCAGTGGGATTCCATCTGTAGTGCCATCAGCATGCGCGCTGATCCCACTACGTTGAGCCGCATCGTACGACACCCAAATTCCTTACACTAGGGTGAGCCTCGACTACTTCGAGTAACACTACATTCCGCGGAAGAAACGGAATCCATTCTGCTCGCTGCAAATCGACACCACAGAGCATCGAACGGAGTATGTATCTTATCGGATATTCCGTGGAAAGAAAGTTCACATGCTATGAACAATCAACAGGGAAGTAGAAAACACGCGCTGACAACCGGAAATATTCATGGCGTCCCCGAGTCTCGAGCTTCTACTCCTGAAGAAGCTCAGGCACATGACCTGGAGCAATGGCGATACATTCGTGAGGCGCTGTCTTTAGAAAATGTCACTGCTACCTCCCTGACCAGGATTCCCGTGTCACCAAATTACAAAGGGTGTGGTCCTAGGTTGCTGAAGTTCGTCTTATCGTCTGAGCTAACTTTACAGACAGTTCTAGAGAGCTGGGGTAACTTTCGGAACATGCTGCCAACAGAAATTCGACTAAAAGCAGCAAGTTTACGACCAGAGGCTACTGGTTACTCCATGGAGACAACCAACTCAGTGGGAACAACCGTTGTTGCAGAGTCCACCACAGAGACTGATCTGACTGCGTCATAGTATCCGGCGAGACACTGCAGGAGCTGAGTGACCATCAGGATAATCATGAACCTGATCACACGGTGCAGCGAGTTATTTCAAGTCATTCTCGTGCACCTAAGACAATTCCAAAAAACTAGTAGCAGCCGACCTCAAGAGGGTCGGCCAAGTTTCAAACCTGCTGTCTATATCCACAAATAACCTTCTAACCTATGAATCACTCTCCTGTTTTTATACCAACGCGCAAGGTCTTTTAAGCAAACTGACGGAGCTTCGCCTGCGTCAGACCTTGATGTCAAGGGACCTCGTTATGATAACCCAGACCTGGTCGAATGAAGTAATCACTGATGCAGAAATCGCACTAACTGGGATGTCTATTCTACGCAACGATCGACCAAGTAGAGGAGGTGGAGTAGTACTTTATTATCGCAGCGAACTACACATTGATCTCATCGATGACCCAGAGGTTCAGATTGTCGATGCGCTTTGGTGTCGTCTTCACCTAAGCCGTGGGGACACCTATTTGTTGGGTGTGGTGTATCGCCTCCGTCGGCTACTTTGGAAATGGACAACCGCCTAGCCTCCACAATGAAGACCATTCTCTCGCAGTCGTACAGCCACATTCTCCTGGTTGGTGACTTCAATATTCATACCATAGAAACCCCAGCCTGTATCAACGAACACTTCAAAATGGAAGTACAGGAGATAATTAGTGGACTACCACTCTACAATCACATCACATCTCCCACAAGATTCAGGACGGGAAACAAACCGGGTGTCCTGGATCTCGTATTCACCAATGAAGAGCTTATGATCGAAACGGTATCGATAGAGAGTCCTTTAGGCCGTAGCGACCATGCAACCCTCATGTTCAAGTACATCTGTTATGCAGAGTATTCCTCAGAAAACACCGAGGAGTGTCAGCTCATTACGGATTACGGCGCTCTAATCAAACTTATAAATGCTACAAACTGGGCATTTCTAGCAGAACGATCCCCGATGTCGCCTGGTCTGAATTTGCTCACCAGTTCAACACGTTAGTAACTAGTGCTTCTAGGAAAAGACCTTCGCGAGCGAAGACAGTAAAATCATTCATACGCAGCAGGACACGCAAGTGTATCGTTACGAGGAATTTACTCTGGCGAAGATACAAGGAGTCATCGAGTGCCGAAACATGGAAGCCTACACTATCCAAAGGAATCACTGCGTAAACCTGGTACGCGAAGATAAAATACAGCACCAACAGAATCTAGCCGAGAAATTCCTTTCAAACCCCAAGCTCCTGTACAGACACGTTAACAAGCTCCGCAAAGTACAGCGAGGAATTCCTGCTTTACACACATTGTGTGGACTTGCACAAAACGCAACCGAGGCGGCCAACGCCCTATGTCAACAATTCGCCCCGAACTTCCAGAGCACGACATCGCCGCATACACTGTTCCCGATCGTTGTACCACCACCAGGACTTAGCCACATCACGTTTACGACTGCGGATGTTATGAAAAGGCTAATTGCCCTGCGCGAGCATACCTCTCCCGGTGTTGATAATATTCGTCCAAAAGCGTTGAAATTGGCTGCAGTAAACCTGGCGGACCCACTCTGCAAGTTCTTCCAACGATGCCTCGATGAGATGCGCGTGCCAACAATGTGGAAGCAAGGCATCGTCACTCCCATCCATAAGGGGGAAGTCGTACAGATCCGGCCAACTATCGCCCGATAACACTACTTCCGGTGCTCTCCAAAATCATGGAAGCGATTGTTGCCGAAGCGCTGATGAACTTTCTGGAAGAACGCAATATCATAGCACAAGAACAACATGGATTTCGCAAGAACCGATCTTGCACTTCAAACTTGCTGCTTGCTAGATCCAGTTGGACTGAGACCGTTGACAGCGGCGTAGGTGTTGACGCAGTATATCTGGACTTCTCAAAGGCTTTCGACCGTCTGAACCACCGTATCCTCCTTCACAAGCTGCAGTGTTGTGGAATTGGTGACCCAATCCTCGGTTGGATAGGTAACTTCTTGCTTCAACGACATCTGAATGTAAGAGTTCGCGGCGTCATCTCTGACCCAATCGACGTTAAGTGCGGAGTGCCCCAGGGCTCAGTACTTGGTCCACGACTATTCCTGATTTACATAAACGATCTCGCGACAGTAATCACCTCCAACTCCTTACTCTTCGCTGATGATCTCAAGATATGGCGAGCCATTAGAACAACCAGCGACAATGCAGCACTTCAGGATGATCTTGACAGGGTCTACGAATGGTCGACTCAGAACCTGCTTCAGTTCAACGCTACAAAGTGCAAGGTGTTGAGCATACGCCATAAAGCCACTTGCGAATACAGACTGGGGGATCAAATATTGCAGCGCACTACAACGGAATGCGATCTAGGAGTGGTAGTGCAGGAAGATCTGGGCTGTTCCCGTCAGGCCGAGAAAGCCTCCAAAAAAGCTAACCAACACCTTGGCCTTTTGCGGAGGGCATTCGGGCGCTTCGATCCTTCCATCTTTTCGCAGATGCTCAACGCCTACATTCGGCCTCATTCTGAGTACGCCATCCACGCCTGGCAGCCATGGCAAAAGCAAGACCTTACCGCTCTGGAACTGCCACAACGAAGGGCGACCAAGAACGTAAAGGGCCTGTTTCATCTCCCTTACCGATTGAGGCTGAAAACCCTCGGGGTCTACAGTGGACAATATCGACGCCTGCGTGGCGACTTGATAATGACTTATATGATCTTGAGGAATCCGAACCATTCTTGTCGTCACCTACTAAAGATGAGTCGCAATACAACACTCAGAGGACACCAGCTAAAGCTGGCCACACAATACAGCCGGTTGGAATGCCGCCGGAATTTCTTTTCCCTTCGTGTGTGCCAACACTGGAACGCTCTTCCCACATACGTTGTTTCTTCCCCCACGCTAACGGTATTCAAAAGACGTCTGGATGATTCGCTTATCCACTTACATTACGCTATATAATCAGAGATGTCTACGTCAAACAAACGCGAAAAAAACGGTGCTCATTCTCAGCTTTTGTGCTTCACTATTTACACACTGCTGTTGTGGAATATAGTTTCGGATATATTACAACTGCATTCATCAATTACCTCAGTCCAAGAAAGCGGCGCACGAGTAAGCGTTGTCGTTTCTTTTGTTCTTAAGACATGCCTTCCCCATATTACTTCCCATATTACTCTACAGTAACAATTCAGTACACATTCTACAATGTTTATATGAATAAGGGGCACCTGAATCACTAGACGCTTAAATTGACGATTTACACTTATGTTTACTTTCACTTCAACCATCCTACGGGACTTGTAAAGCTATCGCTTTTTTACCTGTAATATATCATTGTTCACTGTTGGTGCAGCGATATCATGTCATCAAGAGTGAGGCTCGTATGACCACGGACGCTACGTCTAACCACGTCGTTACAAACGTAGTGTTCACACCACACACGAGCTTTCGTCCGTTCAAAATTGCCTTAGCGTGGACGACCTCACCATAATCCAATGCGCATGCGTCCAGTGTTGGTCGCGTGGCAGCGAAACGTTGTTATGACATGGCGATGTACTGCTGATCGCCCTTTCATGTCCTCTACGCAATGGCGAGCACCTCGATAGCGTCTTTTGCATTTAACCACTGTGATCAAGTGACTAATGAGCGTCAAATAGTGAAATTCTCGCCGTACGCCCTATCTGTTCGAGTGACTCACCGCAATTGTCTCGATGTAACGCTTATGTTTGATTCATGTGAACAATTCTACTTGCCGCGCCACATATTCGCGAAAGGAGAGTTTTCGTGCTCCCCTTCCACCCATGAGATCTACATGGCAGCATGTGGTGCCCACCAGAGCTATTCAAGCTATCCAGGTTTTCGTTCGAAGTTCCTATTAATACAGCCTAAGGTGTTCACAAGGGGATGCGAAAGTTAGCAAACTTCGGTGTTGTACGCAAACAGCACCAATAATGTCTCAGTTGAGGAGGCACTTTCTTCATTTTTACTCATTAACTCTGTTATCCCAGTGCTCATTGATGATTCCGAACTATTTGCCTCAGTTTGCCTTTGCAGTTCTACTGAGTAACACGTGAAGTATGCGGGCGATTTATCCTTTTTGGAATTTGACCCTATCTCTGTGTGATTCGACTCAAGAAACTGCGCCTTTAGCACTTGAACCACTCGTGCGTGGTTCTTCTGAACTTGGGATTACACATTTACTCCTTACTTTGGTCTCTGGCTTCCTACTATAGATGGATCACAAAGTGAAAACTTCTGTAACTTTATTGCCAGTGTAGGCTCACTGTTCAAAGTTTTCTTTGGCGAATTGGGATATCCCCCAACAAAACCGATTAAATGTCAGCCACACTGTTGCGATTGCCTTGGAGAATTTGGAAGCCGAATTTTCAACATGCCAAATACCGTAGTTTGCCTAAAAATCTTTATCTCCACGACATGTGTGAGAACCAACAGATCAGGCCGTTGGAACCGAAACGAGAAGTATCGCTTACCGCTGTATTGTTAAATAGGTGTGCCGATTGAATAGAAATCTTCCAATCTCTGGTGGCCAAGCGCAGGAAAATGATGCTTTGGATGTAACCGGCAGTTCATCGCACCGCTTTAACTTCGATCTATCATAATACCAACATGTGTTTTGAAGGACGATTCCCTATGTTTTGTATGTGAGAGGCAGCATCGTGCGTCTTGGTTTTGTTTATAAATTTTGATTCTGGTGCGCAGAATTCTTAGCTAATGTGATTCTTCTATGCATACCTACCTTTTATTTATGTAGCCGGTCACTATGCGCAAAGGGCTTGTTTCTCTTTACTTTAGAGTCCACACATAGGAAGTATAGGTGTTGGGCTGTATCATCTCGAATAACTACTCCAACCCTTCTTTACAGCAATATATACGGCGCGTACTACAATCGTTTGATTTTCCGCCTGCATAGTGAAGAATTTTCCATTTTGATTCTCGCAAAGTAGATCCTTAAAGCGCTACCGCCCACTTTGTGTCAAGAACCCTCGCTAGATGCTGACCAATTTAAGGCCGTCTTTTTCAGCGAACTGAGGCTGGTGAGGCGAGGTTTTACCACGAATAAACTGAATATGTATTTAAAGCAATTCGTTCTATACAGCAAATTGAAAACCACAGCTACAAACGATAGCTATTAGATGAATGCATTTCGTATAGTCTCCTCGGTACCAATTGGATGCCCGTTGCTCTCCGGGTTCACTGTTGTAGCTAGCGAATAGCCCCCTTCATCTAAAGAATTCCATCGTCTTTTGCGACCCGCGTTCTACTAATACTTTTCATTTGTTAATTATCATCCCTTTACATTGTCACGAATGATTTAGAAAACTTACCACACTGTACTATGACATTCAGATGACGGTTATCAACAGTCGTCCTACAATGATATTTGCCATACCGTCCCAGTTTGAAGCACTATTTAATTTGTAGTGAAGAACTGCTACTCCGACCACTGGGACCACTGGCTGGAAATTCTTTCGGAGATGGCACAGAACCGGGCCCACTGGGAAACGTGTGTGAATGTTTGTCTTGTTTTTTCATTAACATCGCAAACATTAAACAGATAAAAAAGATAAAATGGCGTGTGAAAAAAACAAACTAGATTCAAAAATAAAATAGCTTTTTTCAACGTTCATCGTTATCTCCATCTTTGTGGTCTTCGTACTAATAACTTCCATTTGATGGTTTTCGCTGGCTGTATGCCCATCTTATAGATTTCTCATAGTATATATATATATATATATATATGTATATATATATATATATGCTTGCTCCCAACGCTGCTGTGATTTTCTCAGATCACTCATTTGTGCTGAAAGTGATCGGTTTATGCGACTGTTTTGCCCCGATGGTGATGAATTTCGGGCCACTACTGTTCGAACTGTTGGCGTACGAACGTAACGCCGTCCCCATTACTCTTACTTTCATCCTTCTTATCGCTTTGTTTGCATGTTGTTGTGATTAACGGACTTAGAAAAAAATTTATCTGCCCTTTTACCACCTCGTTTTAGAGGAATCATCAATGCGGTCAAACATATCCTCAGTTGGTCACACCTTGGACGCTCACGAGGGCGACCTGCGATCAATTTCCACACAGTCATCAAACACACTGTTTGCACCGTTGCAACCCGACTTCGAGACACCTGTTTCCGGAAAACCACTCAGCCTGAATCCAGTCACCGCGTTTGGTGACGTGCCGAATTCGCCGCGTCAGTTGCATTCGTCAACCTCTTACACGCGTCGATTCAGGCAACCTTCCTCTGCGAGCACAGTGAGTTTAACTTCGGCGGATCTTATGCTAGACACGGATCCATCTTTGGTGTACACCCCGACAGAAAATAAGCCGAGTCCACACGAAATGTTTGATTCGAAAGAAAAATCCCTTGCTTCAAGTTTGAAAGATCACATTACATCTACCATATTAGAATCGGTTGCGGAGCTCAGTCATGATAACCTCACTCGTGGCAATACGCCGAATGAAACGACATCTGACACATCCAAAGTGCAGTTACCAGCTTACCCGTTTTACTCGATATCGCGGACTCCATTCGACGAACTTCGCTCCACTCAGTGTGTGTACCCTGCGTCTACCAGCTGCAGCTGCAATCCCTGCTCAGATTGTTTGTCGGTAAATCCAGAAAATTTTCAAAACACGAGCGCAATTGGCGGTTCTTTGAGTCAACGGAGGTAAATGTTTCCCTAACTATCACGTGTACGTTTCATTTGATTCCTTTTGCGGTAGTACGGCAGCTAAATGCTAGTAAAAAGTTTTGATGTATCCTTGCTGATACCTCGATATCATCTATTCCTCCTTGTCATCTGCTTTACGCGCTCCTGTCCTTTGAGGGTGTAAAGTTTGATGTTTTAGGCAGGCGGTGTAGCACATTTTGCGTGACAAACACCTGGGAGTCTCAGGAAAGTCCGTTTCTCCACTACTTATACAACTGGTTCTCCGTAAGCACATCAATGCCACACAGTACGATTTCTTCGACCAATGTTCCAACTACGCCTACCGCAAGGAATTAACTTCTGCAGCCTCGCTTGCTGCGGCCCCTCAAAAGCAAACTGAGGCGAATTGTATATTTCTAATGCCAGAGATATGCAAGAAGATCTTCTTACCACAACTCTAATGGTTTCACTTTTGAACTACCCTCCGCTAATTAGGAACAGCTTTTTCCACACACATGCTGCACGTTAAATACACTTTTTCAATCTTGTAGCTCGTCTGCTCCATGCAACTGAGATGGAAACCACATTGCAATTCCATTTTTATATGCGCATCATCTACCAAACAGGAGCTGCAACAGGTGGTTCTGACCCAGGTCCCCAAACCAAATTGCCTGTCGTCCAACCGATTCGTAGACTGCAATTCCGCATCCCATGTACATATGCTGTGTTGAATACGAGCAACCCTAAGCTATTTCCCCTCGCACGTGATCCCAAGATTCGACATATTTTTCTTTAACTTCAAAGGAAACCACACCCTAAATGGCGATTGCATCGCAGCTGTAACACATTGCAGATGATCCGGAACTAACACTAAATACCGGACATAGTCAGCAATGATCCGAGTCTACACTCGATCCTCATTCAACAGTCTTTCAACAGTCTATTGGCAAAACCTGCTCGAGTTCTATGGTCTCAACTCAAATTACGCGCGCTTCACTTTTTGTTCGTAAGATCCCTGTTGAAAACATCTTTATTGGCTTACCAATTTGGCCCCTTAGAGCCATATGGCACCCGCGTCTTATGAGAATCTGGAACACATTCGACAGGAAGGCGCGTTCGTTTCCGAACTTATTCACATTATTTGGGCACGTATTCCTCACGATCTACACGAACGCTGCATACTCTCCTCGGACACAATATACCGGATTGGGCCGTTTACATCTTGCATCACAGATAGCGCCTCTGCGCCCATAAGCACCTGCTCCATCGGCCCGTAACCGAAGGAATGAGGCATTTGCTTCGTACTCCAAAGGTCACCGTTTCGAATCTGCCTAGGTGCGGGCGACCTAGAAGTTTCCCCAGCCGAAACGCGACTGTGGGTGGTCGCGTGGCATCAAAGCGTCGGCACAGTATGTCGGTGTACTGTTAGTGACTTACTCTGTCTCAACCTTCATTTAGTACCACAAGACAGTAACTTCGACAGTAGACTCGATATCGTCTCTTCTCACCGGAAACCAAGTAGTGACCATTAAATGTCCGCTGGTTTTGCCTCAAGTTTGTAGACGGTTTTGCAGGAATGTGTCAAGTTCGTATACATCAATTTCTAACCCTCTACCTACCCAGCCCCTCAATGCACACTACTCGCATACATTTTTGCGCATCACTCTGTCGTGAGTTAGCAAAACGAAGCGGCATAGCGTAGTACATCTTAGACGTACCCGGGAATCTAGCCCTCTAGTACCCAAGCGGCAAAGAGCGTTTGCACTACTGAACCATGAGTCCCACTTGGTGGGAATGGATAGTGCCTGGTCCATTACGGAATCCGATTTCGTGTGCATACCATGACATCTTCTGCACCGTGTTTTATTTGCACCGCCCTCTGTATTGTCATGGAGTGATTTGTTGGTTTCTATTTTCAGTTCATTGCCGTAACGAGACTGGACCATAACGGCGTGCGACGGCGCGTGTAACTTTTCGACCCGAAACCCCTTGAGAGCTACTCCTAACAGGTTGGTCAGTGGTTAGAGGTCAGACAAACTCAGTCTCCTGATCTTCCAGGTTGGGGGTTTGAAATGGGATGGCGCCTATTGCTGTAAAACTAAATCATTGCCACCTCTCTGCTGCACTGTTGACAGGCTTTAGAGCCAAAGCCTTTAGTTGAGCACCGTAATCGTCCTCCTGTCTAGGTCTGGGCGTTTTGGGAGTGTCTCACCCCATGTACAACCATGACTATTCCATTAAAATTCAACCACACCTTCCATCGACTATCGTGCAGCTATAAAAGTGTCGCCTTATCTACTACCTACGGCAGAGCGGATAAGCGAAAATATGCTACTGCTGGCATCTCCACTTTTTCTTTTCCATCCGTTTCTCTTTTTCCCCTCCCGACCCTCATTAACAATCCACCTTCTATAATTCCCAGTCAAAGTGACAATAGTCTCAATGCTACGCAGTTCTACCGTCTGAAACTATCTTCTTGCATCATCCACTGGACGTCGGTCGGCAACAGTACCTTATAAGGCCAGGCTGTCCCGATTCGTTGACGTTGTTCAGCGTTCGAATTTTCAACAAATAGGTCAACAGGCTGCACTCGGATTCACTTTGGACACTCGGGCTATTGACATGTGTTGCATGTCCGAAACTTGGATCAATGACCCTCATGTGGTTGTTGAGCTAATTTCATCCGACTTATCCTCCCGTTATTGGTTGCACGCACCCAAATACGATGATGCGGCAAGCGCTGGCGGAGCAGGAGTGGGCATCGTTCTCAGCTCCTAGTCTGGGTCATCGATGGTTGATTGGAATCTTCTGAACAGTCTTTATCATGTAGTGAATTCGGCGATGACAACTAAGGTTGATTCACTGTGTAAAGCTGGACTCTCTTTGTTGGTCATCATCATCATACACCTAAGCTGGAGGTAAGAAACGATGCAGCTATTTTGCCGCAATACATAAGCAAAGAAGATGAAAAATCTACAATCGAGGCACCATAACTAAGCCAGGATATATATATATATATATATATATATATATAATTTCTTTTTTATATAACGCACCATCGGTTATAGATCGATGGATCGTGAAAGCACACATATTTTGCGCCACACTAACGTCCAGTCTCGTCGTGATTAAAACCCGAAAGGCAGCTTGACTTATAGGTGCATTATTCAAGCGCTCTAAATTAGACATTACTATCTGACTCTATTATGTGTACTATCGGTCCATATAACCCCCACTTCGAAAATCATGCTGCTACAGGAAACAGCGATCGAATACAATTATTTGCTACATGAACAGTGAAGAAAAAAAAATCCCAGTAACCCCTCTGACATTGTGGACTGAAGATAATAAGGAAGAAAAGGCGAAAAACAAGTTACAAGCGACAAGTTGCAAAAACTATCGAAGTATTTAAATGTGCTTAAAAGTAGAAGCAACGTACAGAACAAAGTCAAACGCATGGCAGAAAGAGGATTATAACGCAGGTCTCCCAAATGTTAACAACTTTATAGCGGATGCGTATTTGTTGCTATTGGGCTTGGGAATAAGTGACGCTTGCTTGCGAAAAAATGTAGAGATGAAAAGGTTGCGTAGTCCGATAATTGCCAAAAAGCGGTGCTTTTAAAGGAACTCACTACTGTCTGTTATAGTATTACGCTTTGATCCGAAAACGAAGGAATTTGGAGATGCCATCACAACAGATGCGCTGTGATCGGCCGATTTTTCGTACTGAACAGGAGGATCACTGGTGCGAGTTTGTGTGGCACGAAGGGAATGATCGCGAGCCATCGTAGAGTGGGAACAAGGATGTAGTCGATCAAATGAGCCTCCAGAAGACAAGTCATGCGAAAGAGGTGGAGTGCCTTTATCAGCATCGTGATTAAGCTGGCGACAGAAACGCTGGGTCTACGAAAACAAAAGCAGTAAATATGGGTAGACTTATCGTACGTGTCTCGCCCCAGTACCTTTCTGAGATGGTGGTGAGGTAAAAACAGCAGCAACATTAAGCCAACAGTAAAGACGAACTTAGTTGCTCGATAAGATAAAAATCTGTGTTGAAACAAACACTGATATATCTACCTGAGTCCAAACGAGGACGAACCCGGTCGTGGGGTAACAGTGTAGTGGGCAACAACACCGAAACGCTCTACTTCGGCTAATACGGTACTGGTGATCGGAATGACCGAGGTCTCAAAAGAGATTGCGTGTCGCCATGCAACCACACAGCGGGTACACCAAATCCAACTTTGTTTCGCTTACCGCTGTGCCAAGCGGTTCACACGGATCTTAGAGGCATAGTGATCAAGACGTTAGCCGTGAACTGCCAGGCCCCGAGTTCAACCCCAACTCAGGCTATCTCCAGCTGATGAGTCCAAATGAGGACGAAACCGGCCATGTGTTGTCAGTGTTGGGCGGAGCAACACTGAAAGGCTCTACTATCGATACGGTGCTGATGATCATAATGAACGGGGTGTGCTTCAAAGTAAACCTAGGTCTGAATGGAAATTGCGTGTCGCAATCCAATCCTGTGGCGCACACTCCAAACCCAACTTTGAGTTGCCCACGGACCACAGTGGCCTGATGATCAAGGTGTCAGCCGTTAACAACTGAGCTCCGAACTCCACTCCGAGCACGGGTTATCTCCACCCGATGAATACCGAACACTGAGAAGAGAGAGCGTGCGCATATATGTCTCAGAACAGGCATATATTCAATCAGCACTATAGCTATAATGGGATATAAAAAGTTCGTTCAATAAACAAAGGAAAGTGTATGATTTTCTCCGTTAAAATTGAAATTTGGATGAAAAAATAATGCCAGAACAGCACTGATGCCAACGATTTCGATTCCGAGCCACAGACTTCAAAACATATGGAGACCCATCCCGTAGTCCCCAACATGGAAGACGGGCAGATCCTGCTGATGTCAAAGATGAGGTGGCACACTTAATGTTACTTGTCAACATTATTCGCTGTCCGCTTCGGCATTTTTCCACTCAGGTACTGCATATAATGCTCGGAGAGAAAATAGGTTGGCTGGTATGCCCAATACATGGCCGAGCCAACGTAGACGATGTTCGAGAATAATACCTTGGAGGCTGGGATTGTTCACACTGAGTACTTGACTTTTAACTTCCGGGTTGCCTACATGGTGTTACCGCCACAGTTCCATCCACACAACACATTATCCAATGTGAACCCGAAGGAATAAGACCGGGAAGCAGGTGGATGCGCAACAAACGTACACAAGGCGGTGGCTGAACCGTACCCTGTTCCACACTGGATGTATGGGACCAGATTTTGAACCTAGTAGTCACGAGAACGGTGCACACTGTCTTATTAAGCAACGACGAACTGTCTCGTAGAGGCAGTATAGACAAAATGGTGTGTAATAGATAGGTAGGCATCTTGCCAACATGCACACCGGGGGTATCAATCAGCAACCAATCCATGAAAAACAAGAACCTCAAAGTGCAAGCACACGTACAGACCAACTGCAACGACGATGCGGCACAAGTACCACATCAATTGCCATTTTGGTCTATGTTACTTGATCAAATGGAAGCGGACGCAGCGCACCTAAAAACCGCTGAGCTGACTATGCGCAGATAATCAGTTGCCTCGTTGTCATTTCGATGCCAGCCGCGGGTAACCACGCTGGTGGCATACAAAAAGCGCTTGGCCAAGGCAATCGCGCCCGCATGCAATACTGCACATGGACAACCACACTCCTACTCAGTTCATGCCATTCGCACCAATGAACTGCCTTTGATTCCCAACAGCAGAATTCAACATTAGTGCGAGATAAACTAATTGATCATGACCTGGAAATGTAACTGCAGTTTTTCCACGTACCGCTTTCCTGCAGTAAAGTAACCGTACAAAAGTTATTTGAGTATAATAGTCCAATTCATTCGGCTGATATGCCCGAGTCATCTCAAGTGCCGCAGCATAGGTATGCAGTCCACTGTATACACGCCATTGGGGCCGCAACAATTCCATGTCTGCAACATTATCGCACCCACCGATGCGTAGAATCCGTTGCAGACACCGTTGATGACATCGCTCTAGACATCTGACGTCTTCCCGGTACACCATCCATATTTCGCAGCCGCATACAAGAACGGAGAGCATCATAGACTTGTATACCAACAGCTTCGAACCAACATACGCTTTTCCAAATTTATCGTCCGATACGTGAACACGTATCGCCACGTTCGGTTCAACGAACTGAGTGACGAGGCGGTCGAGCAGTATGCAGGCAATCATCTTACCCACACAACTCAGAAAGCTGATGCCATGATCATTCGTGGCAAATTGCTTGCTGCCTTTGCCTTTGTACAGCGGTAGCACAAGGGCGTCCTTTAGCTCGGCTGGCACCTTTTCTTCAAATCACAAGCGTTGCACCAAGTGGTGCAACACATTTACCAACGTGGGTCCGCCGCGATTAAACACTTCAGGCAGGATCCCGTCGGCACCGACACACTTGCCAATTCGCTGCTGATTTAGTGCTCTCTGCGTCTCATCTAGTGTTGGTGTGGTCGCAAGACATGTCTTCATCTCCTGCCGTTGCAGTCCACGCAACACAGTCATGTCAATCTTAGTACGGTTGTTTAAGATACAGGCAAAGTGCTATAGCCAGAACTGTATCATGTCTGCAGTCGGTGTACAGGCAGTGCACGAAATAGGATCGATAAGCGTCCTCAACGGCTGCTACGCGGGTCCGTACATCAACTTCAAGGAGTTAAAGAATTCCCTATGCTGGCGTAGTCCAATGTAGTATTCCAGCTGCTTCATCTTCTAAGTCCACCATACATGCTTGACGCGATGGAGCTCACGAGTCAATCGTCGTCGAAGTTTGGAAAAATGTCTAGCCTTCGAGTAGTCGTCAGGGTCATAAACACGTGTCGTGAACGCTGCATTCTTCTCCGACAGCATTGCGACAATGGCCCCGACAAAAAGGCATCAGCAGTACGCTGGTACACAGTACCGACGCTTTGTTGCCGCGCAACCACCACCAGTCGCACGTGGGCTAAGGATACTGCGAGGGTCGCACTGTCCCTACGCATGCTCGAAACTGCACCGTCAGTTTACAAGACAAGCTCGTTACCTATAAACAACGGGCCCGATAAATGGTCGCGCTGTTGTCATCAAACCAACCGGGCCTTTTAGAGTTCTCGAACCCGATGGTCTGCTCGGCAGCAGCAGCCACCTGTTAACGGATGTGGTGCTACAGGTCGTTCAATGTGGCTATGCATTCCACATTAACAAGGGAGGTAGCCATCCCCTTCCGCAACTCCTTCTCCTTCTTAACAGTACCAAGGGAAAGAACATTATACTTCCGTCGATTCATAACAGGAGTGCAATACAAAACCTACGAAAATATAGGTATAGTTTCGTCCTCACTAACTTGTGATCAGTGTCACACTCAGCTCCACGCAGTACACGTGTTATGCGCACTTCATGCACGTCACGCTGACGTACGATAACGCTGTCAAGCAGATGAGTGTGATCATTCCGTGGGTGTATCCAAGTTACTATATCACTCGCACTCAATGCAAACCAAGTATTCGGGACCGTCAGATCGTGAGTGTCGCACAGTGAAAGCAGCCGGTCACCGTCTCTATTAACTGCACCAATACCTTACGGACCAATTACGCCTGTCCACACCGAAGCATCATGCCAAACGCGAGCGTTGAAGTCACCCAGTAAGAATAGTCGATAGCTCTTCGGCACAGACCGTATCATGGAGGATAACTGAGTGCAGAACTGACCACGCGCTTCAGGATTACAAAAGTGGCAAATTAACATTTTCAAAGTCGCAGTCGGAGTGTCATCAATTCTGGGCTGATGCCAGTCGACTCAGTCACCGGCTGGCCATTTAGGCGATCGGATAGTTCAAATCTGATCCCAAGTTCACGTGGTGCTGAGGTGGCGCTTCCCAGCTAGTAGAACGCGTAACCAGCACCAGCCTCATGCAGCTTCCCTTGGTCCGTAAGATAAATCACCCTGAGTGCATCAATATTGACTCCACCGCGTGCGAGTAAGATTGCGACATTGCAGTGCGTCACTCGGTACGTTCACTTGTATTCTGGTAGAGCAGAGTGCGCACGTTCCAGCACCTGATGTTAAGTGCTTTGCGCCGAGGTACACGATTATGTTGGCCGGCAATCGGATGGGTGGTGACGAGCTGGATTGGAGGAAGTAGCGGGTTAGGTGAAACAGGACGGGGAGAGTATGTGCAGTGGAAGAAGCAAGAAAGGAGGCAGCAGCGGTAGCACGTTTCGGCTTATCCACCCCGCTGTGTGCAGCAGAAAAGGCAACCATCAACCTAAGGGAACTGTGAGACGGCTGATGCAATAGAAAGCACCAGCAATATGCTGGTACGCAGTACCGACGCTTCGCTGCCGTGCAACCACCACAAGTAGCACGTGGGCTAAGGATACTGCGAGGGTCGCCCAGAAAACACGCACGCTCGAACCCGCGCAATCAAAGTACAAGCAAGCTCGTTACTTTTACGCTACGGGCCGGTTTGAATTTATTAGTATTGTTGGTATAACTTAAAGTTGAGGAGTCGGACTAGGATACTGCCAGGGTGTCCACACCCGACAGCAGAACGACTCCAGTCCTCAGCCAAAGCCTTCCATAAGTTGTACACCCGAAGTGTAGCGGGCCGTGTGCCATGAACCGACTTATGCGGAATTATGTGCCCTAATTCTTAGCTAGAAGAAGGGTGTCACCTAACTCCCTCCAAGCGGTCACCACGAGGTTATTAGCCTACGGCACAACATTAGAAGGCAGGAGAGACCATGGTGCGCTAAAGCTTGTGATGGATAGATCCGGACACATCGTCTCGCTGCAGCAAAAGCTGTGCCGTGAGCTAATATACTGGATGCTTCCTTGTGGCGACCGCTGGGTGGAAGTTCGATGAAACCCTTCTAGTAACTAAGAGCCACGACACACACCAATCCGCGTGAGTCAGTGAAATGACTAAGTGCTAGATCCGCTGTCTTTCGAGTGTACATTTAACCGAAGGCTTGGGTTGAGGACCCCAGTCGTTCTCCTGTTAGGTGTAGACGCCCATAAAGTATCCGAGGCCAAACCCCATACTATTCGGAGGTTAAGGAGGGGTTGAAGGTCTTCTTAGTGTGAAACTTAGCCATGGGAGACAAAAGTTCTACGGGTTACAAGACTCGATTGCCGTAAAGCACAAGTGTCATGCATTGTGTCTGACGGTGGGAGTGCACCTCCGGGTGTTCAATGGTTTGCTAGCACCCGCCTCAAACCAGGCAGCCCCTGGTCAAATTGGCGTAACTCCGCCAGAACACAACCGCGTCTGGCCGTGGTCGCAGGCGCGTAACATGATACGGTCGCAAAACATACGTGAATAAATTTAACTCTTCGAAGGCTGTGTGGGACACACCACAAGCAGATCCCAACCTGTCTCTGCAATCAAACTCTCGAGCCGGACTTGCTCTCCACTGTCTTGTGGATCAGGCGATTGAGCCAAAGGCTCCGGGTGGAGTCCGTCAGGTAAAGTTCCGAAGCACCACCACAACCACGCGTGCGATTAATCATCAATCCAACCGTATGCCGGCGCAAAGCATTCAACATCCGGTACTGGAAGCTGCGCACACTACTGGACCGGAACTCGAGTTAGAGCTCCGAGCGATGCACTACACTGGTCGCGATGGAACTAGCGCGCTACAAGATTCAAATAGTGGAGCTCAGCGAGACGCGGTACGCTGAACAAGGTAAGTTGCATGAAGCTGGTGCCAGCTTTACGTTCGACTGGGTGGGAAACGTTATTTCAGCACCACATGAACATGGGGTCAGATGTGCAGTATCCGATCGCCTAAATTGTCAGCTGGCGGGTGAGCATAAAAGCATTAGCGTGACTAATGACGATTCACCTGCGACTCATACGAGGTGAGTTGGCCACTTTTATTAGCACTTAGGGTCCGACGGTGTTATCCTGATGACATGCGTGATCAGTTCTACACTCCGTGATACCGTCTGTGCAGAAGAGTGACCAATTGCATCTGCTGAGTGATTTCAACGCGCGCCTTTGGCGTGATGCTTCGGTAGGTACAGATCATCGGTCGCATGGCACTGGTTCAGTGAATACAAACGGTGTCCGGCTGCTCTCACTCACGACCTGACGACCACGAACAGTCGGTTTGCACTGAGCGCGAGTGATATAGCAACTTGGACGCACCCACCGAGTGGTCACGCTCACCTGCTCGACCATGTCAGCGTGACATGCGTGAAGTACGCATAACATGTGTACTGCGTGGAGCTGAGTGTGGCACAGAACACAAATGGTACATCTACATGCGGAAAAGTAAGCACTGTGGGCCTATTGTAAACCGGAGGCATAAATTTCACATCCTCTTCCCCGGAACTGTCGGCCGGTGGCCGAGTGGTCTGCACGTTTGATTTGCAACCATAAGGTCACTGGTTCGAATCCGCGTAGGGGTGGGCATCCTCGCGGTATGCTTAGACCGCGCGCGACTGGTGGTCGCGCGGCACCGAAGCGCCGTTATGGCGTACAGCTAACACATTCTTATACTTATTATTAATATTATTCCCTGGAACTGTGGAGAAACCTAATGATCTGGAGAAGGGGATGGCTGCACGTCTGCGTGATGTGGAGTGCATAGTCACAGTGAGCGACCTGTGACACCAAATTCGAGACCAGGTGACGGTTGCTTCCGAGGAGACCATCGGGTTCGAAAAATGCAAGCGGCCCATGTAGTTTGATGAGAACAATGCGAGGATTGGTACATTGATGTCCGAAAAGAATGCAGCATTTGCTGCACATGTGGTAGACCCCAGTGACTTGGGGAAGAGTCAGTTTCGTAAAATTCGACGGTGACCGACTCGAGATCTCCGTCGCGTCATGAATGCATAGTGGACGGAGAAAGCAATGCAGATGCAATGCCAAACCGAACGTCGCCAACACGAATTCCTTGACTCCATGTAGGCGATGTATGGACCGAAGTTGGTGACGCAGAGGACTCTGCAAAATGGTAGTTCAGGCGCTGCCTGTATACAGATTGCAGACAATGCAAATCAGGCTAAAGCACTTTGTCTCTTGAACTATAGTTCAGGGATTGAGTGGCCTACTTGCAACGGCCTGAAATAGTGCAATACTGGATGAGACGCAGAAAGCACTTGCTCAGCTGCGAAACGGCAAGTGTGCCGGTGCCGGCGTGATCCCGCCTGTATAGAAACACGACAGACCCGCTTTGTCAAATGCGCTGCAGAACTTGGTGCAAAGCGTGTGGAGTAAGGAGAAAGAGCTGGCTGACCTGAAGGATGCACTTTTGCCCCCACTGTACAAAGGCAAAGGAAAAAAGCAATGTGTTACGAATTATCGTGGTATCAACTTGCTGAGTTGCGTATGTAAGGTGATTGCCTGAATCCAGCTCGACCGCCTCGTCACTCAGGTCGCTGAACTGAACATGACAGAAGAACAATGTGCATTCCGTTCGGGTCGCGGCCAGTCAGTTGCAGGAAAACGCAGAGAGCGACACCAACGATTATACTTATTGTTTATAGGCATTTAACAATGTGACCCGAGAGGCACTTTGGCTGGTGTTGGGTAGGTTTGGTTGTCCGGGTAAGCTTGCGAATTCAATTGAATGTATGCAATGTAGCATACGGGCGAGGGTGCAGCTGAGTGGACAGGCCTCGGATGAGTTTGCAGTTGTCACTAGTGTGAAGCAAGGCTGTCTAAGCTGCTGTCCTGTTCAATATTATCTTCATGCCATTATGCCTTGTGCGTCTGATGCGGCCTATGCTTAAAGTGTTCATGTGAAGCCCCGTATTGATGGTGGGTTGCTGAACATCCATCGTTTCGGTGCGAGAACTCTAGTATGTGAGACAACTATCCGTATGTTTTTGTTCGCAGACGACTGTTTGCACACAGTGTGGATGAGCTGCAGCACATGGCTAGTGCTATGGCTTTGCCAGCGGCCAAATTCGGGCTCACCACCAATACAAGCAAAACTGTCTGTCTCTTTCAGCCGTAACCGGTGCAATGGTGGCGCAAATGAGCATTGGTGCTGAAGTATTGGAAACCACCTCCCGCTTCTGTTAGCTTGGGAGTGCGATTTCGACTGATCAGCAAATATACAGTGAGCTTCATATCCGCGTCCCTAGGGCAGCAGCGGCATTCATGAAGCTTGAGGATCGAATGTTGTACAACCATCACCTAATCGTCAGCACGAAGCTGACGGTCTACAAGCCCCCGGTGCTGTCCGTTCTTCTATACGGCAGCGAAACGTAGACCACGTATCGGCAAGATGTGAGATATCTCGTGCGGTTCCATCAACAGTGTTTGCGACGGATTCTGCGCATCGGTTGGTGCGACAGAGTTGCAAACACGGAAGTGTTGCGCCTAAGTGGAATGTAAGTAGTAGACTGTATACTTTTGCTGAAACACTTGAGGTGGCTCGGTAATGTGTGGTGTATGGTTTCGACGCGGATACTGAAGCAGCTGTTATATGGTCGGTTGAGTGTGGGGAAGTAGCACGTGTGAAAACCGGAGCTTCATCACCAGAACCCGATCAAGGAGAGTCTATCACGTTCTACTAACAATTACATGTGTAAGGAATCGAAAGCGGTTGATCGTCGTGCATGTCGCGAGCTGATCACGAAGGCACTTGCCGAGGCACAAGAAAAAGCCCTCATGAATGCGAAGAAGCGGAAGCGACAGACGGCGATGGAGTATACCCCGTCAACGTCGAGCGTATATTGCAGTAGCACATGCGGTCGTGAGTGCCTGAGCCAGACGGATCTAGTGAGAAAGAGGCGAGGCCACTACGGACAAGCATCGAAACGACAACGGGTCCTCCTGAGAAGGTAAGCAAAACAGACGTAACGTTAGCAGGTACGCTACATGCGCTTCCACTCGATTTACTAACCGCGTGCTAGGATGCTAATATCTTATTTCAGGTGACTGGTTTGTAATATTGTCTTAATGCTTATTTTATTAAATCAGTTTAATGCACACCTGAAAAAGCTGCTATAAACTTGCACACGTCGCATAATAGAAAGGTGGGTGACTTCGTTAATTTTTTGAGCGTTTGTTGCACTTTTTGAAATCTTTTCTGTTATCTTGAGATTATGGTGGATTTGTTGAGAACCCATTTATTTCATATTCCAAGTTAGGGAAGAACTTCGTCGACGAATCCGCATGCTATATTAGATTTATCTTACTTAATATAGCTATTACAAGTGATTAGCTGTTGCATGACATCTCCAGTGTGGCTGCGCTAGAAGTGAACGGTGACAAGTTGTCTAACTGCCTATTACCCTGCGCCTTCATTAAACTGCTTTCAGAAGACAGTTCGTCGGTGCTGGGGGGAACGGGTGCACGAGCCCCGTGGCCGTGCTAAACTAACAATGCGTCCATCAAGTGTGGAGCGGACTACTGCCCAGCCACCGTCTTGTGTACGCCTGGAACGCATGACACACCGCATATATATATATATATATATATATATATATATATATATATATATATATGCCCCATGCTGAGGCTGATGTCGCATTCATGATGCTTCTTCACCGCAGTTGGGCTAAACCAACCTACACTTAAATTACTTCTTTTAATGTGGATAAAATTCGTTACATTTTATTTGGTTCGTTCCGCGTATTTGATAATCTTCTCCCAACTTACACACGTCGCTCATGCAAATTGTGGTAAACTTGCGTAATTGTATCGTGGTATTTTTTTAAATAACTCGGACATTTTGTACTTATCACGGATTCACTTATAACCAATTTCTTCTATACGCTCATTTTGCGAATATTTATGTCGTCATATGCGTTTACTTTATTCGATAGCGGCATTTTGAGTGATTTCCTGTTGTTTGATATCCCAGGTTTGGCTGCGCTTGATGTGCATGTTGACAAGGTGCCTACCTGTCTATTACCCACTACCTCGTCCATACTGGCTCCAGTTAGTCGTTGCTGGAGGGGACAGGGTGCACGGTCCTTGTGGTCGTGTTAGTATCAAAGAGTGGTTCCATGCAGTCAGTGTGGAGCGGACTACGGTCCAGCCACCGCCTTGTGTGCACTTGATTCCGCAACTACAGCGTGCTTGTGTTTGCCTGTGAAGGAGTGTGGGCCGGCTCCGTTGATGAAACGTGGCTCCCATCCGCATGCCTCCCAGTCTTATTCCTTTGGGTTTACACTGGATATGGGGTATGTGGATGGAGCTGTGGGTGGTGCAGCGCAAACCGCCCATAGTCCCTCTGCTGGCGCAGCGTAAGGCGGATGTCTTCGTGGAGGCCATAGTGACAGGTAAATCCGACTCCGGATGCCTCCAACCACATGCCTGTAGAGACATGAAGTTATGCTTAAGTATCAGAGGTCAAGGATAAAAATTATACCTAAATACTTTGCGAATCGTGTAATTCATAATCGGAGCAAGCTTCTAACTGCCTTGAGTGGAAATATCACTAGAATTCACAGGAGGTGGTCGGAGGCAGCTAACTCAAACAGGTCGGAAAGCCTGATACTATCGAGGCCTAATTTTGTACATTGCTATCAATCTGTGCAGTTCCATGGAAAACAATCCTAGGCTACTAAGGCGTTTATCATATGACTTCCCAGGCTGACATGCAATCATCTCAGTTGCCAATGTTTGGAGATTTTCTACGCAAGCACGAATGTTCCGGAGATACGGCGCCCAAGCCTGCAAACAATATTATAGGTGAGGCCATACCAACAAGTAAAATAAGAGAAGGAAAACCTCAGAAAAATTGCGCACCCGACCGTCAGTCCTCGGTAGCGCAATTGGTAGAGCAGCGGACAGGTAATCCGTATGTCCAAGGTTAGATTCCCTATCGATGCAGATTATTGTGAAAAGTTAAATCGAGGCTTCTACTTTCTACAAAAATTCCATACTTACAAAAGCACCAATACCCTGAATGTTCTATTAACTGGCTACGTTGTTTACACTAGTTCTGGTTATGTTCGTTAACTTCAGTGTGTCTGGTCATTTCGCACGTACCGCGGATTCGTTGCTAACCAACTTACTTCATATGTTAATTTAACGAAGATTTAAGTCGGTATAGTTGTATTCTTTAAGGGATATATTTTATTTTAAAAGATTATTTCAAGCGTTTGGCTTTGTTTGACATCCCAAATGTGGCTGCACTAGATACGCATGTTGACAAGGTGCCTAATAAAAATAATAATAATAATGTGTCAGCTGCACTACCTCGTCCATACTGGCTCCAGTTGGTCGTTGCTGGAGGGGACGGGGTGCACGGTCTTTGTTGCCGTGATAGGCTCAAAGAGCGGTTCCATGCACTCAGTGTGGAGCGGACTACGGTCCAGTCACCGCCTTGTGTGCGCTTGATTTCCCAAATACAACGTGCTTGTGTTTGAGTGTGAAGGAGTGTGGGCCGGCTCCGTTGATGAAACGTGGTTCCCATCCGCACGCCTCCCGGTCTTATTCCTTCGGGTTTACACTGGATATGGATATGGATATATATATATATATATATATATATATATATATATATATCTGGTTATCGGGTAGAAGGACAACATTTGCACAAGATAGGAACCCATAGCGATGGGACCAGTGAGTGAGACGAATGTTTCAGAGGAAATTGAATCCGGAATTCTGCGACAATAATTTTGAATGGAAACAAGAACAAAACGGGTCCGGGGTAAAAGGCGAAATTTCTTAGGACTGCTGACCAACGCAAAGAACTCCCAGATCAATGCAAAACTAGTCCAAATGTGAACTACGAAACCAGAAAAATGGATATCACATTCAATAAAGACAGACCTCACAAATACTTGCTCAGAATAGAGATAACTTAGTCTTCACAAGCACACAATGGCAGTGCAAATCACCGTACTTGCGATCGCGCACGACAGTAAGCAACCTAGATTTCGTACGCTCATATATTGGGTCATGGTTGGTGACATCCGGTTCCGGATTTACCTATCACTGTGGCCTCCATAGGACAGCAAAAGGATGCCTGCGCCTACTGAAGGCCAAGGGTGGCATGCGTTGCACCACCCACAGCTCCAACTACACCCATATCCAGTGTAAACTCGAAAGAATAAGACAGGGAGGTATGCGGATGAGAGCCAAGTTTCATCAACGGAGCCGGCTCACACTCCTTCACAGGCAAACACGAGCACGCTGTATTTGGGAATCAAGTGCACACAAGGCGGTGGCTGGACTGTAGTCCGCTCCACACTGAGTGCATGGAACCACTCTTTGATCCTAACACGACCACAAGGACCGTGCACCCCGTCCCCTCTAGCAACGACTAACTGTCTCCTGGAGCCAGTATGGACGAGGTAGTGGGTAATAGACAGGTAGGCACCTTGTCAACATGCACACCAAGCGCATCCACAGCGAGTATGTCAAACCAATGCCTATCACAGACTGATGAATACAAGGCGGGGCTTTGCGATCTGTTGTGAGACCTTATCTTTAAAACAGCCCCCAGCTGTGATCCAACTCCCCAGATAAGTGAAGAGGTGGACTTATTCCAGGACGTCAGCAGCAATGGTGAGGGCAGGAACGGTCATCTGCCAATCTTGGAGTGGTATTTTACACTCGCATGGTGTGAAACACAGGCTATACTTAGATGCCTCCATCGCTAAGCGGGTCAGAGCGCTCTGGATGTCTTGTGGATCGTCTCCAAGCAAAGTGATATCATCGGCGTAGTCCTAGTTTGCGACTCGTCGGCCGGTGGCCGAGTGGTCTGCACGCTTGCTTTGCAACCATAAGGTCACCGGTTCGAATCCGCGTAGGGGTGGGCGTCCTCGCGGTATACTCAGCTCGCGCGCGACTGGTGGTGGTCGCGCGGCAGCGAAGCGCCGTTACGGCGTACAGCTGACACATTATTATTATTTAGTTTGCGACTCGGTCACCTAATACTAGGTCAACTGTTAGTTTCATAAAACCCACATCAGATCAAACTTGGTGGAGGAAGCTAAGTCCCTGTAGTAGGCGACCAGTGAGCATATGAAGCACGTGTTTCGGTCGAAGTAAAAAATCTTTTTTGCAGATTTGTGGAACCCGGCAAATTACAACTTCCTGGTACCCCACCATGTATCGCACCGGTGTGAACAGGCGATAATAGTCAACGGCTTGAGGTCGTTTAGGATTTGCAGATAGAAAAAGCAACGGTGTTAAATAATAAATTCCGTGGTGGTTCTGCAGGCGCAATGATTAAGACCAAACAAAACGCCACTGTAGCCAAAGAAATTGCAAATCCATGAAGGCAGTCTTGGCGTTTACCGTGTATCAACTAACTTCGGAATCCTCTAGTACCTCGCTGGTAACATAGTTATGGTCAAGAATCATAGAGATAGCAAGTGGCCGATGACCATGCATTAGCGTCCCGAACTTGTGTGTGCAAAACGCAGCAAATGATGGAACAACTCCATAGAGCGTTAGAAGTCGATTGTGTGACAACAAAAAGTGATTCGCAAATTCAAACCCAAATAGCTCCTTAAATTAGAACTCTAATAGCTGCATCGTTAGACTTCAAAGTGAACGCAACATGATGGAACAAATGGGAAAGTTGAGCAAAAGGGGAATGGGAGAACTTTGACGAGCTCCGTAGAAATTGAAGCGACCTGGCGTACCTCAATCTAGGCTAGGCAAACAGCTCGAAAAGTTAACACGAACTACTTTCCGGGACAGTATACCGGAGAAAGCGGTGATAGACTGTGTTGTTGAAATTGAGGTACAAAGTTGTGGTAAGCTTCTAGCAAGTACAGCGCAGCTCTGGGAAATAATAGAGTGTGGCATGCATACTCCGTCCGTCGCCGTAATCATCCTGTTCTCCCCCCAGAAGAGATTCCGTCGAAGTGATAAATTGGTGAACCTAAGCGGATATCAGTAACCCTATAGTTGCTAGTGACAAGCTGACATTTCTGTAGGTGGTATAAATGGTGCAATGTTCGAATCGGACAATGTCAGTATGCCCGATGCAAAATAGGAGAAAAACTAGCCCACAACAATCACTCCAGGTTTAAGAACGCAATCGAAAGGCAGCTAAAGGTATGCGGTAAGAAAAAATGCAAAAATAGCTACAAGGAATGAGACGACATTCGGGAAATAGTGCCTAACCAGACGGTCGAGACACGTGAGGTCCCTAAACAGAAGAGCCGAGTTAGTCACGTTGTGTTGTCCATGAAATATTTGAAATGTGAGAAAAGAGGTTGTAATCCGGATCACTGATATTAACAAACTGGTCTCATTGCAATCGCATAAGCGGAAATTGTTAAGGGACAATGAAAGGCAAAGTACCGTTGGTGAAAATGAGGAAAGTTTAGTAACCCAGCAGCGGTAACAATCGATATAGACGGAGAAAGCATAAACCACATGGCAATCAAATGAGAGTAGATAACGTGCATGAACAATAAATCGGATGCAGAAACAGAAGCAAAGCAGCGTAAATTTAAGCAAGGTTTTGTGATAAGCGTGACTAGCAGATAAAACAGACTGTACGTACCACGCAAAGTAAACTGTTTCTTAGCGAACGTGAGATGTGATGGGGTTTTGATGTAGTGGTTCCAGCTGAGGAAAGAGTGCCACATAATCTATCGTGAAAAGCTGGTTCTTGTAAAAAACAGTTCGGTGAACAGGATATTGGTGCTGAGTTAGCCCTGGTATCTGGTGACCGCCGAAGAGTATCGTATGGCCGGGAAAAGCTTTTTCCCATGTAGTAAAATAGATAGAGTATGCGTCTGAAAAGTAAGGCGGTCCAGCAATGAAATGTCTCAAAAACCAAAAGACCATAATGTCTATACAATCTCAGTAACTGACGGCGAAGAGTATGTTAATGTGGTACGAACACAGAAGAAGAGAACAATAAAAAACGACAATGTAACAGCCGGCGGACAAACGGCAGCGAAATAGCCACATTGACGAGATTAAAGTAGCTGGTGAGGAAAAACAGTGGTTTCAGTGGAAAACAAATTCCTGTTAGTACAGATCGAAGGAACCTGATGGAGGCGCATCAACACCGCATAGCCGTCTAAGATTAGTATGTTCCCATATATATTGTGATTACATAATATGTCCACTGGAAATTTATCAAGTTTGAGAAAGAATAGATAGGCTATCGAGAAGTTCACCAGTCGCGAGAAAGTATGCTGATTAAATTCAGGCTAGTTACGACCAGTCTGACAATCGAACGTGTTCCTCACTCTGTTGGCGGTAACAAATTTTTACATCTTGTCTCCTTGGGACTTTTGCATTCAAAGGACAGTTTGGAGTATCATGAAAAAAATGGCTTTCGTCAAATTTTGATTGAGAAAAATAGTTGTAGATCGCCATTTTCTAGGAATAAGTTGTAGCTGTCCCCGGATAGCAACCAAATGTCGTCTATAGTTTTTTCTAGTCAGTTCTGGACATTTTTTCGGTACTTTGTGTTTGGCCATCCGTTTTACACTTCATTTTGACCATGCAATGTTTGAGTTGATTGCCCCGCAGGTATCAACGTGCCAGTTTTGCGTTTTTGATTCCTGTTTGAAATTACCATGTCGGACTCCCAGTTCGAATCCGCGTAGAGGCGGGCGTCTTCATGGCACACTTAACCCACGCGTGGCTGATTGGTCGCGCGGCAGCGAAACGCCGTTACGGAGTATAGCTGACGTCAGGCAGTGCATCCAAACAAACGTGCTTATGGTCCTCCGGACCTAAGTCCGGCAGCCAGGAGACACCAACAGTCGCCGTTCAAAGTGAGAGCCTTCATTCCTCTTAACCAAGTAATCGCTTGGCCTCCCCTCCTCTTCTTCCATTCACACCCCCGGCGCGCAGCGGTACGCTGATACGTAGTACCGACGCTTCACTGCCACACAACCATCATCAGTCGCGTGTGGGCTAAGGATACCGCGAGAGCCGCCCAGTTCCGTAAAAGCAGGCTTTAACCCCCGTACTCCAGACTACAAGGAAGGCTTGTGATCCTATCGGTCACTGGCCGGCGCATGAGTTGATCAAAGCTCGTGATGAACGACTCTGGTAGCATGCAGTGCGACGTATGCAACCTCTGATACCATGAGACCTATACTGACTCTAGTTCTGACCAATATGTAATAATGAATCACGGGCAATGCTGATCTTCAGCAAAGCAAAGATTCCCATTTCATTAATATGAATCTATATCAGAAATCATTTCAGGGTAAAGAATTCTTTTCGGTAACTCTCATCGGACCCAAACATTTACATAACAGTGATTGTGGAGATAGCGTCAACTGGGGCTAGGATTGACTTCTTGACTGTTTGAATGACCAAGATCGATAACTTGAGACAGAGATAGAGATGGTAGACCAAGTAAACTAAATAAATATGTGTACACAAGGCTCAGTAGTACAATGTAATTAAGTAGGTAAGATAACAGCCAAATAACTAAGTAACGGTGTCCGTTGGCCAAGGTCGTCTAGGATTTGCAGATAGAAAAAACAACGGTGTTAAATAATAAATTCCGTGGTGGTTCTGCAGGATTAAGACAAAACAAACAAAAACGGGCCGTATTTCGCGGCCCGCCTGAGAATCGTTTTTCACAATATGCCGTTGCTTACAAAACCCTTGAAGGATAGACTACCGCCGTTGACCCGTTCAATGATCACTTATCAGTACTCGTGCTCCTGTGGTGCACGATACGTGGGTCGCACGACGAGGCGCCTATCTCAGAGGGTTCGTGAACACATCCCGGCATGGTTTTACAGAGGCGAAATGAGGTCTTCAGACAGCTCTATCATGTCGCGCCTCCTTGAATGTGGCCATACAGCTTCAGAGAATGACTTCAAAGTCATTTACTCATTATCTGAACACTTCTCTCAAGGATTCTGCAAACAGCTCTTATCCATCGCCGAGGCTATGTACATTCACCATCTAAATCCGGAATTATGTGTCCAAAAACGATTTATACGGCCGATACTACTACCTTGGCCAACAGACACCGTTACTTAGTTATTTGGCTGTTATCTTACCTACTTAATTACATTGTACTACTGAGGCTTGTGTACACATGTTTATTTAGTTTACTTAGTCTACCATCTCTATCTCTGTCTCAAGTTATCGATCTTGGTCATTCAAACAGTCAAGAAGTCAATCCCAGCCCCAGTTGACGCTATCTCCACAATCACTCTTATGTAAATGTTTGGGTCCGAGGAGAGTTACCGAAAAGAATTCTTTACCTTGAAATGATTTCTGATATTGATTCATATCAATATGTAATACTGTCGACCGGCGATAACTTGCTATCCATTTGTGTTGATTGCTGTGGCCGCTTGCCTGAGCGTGTTGTTGTCGCGGATGAAGCATCACGTAACAGCCGGATTGGAAAAGGACAAATGCGGTTTGTCTATCAGTACAGTACAGTTCAGATGAATAACTACGATCGGGGTAGTATTGCTATATAAATTGGTGGAGAACAAACGCGCCGTGTGAAAATGAGTACAGACCGAGTGAATAAGGGCTATTCAGCAAGAAAGCGAATCGAGTAGGCTGAAAAAGAGGATAGAAAGGTTGTGATAAATAACGACAGAAAAGTGGTTGCGAGTTAAGCTTCATGTATGTAATTTATACGTCATTCTCCCGACATGATGTTTGTGGATGATGGTGCGGGGGGATATTTTTATACTTCGCGGTTACACAAACAGCAAGCACACATTCGCTATTGCTGCTCGTAAAGATGTGAAGGGTCAGGTGGACAAGGGGGACAATTTGGGGTACGTGAGTGTCCGTTGCCAAATGAGTAGCTGTTTCACTGGAGTGATCTGTGGGAGGAGGAGTAGAAGAATTAATGGACTGACGCAGTCCTGACGATGCCAAGTTGTGCAGCGACACAGTGTCTTCCTTTTCGTGGGGAAAGCGAACGTGAGCGTACCGGGAATTTCAGTCCATTAGCTCGACCTCATCCAAAATGGCTCATATTTTGAAGATCGCACACTACGGTGCAGTAAGACGGGCCACGGATTACTCAGCCCACTCGGTAGTGAGACCCTAGATGTCGATTTAGGGTTGTAAGAGAAAAGTCTTTCATAAGGAGTAGCGTTTGTGACGGTGTCAAGTAGGGAACAGATAGAGTGTAAAGCGTCTAACAGATCGCCTTCACACCGGGTTATTGCGAAGCCCCTAGATCGGAGTGCAAAAGTGATCGATTTCCAGATGACGCCATTAATCCGCTCCACTTGTCCGTTACCTTGGAGATCGTACGGCGTCGGTTGGCTGATTGCAATGCCTTTTTGGGTGAGAAAGTTTCGTACTTCTTGGGACATGAAGGATGAACCGCGAGCAGGGTGAATGTAAAGCGGCATACCGGAAACAGATAAGTTGGGTAAGACAACTACCAACTGTAGAAGCTGTCATGCCGCTGCATGCAAAGGCAAATTCGATATCTGGAAAATTTATCGACAACGGTAAAGAGATACTTTTTGTTAGCTGATGAGGGTAAATGGCCGTTAAAATCTACGTTCAACCTCTCGAAAGGATGCGTTGCCTTAAATGAGTGTTCCAGATGGTTTGTAAAAGCGGGGCTTAAATTCGGTCCATACGCTGCAGCGAGAAGTCATTGATGTCATGGGTTTGAAAGTGGAAGAGTCATCCCCGAACAAAGATAGGGGGCCACATCGGCGGTCACAGAGCACAGAGGGGAGGTTTTTCACCGAAAAATGAAATTTTAACAAATTCGTGGTGTTTGAGAAAATGGCATCCCAGAAGTACATCAGAATATAGATTGGAGAAAACAGAGTTAAATGTTGGTGTAATAGCGATTTTTAAACTGCACAGTAACAACACAATGATCACTCATGAAACTAGTTAGATGGGTACTGGCTATCGAAACTTTGCAATGTGATCCCATGACTTTTCGGTTCAAGTGTTCAACAACTGAGGCAGAAATGTAACTTTCAGAGCTCTCTGTGTCAACTAGCGCTTTTAGAAGAATGTCGTTGATGAGCACATCGGTGACAGCGTGAGAGAATGTTTAGTGAGGCTGCAACTGTGACAGCAGAGATATAAGTTTGAACTACTGAAGCGGTTTTTCGCAGTAGAACGGCAGACCTTCTGGTAGTGGTTTTTGCCCGTAACCGTTACAAACAGCGTCACGAGCAGGGCACTGAGATCGACTGTCTTTTAAACAAACGGAAAAAACAGTTGTTGTGTGACACAGCAGCGGTGACGCTCTTAACAGAGGGTGAGCCACAGGTTGTTTGCAATGACTGCGGCTGGCGTGTGGTATATGCACCATAGGTGTTTTCCGATTGGTATGACTGTGATTGGTGATAGGTTATTTCTAGGGATCAGGCCTATTCAAAAGCAGTGTGGGGATCAAGCGACACGTTTTCCAAGAGGCGTCGACGTGTCCTTGCGGACTGAAGCCAATTTATAAAAGCATCACGAATGGCGTACACGCGGTACTTCTCTGCCGATACCGTTTTGAAATTGCAGTCCTGAGCCAGTGACTTCAACTTCCGCATGAGGTTGTCTAGGGTTTCGTCGCCTTGTTGTTTGCTGGTAGCAAGTGAGCCGCGTGCGACAATTTCATTTTACGGTTTGACGTATACATTCTTCAGTGTTTTGAGGGCAAGTTTGCAGGTCCCACATTCCTTAATGTTACCGTACGACTCAGGGGATACGTAAGTAGCGAGGATCCACATTTTGTTAAGCGAAGAAGAGAGCGCGGGTGCACTGATACACAATAAGGAGCAATGTATGGCTCGTTAGGCGGAACACTTTTAAGATCAGTTCAGCTGGTCCCCTGCTCCCGGACCTCTTCCTACTCAGGTGATACAGCACGAGCCACGAACGGTTAGCCTAGACCCTCCGTCGGAGGCCGACGTCCGAAATGAGATCACAGCCCTCAATCGTTTTCGTGCCGTTGGCCCGGAATCCCTCCCACCTGCACTAGTTAATGATGGAGGTGTGGTCGTCTATAAAGCACTGACCACCATATTCGAACGTATCTGGAAGTGAGTCTCCCGGCTAATTGGAGCGAAGCGATTATAGTAGCAATATACAAAAAGGGCAGCCGCACAGACTGTGCTAACCACAGGGTATTAGCCTAACGCCAGTTGCGACAAAATTACTGGCGTCAATTCTCGTTCGTCGCCTCACTGTGGAAAGGAAATCTCGGAGTAGGGAAGAACAGGCAGGTTTCCGCCCAGGGCGTGGCTGTATAGACCATATATTCACATTGCGGTAGGTTCTAGAGCAGCGCCACGCATATCGCAGACCGACAATAGCTGTGTTCCTTGATTTTTTTCATTCGATCGATGCATTCTGTTTGAAATACTTGCGCGCAAAGGTGTTTCCGCAAAATATGTGAACATCCTTCGTGCTCTATACTCGAACACTACAGGTCGCGTCAGGGTCTACGGTGGCCTATCGGATAGCTTTCCGACCACAAGTGGCGTTCGTCAGGGTTGTACGATTTCCCCATATTTGTACAATTTCGTAGTGGATTCTAGCATGGAATGTTCCCTTGCGGAATCTCACGATGTAGACGTTGAAGTGCTGCCTGGTGAAAGATTAGTTGATCTTGATTATTCGGACGATATCGTTTTGCATTTCGACCATGTTCCGAAGGCACAATCAACCCTGAATAGCCTGTCTAGAGTGATCCCATTATTTGGTATGCACTACACTTTTAAAGTGCAAAGTGTTGCTGCAGGACCACCAGCCACTTGATGAGCCGTTGACCCTTGCTAACGAAGAACTCGAAGTGGTTGATCAATTCACTTATCTGGGCAGCCTCATCAGCATTGATGGGTGCATAGAAACTGACGTCAGCTCACACATTGCAAAGGCCAGGAATGCATTCTTGACATCTTTGGCGCCAGAAGGGAGTTTCCCTCCGTCTGAAGGGCCGGGTATACAAGGCCACAGTGAAAGTCGTCCTACTCTATGGTAGTGAGACTTGGTCAATTTGGTCTGAGGCGACTTCCAGTCTTTGATCATCGTCGTCCGTGAAACAACGTAGGTGTCGGATGGCACCAGCGTGTCCGCAACGGTGATGTGCGTAGGCGTGTACTGGGTAGTGATAAGCATGCTATTTTACTAGAACAACAGATAGCGCTGAATAAGTTGGGTTGACTCGGGCACATGCTAGATATGCCTGGCCACTGCTTACCTAGGAGGACCTAGTTTAGTCTGCCAGGTGTGGGGTGGCATAAGGCTCGAGGTGGACAGAAGTTGACTTGGCAGTGGGAAATGATGTCATTGACGACCAAACTGGATGCCATTGGTCCGTCTCATCTTCCGGGCTGGAATCCAAGTGATTCGCCTTGTGTTTTGCTCAAGACTTTACAGTACATGGCTCGCAACCGACACCAGTGGCCCGTCTGCTGCCGTCTCCTAATCGGATTGTCTGTTTAAAGTGTGTTTGGTGCTGAGTTATCTGCGGGGTAATAGCTGATTATGACGCGGAGCAGTGAAGTCGAAATGAAGCTGTCTCGCTGATGCCGTCTTATCTTTGCGCGATAGCCAGCTGTTTGTGACGGTATGTTGTCTACACAAGGTGTAGGCGCCTTGAACCTGAATGTTTGCTTAGGGCATTAAGGTTTTTAGGTAAGCCCCCCTTCTCTCCCTTATATAATTCTTTATTTCAGCGGTCATCATGACTGTATGGTAGCGAAGCATCAATTTAAATGGTTGATGTACTGCTGTTGTTTGACGGAGAGTCAATGGTGTACAAAAATACGTAAAAGTTTCAAACCAGTGTGCTCACTGGTTCGCAGCATTGCATCGTTGGGATCATCATCAAACGGTTCAGGTCGGAGAATCCGATCCATTCCTTGCTAAATAAAATGTTATATGATTTGGCGGAGAACAAACATGCCGAGTGAGAAGGAATATAGCCCGAATAAATAGGCCCTATTCAGTAAGAAAGCAAATCGAGTAGGCTGAAAAAGTGTGATTAAAAAACGACAGAAGTGATTGCGAGTTAAAATTCAAGTACGTAATTATATTTCAAGTATCACGCTGTTGTAACGCTACTTTCTCTGCTCACTACCACGCCAAACCAACCCAGAATAAAACGGAACACCAAAATCTGCTAGATCGAAGTATATTAGACACAGATCATGGTTCATTTTATAGGTCACAATCTATCACCTTCCGTAGCAACCTGTTTCATGCCGACGATATGAGTTCAACAGCTTCCGCGTGACGTAGCCGTGGTACTGCAGGCCAAGTAGCAACCCGTGTCCCGAGAATAGGCGTCTCGAAACCGTGTCACGTTCTTATGCTGCAGCCTCCGAGTACTCTTTTCGAATTGAGTCTGCTTGAGTACTCATAATCATCATCATTATACACGTCAGCAAGAGGTAGGAAACACTTCAGCTACTGTGTCGCAATACATAAATGAAAAGGAAAATAAATACAACAGTTGTATGCCAGCTAAGCTACCAGCAACGGATGGGCATCGTTCCGGTAAGCTACCAACCAGCTACTAGGCAAAAAAGAAAAATTATTATGTGCTACGCTACGAAATGAGATCGTAGATGGAGGGGACGCTAAAAGGGATGGGTAGGGACAAAGAAACTCACATCACGAACGCCACTCAGGTCGGTTCCTCGCCATGTCAGCAAGTGTATCCAACCAGGGAGCCGTGACGCTCCAACCGAGGCCAGCACAGAAGTGAGGGCCTTCATTCCTCTGGACCAAGTCATCGCTTGGCCACCCCTCCTCTTCTTCCATCCACATCCCCGATGAGCAAAAACGAACGCACGCTTAAAAAGACCTAGTTTAAGTGTAAGTTGGTTTAGCCCAACTGCGGTGAAGAAGCATCATGAATGCAACATCAGCCTTAGCAAGGGGCACATATACGTACATGGTTGGCGGCATCCGGTTTCGGATTTGCCTGTCACTGTGGCCAGTCACAGGACACCTGCGCCTACAGAGGGACCATGGGTGGCTTGCGCTGCACCACCCACAGCTCCAACCACACACCCCATATCCAGTGTAAACCCGAAGGAATAAGACCGGGAGGCATGCGGATGGGAGCCACGTTTCATCAACGGAGCCGACCCACACTCCTTCACAGGCAAACACAAGCACGCTGTATTTGGGAAATCAAGCGCACACAAGGCGGTGGTTGGACCGTAGTCCGCTCCACACTGAGTGCATGGAACCACTCTTCGAGCCTAGCACGGCCACAAGGACCGTGCACCCTGTCCCTCTCCAGCAACGACCAACTGTCTCCTGGAGCCAGTATGGACAAAATAGTGGATAACATATATATATATATATATATATATATATATATATGTACAATTTAATCCGCACAAACTTGTGATCAGCGCCACACTCAGCTCCACGCAGTACAAGTGTCATGCGCACTTGACGCATGTCACGCTGACGTACGATGACATAGTCGAGCAGATGAGCGTATACATAAATATATATATATATATATATATATATATATATATATATATATATATATATATAGGCGGGAGAGCCTATGGTGCGCTGAGGCTGGTGGTGGCTAGATCCTGACAGATGGTCTACCCACTGCTGCTACTGTTGTGCCATTTGCTCATGTCCTGGGCGCCTCCTCGTGGCGACCACTGGGTGGGATTTGGGTTTTGCCCTTCTCCCTGCTAAGATCCAGGACACCAATCCGCATGAGTCAGCTAACTGACCATGTGCTAGACCCGCTGCCTTTCGGGTGTTCATTAAATCGAAGGCTTTGGCTGAGGACCCGAGTCGTTCTCCTGTCAGGATTGGGCGCCCTGACAGTATCCTAGTCCATCCTCTCCGGAGGTTAGGAAGTGGTCGATGGCCCACTTCCCGTAAAACCTAGCCATGTGAGAGAACAGGTTACGGGTGAAATTCTCAATGCTCGATTGGCGTAGAGCACGAGGGCCACGCATTGTCTCTGACGGTGGGAGGACACCTCCGGGTGTTCAATGGTTTGCTACTGCCCGCCTCAAGCCAGGCAGCCCCTGGTCAAATTGGTGCAAACCCGCCAAAAACCCACCTGCGTCTGGCCGTGGTCGCAGCCGCGTATCCAATTACGGTCGCAAAACATATGATAATTGTTCCAGAACCTCAAAGGCTGCGTGTGACGGCCGTCAAGCAGATTTTAATCTGTCTCTGCAATCACATTCCCGAGCTGGATCTGCTCTCCACTGCCTTGTGGGTCAGGCTATTGAGCCAAAGGCTCCGGGCGGAGTCCCTCAAGCAAATCTCCGAATCACCCACTGCCTTGTGGGTCAGGTTATTGAGCCAAAGGCTCCGGGTGGAGTCCGTCAAGCAAACCTCCGAAGCACAACGACCACCCCGTGTGCGATTGCCCACCAATGCAATCGTATGCCTGCGCGCAAAGCACTCAGCATCGGGTGCTGGAACGTGCGCACACTACTGGACCGGAACTCCAGCGAACGCCCGGAGCGACGCACTGCACTGGTCGTAATGGAGCTGGCGCGCTACCACATCGATATTGCGGCGCTCAGTGAAACTCGGCTCGCTGAGCAAGGTAAGTTACATGAAGCAGGTGCTGGCCACACAACGCGTGTGGATTGAGGAGGAGGAGGTGCCTGCTGAGCTGAAGGATGCCCTTGTGCTACCACTGTACAAGGGCATCTGT
>OX104063.1:230639448-230677818 GCA_944474145.2 Dicrocoelium dendriticum
TCCGAATCACCCACTGCCTTGTGGGTCAGGCTATTGAGCCAAAGGCTCCGGGTGGATTCCGTCAAGCAAACCACCGAAGCACAACGACCACCCCGTGTGCGATTGCCCACCAATGCAATCGTATGCCTGCGCGCAAAGCACTCAGCATCGGGTGCTGGAACGTGCGCACACTACTGGACCGGAACTCCAGCGAGCGCCCGGAGCGACGCACTGCACTGGTCGTAATGGAGCTGGCGCGCTACCACATCGATATTGCGGCGCTCAGTGTAACTCGGCTCGCTGAGCAAGGTAAGTTACATGAAGCAGGTGCTGGCCACACAACGCGTGTGGATTGAGGAGGAGGTGCCTGCTGAGCTGAAGGATGCCCTTGTGCTACCACTGTACAAGGGCAAAGGTAGCAAGCAATGTTGCACGAATTATCGTGGCATCAACTTGCTGAGTTGTGTGGGCAAGGTGATTGCCCGAATCCTGCTCAACCGCCTCGTGAGTCAGGTTGTGGAACCTAACGTGGCGGAAGAGCAATGTGGATTCCGTTCGGGTCGCAGCACTATAGATATGGTGTTTGCGGCTCGTCAGTTGCAAGAGAAGTGCAGAGAACGACACCAGCCTTTGTACTCGCTTTTTGTTGATTTCACCAAGGCATTTGATACGGTGAACCGCGAGGCATTGTGGCTGGTGTTGGGTAAGTTTGGTTGCCCGCGTAAGTTTGTAAGTTTAATTGAATGTCTGCACAGTGGTATGCGAGCGAGGGTGCAGCTGAGTGGAGAGACCTCGGATGACTTTGCAGTTGTCTCTGGTGTGAAGCAAGGCTGTGTCTTAGCTCCTGCCCTGTTTAATATCTATCTTCATGCAATGTTGTCTTGTGCTTTTGATGCGGCTTGTGCTTACGGTGTTCGTGTGGAGCACCGTATTGATGGTGGGTTGCTGAACATCCGTCGTTTCGGTGCGAGAACTCTAGTCTGTGAGACAACTATCCGTATGTTGCTGTTTGCTGACGACTGTGCGTTGTTTTCACACAGCGCGGATGAGTTGCAGCACATGACTAGTGCTCTGGCTTCGACAGCGGCCAAATTCGGGCTCACCATCAGCACAAGCAAAACTGTCTGTCTCTTTCAGCCTTCACCGGAGGTGCAATCTTCAATATTGCCGCAAATCAGCATTGGTGCTGAAGTGTTGGAAACCACCTCCCGCTTCTGCTACCTTGGGAGTGTGATGTCGACTGATCAGCAGCTACACGTTGAGTTGCGTATTCGCGTGTCGAAGGCGGCAGCGGCATTCGGGAAGCTTGAGTACCGAGTGTGGAACAACCATCAGCTTAGCATTGGCACGAAGCTGATGGTGTACAAATCCATGGTACTGTCCGTTCTTCTATACGGCAGTGAAACGTGGACGATGTACCAGCGGGATGTGCGATATCTCGAGCGGTTCCATCAGCAGTGTCTGCGACGAATTTTGCGCATCGGTTGGGGCGCCAGAGTTGCAGACACGGAAGTGTTGCGCCGAAGTGGGATGTATGCAGTGGACTGCATACTTTTATTGAGACACCTGAGATGGCTCGGTCATGTGAGCCGTATGGATTCGGCGCGGATACCGAAACAACTTTTATACGGTCAGCTGAGTATTAGAAAGCGGCACGTGGGGAAACCAAAGCTACGTTACCAGGACATGATTAAAGTGAGCCTCACACGTTCTAATCTTGATTGCAGATCATGGGAATCGAAGGCGGTTGATCGTTTTGCATGGCGCGATCTAATCACGAAGGCAGTTGCTGAAGTGCGGGAGAAAGCCCTCATGCATGCAGAGAAGAAGCGGCAAGTGCGGAAGCGGCAAGCACCGATGAATTGTACTCCATCGACATCGAGCGCATGGTGCTGTAGAACATGCGGTCGCGAGTGCCTTAGTCAGGCAGGCCTAGTGAGCCATGAGAGAGGTCACTCGGGACCACTGCCGAAGCAACGACGGGTTCGCAGTGAACGTAGGCAGCACCGGCGCAGCGTTTGTAGGCACGCTGAATTCGATTTACTAACCGCATGCTTGCATGCTAAGTCTCTTTATTTCAGGTGGTGGGTTTTCGGTTCTCTCCCAATGCCTTTCTTTCTCATATAAATGTCTAGTGGGCCATGAGCTATGCCATTAGGGGCCACTACAGAAGCGACGACGGGTCCTACAGAGAATTACGGCGAGCCGGCACAGCGTTTGTAGGCACGCTGAATTCGATTTACTAACCGCGTGCTTGCATGCTAAGTCTCTTTATTTCAGGTGGTGGGTTTACAGTTTTTACCTTAATGCTTTTCTTTCTCATATAAATATCTCCCTGTACTCTATTTCATTAACTTGCACACATCGCCTAAGCCAATTGTATTCGATTTCCATAACATTTTTGCGTTCGTGGCATTCCGTGAACTATACTTTCTGACCTCGTGCACTTAGCTAGGATTTGTTTATAATCAACTTATTACACATGCCATTTAATTAAGGTTTATATCACCGTTTCCTTATGCATAAATCGAGTTTCTCTCTCTCTTTCTCTTTGTCTTTCTCTCTTTCAAGTGTTTGGCTGGTGTTTGATATCCCCGGTGTGGATGCGCTTGATGTGCATGTTGACAAGGTGCCTACCTGTCTATTACCCACTACCTCGTCCATACTGGCTCCAGGAGACAGTTGGTCGTTGCTGGAGGGGACAGGGTGCACGGTCCTTGTGGCCGTGCTAGGCTCAAAGAGTGGTTCCATGCAGTCAGTGTGGAGCGGACTACGGTCCAGCCACCGCCTTGTGTGCGCTTGATTCCCAAATACAGCGTGCTTGTGTTTGCCTGTGAAGGAGTGTGGGCCGGCTCCGTTGATGAAACGTGGTTCCCATCCGCATGCCTCCCGGTCTTATTCCTTCGGGTTTACACTGGATATGGGGTATGTGGTTGGAGCTGTGGGTGGTGCAGCGCAAGCCATCCATGGTCCCTCTGTAGGCGCAGGCGTCCTGTGGCTTGCCACAGTGACAGGCAAATCCGAAACCGGATGCCGCCAACCATATATATATATATATATATATATATATATATGCAGCAAATGCTGCATTCTTCTCCGACACCAATGCGCCGATCGTCGCATTGTTTTCAGCAAATCAGTCAGGCCACTTGCGGTTTGCGCGCCCGATGGTCTCCTCGGCAGCAGCTGTCACCTGGTCGCGAATATAATTGCTCAGGCCGTCCACTGTGGTTATGCATTCCACATCACACTGGTGTGCAACCATCGCCTTCTCCGGCTCAATACGTTTCGCCACAGTACCGAGGGAAAGAATCTTAAGTTTACGTCGATTCACGGCGGGAGTGCTATACATAGATGTACGAAAATATGTACAATTTAATCCGCACAAACTTGTGATCAGTGCCACACTCAGCTCCACGCAGTATAAGTGTCATGCGCACTTCCCGCATGTCACCCTGACGTACGATGACATAGTCGAGCAGATGAGCGTATATATATACCATTTTCACTTTAAACTGGACATTTTTCAAACCAAACTGGACATTTTGCAAACCAAAGTGGACATTTTGCAAACCAAAGTGGACATTTTGCAAACCAAAGTGGACATTTTGCAAACCAAAGTGGACATTTTGCAAACCAAACTGGACATTTTGCAAACCACATTGGACATTTTGCAAACTAAAGTGGACATTTTGCAAACCAAACTGGACATTTTGCAAAACAAATTGGACACGTTGCAATCTAAGTAGAGACTCGCCAATTTGTTGGTAAGAAACGAGCAGTAAGACTGCTGAATGATGTTCAGAATATACATTGTGATGGCGCTAATACACCGGCATTGTGTAAGCAGCGGGCTACACTGTAAAACATTTGCTTGATCGTGAGCAGCGACCGAAGTTCTGAACTACGCTCCCCTCTCCCCATTGACATTCGCCTAGTTGGTGTGCAGTGCCCATACGCATCACCTGTGTTGGTGTGCGACAATTGGAAAATCGGACTTCCGAATCGTAATTGTGTATCAATCATTTTGTGAGTGGATTGCGATGCGCAATCTCAATGTGCACCGTTATTCTCATTAGAGAGCACCTTGTCCGATTCGGTCAATGGGACCATGTCGGATGAAGCAGGTAGGCGATGTCCCAGCTTCGCCCGTCTCTCTATTAGCTTTCGCAACTGCCACGTTATTGTATCAGCGTAGGCTGTAATGACCCCCAGCAAATCCAGTCTAGAGCTATAGCCTATTGTTGCAACATACCAACTACTGAGGAGTGGGCCGATTACACGATGTTCAGGCCACATTGTGGTCACGATAATGTAACCGAACTGCGTACGTAGCGGGTGATTGTGTAAGCCCTTCTCTTGACATGAGTGTCGTTCGCCTCGGTCAAAATCGGTGACCTATTTTCCCCTACACCCCCCATAGAAATTCGTGTGTTTTGTCTGGGTGCGTGGACCGACCTATGCAGCGGTACCACTATTGGAGCCGAGCATACGATAATGATTCCACTCAACACAACTTAGCTTTATTAGCTCCGTGCCGCACGAAACGACCAAAATGAGTGACGAACAACAGGAGAGCTGGTGTCCGACGCGACGGCACTGCAGGCGAACATCATTTGCGCAAAGAGAAATTCTCACAAAACTTGTGCTGGTCGACGGCAAAACTACTCGGGAAGCCGCTGAAGTCGCCGGTGTTAACGTGAGTACGGCAAGGAACATCATTAATGCCTACAAGCGAGAAGGCTCAAATACACAGCGCACCTGCGGTGGAAACAATAGGGAGAACCTGACTCCCAATGTATTGCAGCGCGTCGAAGAAGCGGTTGAACGGCACTCTGAGGACACGTTGGTGCAGCTGCAGATGCGCCTGAGAGAGAATGGGATAAACCTATCAGTATCCTCTGTCTCCAACACCCTCAGAAGACTGAAGATAAATATCAAAAAGTGTCATTACGAGCTCGACCGAGTCAACGGTGCCACGACAATCGCTAGCCGACAGGCGTACGCTCTCGAATTCTCGGTGACCGTCCTGCTCTTACACGCTAAGCCAACTGTTAATATTGAAAACGCACATTTTGAAATTGAAATGGTGTATTAACAAAAAATAAGGCAGTAACCAAAGCAAAGATCAGTTGACGAAGGGTTGTCCGGCTGTCGCTTTCGTTAGGTTCCTCATCGTATTGGGAATGCAGTTCATGCAGTCCTGATGCGTTACCATCCCAACGCTGTCCTGAATGACCGTGCTCAGCGTCTGCTCAGGTGTAGGGTTAATAAGCAGGCGTCTCGCCGACGCTTTCACCTTTGAAAAGACGTGTTCTACCGGGTTTGGCATGTACGAGTAGGGCGGCAAGAACTGCAGGTGATAAGACGAACCAAGGATCCTCCTTAGCTCATCAGGCATATGGATCCTGGCATTGTCCATGATCAGCCACGCGCCGTTCATCTCCACTATGCAGCTTATACGCGCCACCAGTTCCTCGACGAACGCTGAAAACTTCGCACCATTGCAGGTGCCATCGTTAATGATTTTGAATGGATGACGCCTTGGTTATTCATTGCAACAATCAGGGTTACCATGCGACCTCTGACTGTGGGTAACACGACGTTCGCGCGCGTCCCTCTTCTTGAGGGAGCCTGAGTTCGCCTCAGATGAAGGTTGAAACCACTCTCATCTATGAAGATGCATTTCTCCTTGTTAGAAGGTGCATGTGCCGAGAACTCGAGAGTGTACGCCCGTCGGCTAGCGATTGTCGTGGCACCGCTGACTCGGTCGAGCTCGTAATGACACTTTTTGATATTTATCTTCAGTCTTCTGAGGGTGTTGGAGACAGAGGATACTGATAGGTTTATCCCATTCTCTCTCAGGCGCATCTGCAGCTGCACCAACGTGTCCTCAGAGTGCCGTTCAACCGCTTCTTCGACGCGCTGCAATACATTGGGAGTCAGCTTCTCCCTATTGTTTCCACCGCAGGTGCGCTGTGTATTTGAGCCTTCTCGCTTGTAGGCATTAATGATGTTCCTTGCCGTACTCACGTTAACACCGGCGACTTCAGCGGCTTCCCGAGTGGTTTTGCCGTCGACCAGCACAAGTTTTGTGAGAATTTCTCTTTGCGCAAATGATGTTCGCCTGCAGTGCCGTCGCGTCGGACACCAGCTCTCCTGTTGTTCGTCACTCATTTTGGTCGTTTCGTGCGGCACGGAGCTAATAAAGCTAAGTTGTGTTGAGTGGAATCATTATCGTATGCTCGGCTCCAATAGTGGTACCGCTGCATAGGTCGGTCCACGCACCCAGACAAAACACACGAATTTCTATGGGGGGGGGGGTGTAGGGGAAAATAGGTCACCGATTTTGACCGAGGCGAACGACACTCATGTCAAGAGAAGGGCTTACACAATCACCCGCTACGTACGCAGTTCGGTTACATTATCGTGACCACAATGTGGCCTGAACATCGTGTAATCGGCCCACTCCTCAGTAGTTGGTATGTTGCAACAATAGGCTATAGCTCTAGACTGGATTTGCTGGGGGTCATTACAGCCTACGCTGATACAATAACGTGGCAGTTGCGAAAGCTAATAGAGAGACGAGCGAAGCTGGGACATCGCCTACCTGCTTCATCCGACATGGTCCCATTGACCGAATCGGACAAGGTGCTCTCTAATGAGAATAACGGTGCACATTGAGATTGCGCATCGCAATCCACTCACAAAATGATTGATACACAATTACGATTCGGAAGTCCGATTTTCCAATTGTCGCACACCAACACAGGTGATGCGTATGGGCACTGCACACCAACTAGGCGAATGTCAATGGGGAGAGGGGAGCGTAGTTCAGAACTTCGGTCGCTGCTCACGATCAAGCAAATGTTTTACAGTGTAGCCCGCTGCTTACACAATGCCGGTGTATTAGCGCCATCACAATGTATATTCTGAACATCATTCAGCAGTCTTACTGCCCGTTTCTTACCAACAAATTGGCGAGTCTCTACTTAGATTGCAACGTGTCCAATTTGTTTTGCAAAATGTCCAGTTTAAAGTGAAAATGGTATATATATATATATATATATATATATATATATATATATATATATATATATATATATATACGCTCATCTGCTTGACTATGTCATCGTACGTCAGGGTGACATGCGGGAAGTGCGCATGACACTTATACTGCGTGGAGCTGAGTGTGGCACTGATCACAAGTTTGTGCGGATTAAATTGTACATATTTTCGTACATCTATGTATAGCACTCCCGCCGTGAATCGACGTAAACTTAAGATTCTTTCCCTCGGTACTGTGGCGAAACGTATTGAGCCGGAGAAGGCGATGGTTGCACACCAGTGTGATGTGGAATGCATAACCACAGTGGACGGCCTGAGCAATTATATTCGCGACCAGGTGACAGCTGCTGCCGAGGAGACCATCGGGCGCGCAAACTGCAAGTGGCCTGACTGATTTGATGACAACAATGCGACGATCGGCGCATTGGTGTCGGAGAAGAATGCAGCATTTGCTGCATATGTCGTAGACCTCAGTGATTCGGTGAAGAAGTCAGTTCCGCAAACTTCGACGGCGAATGACCCGAGAGCTCCGTCGCATTAAGAATGCATGGTGGACAGAGGAAGCGAAGCAGATGGAATGCTACGCCGAAGGTCAGCAACACAAAAAATTCATTGACTCCTTGAAGGCGATGTATGGAGCGAGTTCGGAGCCGCTGAGAACGCTAATCGATGGTAGTTCAAGCGCTACTTGCACACAGACAGACATAATGCAGATCTGGCAGAATCACTTCGAGTGCCTCTTGAACAACCGTTCAGTGATCGACTGGCCTCCATTGAGCGGCCTCAGGCAGCACGATGTGAAGGCGAGTCTCGTGGACACGCCGAAACTGGGTGAGACGCAGAAAGCACTTGCCGAGCTGCGAAAGGGCAAGCATGCCGGGGCCGACGGGATCCCGCCTGAAATACTGAAACACGGCAGACCCGCGTTGGTGATTGCGCTGCACCACTTAATGCAACGCGTGTGGATTGAGGAGGTGCCCCTCAATTGAAGGATGACTTTCTGGTACCACTGTAAGACGGCAAAGGGAGCAAGCGATGTTGTGCGAATTATCGTGGCATCAACTTGCTGAGTAGTGTGGGCGAGGTGATTGCCCGAATCCTACTCAAGCGCCTCGTCAGACAGGTTGTGGAACCGAACGCGGAGGAAGAGCACTGCGGATTCCGTTCGGGTCGCAGCACCATAGATATGTTGCTTGCGGTTCGTCAGTTGCAAGAGAAATGCGGTGAGCGACATCAACCGTTGTACTCGCATTTTGTGAATCGCACCAAGGCATTTGATACGAAGAACCACAAGACATTGTGGCCGGTGTTGGGGAAGTTTGGTTGCCGGAGTATGTTTGTAAGTTTCACTGAATGACTGCACAGTGGTATGCAGGCGACGGTGCAGCTGAGTGGACAGACTTTGGATGACTTTGCAGTTGTGACTGGCGTGAAGCAAGGCTGTGTCTTAGCTCCTGCCCTATTCAATATATATCTTCATGCAATGATGTCTTGTGCGCAGGGTGTTCGTGTGGAGCACAGTATTGTTGGTGGGTTGCTGAACATCCATCGTTTCAGTGCGAGAACCCTAATCTGTGAGATAACTATCCGTATAGTGCAGTTTGCTGGCGACTGTGCGTTGTTTGCAGCATAGCGGCCAAATTCGGGCTCACCATCAACACAAGCAAAACTGTCTGTCTCTTTCAGCCTTCATCGGAGGTGCAGTCTTCAATATTACCGCAAATGAGCATTGGTGCTGAAGTATTAGAAACCACCTCCCGCTTCTGTTACCTTGGGAGCATGATGTCGACTGATCAGCAGATACACAGTGAGCTTCATATCCGCGTCTCGAAGACGGCTGCGGCATTCGGGAAGCTTGAGTACCGAGTTTGGAACAACCATCAGCTTATTGTTGACACGAATTTGTTGGCGCACAAATCCATGGTGCTGTCCATTCTTCTATACGGCAGCGAAGCGTGGAGGGGGTAAAAGCGAGGTGTGAGATATCTCGAGCGGTTTTATCAACCAACAGTGCTTGCGACAGATTCCGCGTATCGGTTGGTGCGACAGAGTCGCGGACACGGAAGTGCCGCGCCGAATTGGAATGTATGCAGTGGACTGCATACTTTTGCCGAGACACCTCAGGTGGCTCGGTCATGTGAGCCGTATGGATTCAAAGCGGATACCGAAACAACTATTATATGATCAGCTGAGTACTGGGAAGCGGAATGTGGGGATACCAGATACCTTACCAGGACATGGTCAAAGTGAACCTTTCACGTTCTAATCTTGATTGCAGGTCATGGGAATCGAAAGCGGTGGATCGGCGGGCATAGCGTGATCTGATCACGGAGGCCTTTGCCAAAATGCAAAAACAAACCCTTGCGCATGCAAAGAAGAAGCGGCAATTGACGAAGTGACAGGTGCCAAACCCGAAGGAATAAGACCGGGAGGCATGTGAATGGGAGTCACGTTTCATCAATGGAGCCGGCCCACACTCCTTCACAGGCAAACACAAGCACGCTGTAGTTGGGAATCAAACGCACACAAGGCGGTGGCTGGACCGTAGTCCGTTCCACACTGACTGCATGGAACCACTCTTTGATCCTAACACGGCCACAAGGACCGTGCACCCCGTCCCCTCCAGCAACGACCAACTGTCTCCTGGAGCCAGTATGGACGAGATAGTGGGTAATAGACAGGTAGGCACCTTGTCAACATGCACATCAAGCGCATCCACACCGGGGATATCAAGCAACAGCCAATCAATTGAGAGAAAGATAACAAAGAAAATAAATCCAGTAATGCATAAGGAAACGGTGGCATAAATCAAATTAATGGGCATATGAAATAAGTTGTTTACAAAAGAATCCGAGATAAGTTCGATAGGTCAGAAAGTATATTTTACGGAAATGCCACAAGCATGAAAATGTTATAGAAATTAACTACATTTGGCTTAAGCGACGTGTGCAAGTTCATAGAAGAGAGTACAGGTAGACATTTTAATGAGAAAAGCATTAGGACAAAATTGAAAACCCACTACCTGAAATAAATAGATTTAGCATGCAAGCACGCGGTTTGTAAATCGAATGCAGCGTGCCTAAAAACGTTGCAATATATATATATATATATATATATATATATATATATGACGGAATTCTCTGATCTGCTAAGTAAAGGTTTCTTGAAAGGGAACACTTTCACCTGCACGTATACCTGGGCTTGACTGTATCAACAGCTTCTGCATCAATATTTTAATGAGCTTGACCTGCTGCTGCAAAACTGCCTACAATTGTTCAAAGCTGGCTGTCATTTCTGGGTTCAAATAAAACTCGCGTCGCCACTGTTGTAACGCTGCTTTCCCTCTGTCCTCTGCCACCCTAAGCCAGCCGAGAAGAAAACGGAACATCAAAACTTGCTAGACCGAAGTATATTCGGCACAGATCATGGTTCATTTTATAGGTCACAACCTATCATCTTCAGTAGCAACCTTTTTTATACTGACGGTCTGAGTTCATCAGCTTCCGGCGTGACTCAGCCCTGCTACCGTCGGTAGCTTAGCAACCTGTGTCCCGATGATAGGCATCTGGAAACCGTGTCATGTTCTTACGCTCCGGCCTCCTATTACACGCCCACCGACCTGGACTGTTCATCTCATACATCGATCTCAGCTGCTTTTGCGCATGCTACTCACACACATTCTTCACACACCACCGGTTCATTTGCTGCCAACCAATGTTATCCGTTACTAGCTGATACCTGTTTCCATGATTCTAATCCCGGTGGTTTCGTTGATACCCACGGAGCTCACCCAGTGGCCCTCTTTCAGATCCGGTCCTCGTTCCGTCTGGCATGCTTCAATGTACGTAAACTCGTGCAGGTCGAGCAGCAGGCTGGTCTTGCGCACACCTTGGAATTCCTCGCCATCGATGTCTTCTGTCTTTCTGAAATGCACTTACAATATCCCAGTAATGTCGTTGAGTTGAGATCTCCCACTGAACAAGGAGCCATAGTTCCCCTACATCTATCTGGGGACACAGAATTAGCTGCGGCAGGTTTGGCTGGCGTTGGTGTGGCGCTAAGTATCAAAGCAGAGGCCACAATGTTGGACTGGTTCCCGATTGACGGCCGAGTGTGTGCAGTTCGGCTTCGGGGATTATGTAGGATCAACATATGTCGTGAGGACGCAACCTGTTTGTGACCTCAGATTACGCTCCAACTGAGTATAGTTCCGACGCAGTCAAGGACTAAATCTGCCGTGAACCTGATCAGCTTTTGATCAGAGTCTGCAAATCCGATATTGTTGTCCTTCCTGGGGATCTCAAGGCACGGGTCAGCCGTCTATTATCTTGCGCAAGTCACCTCGGTGGTCACCATGCGCTCGATTAAAGTAGCTCCCACTGTGCGACGATAATCAACTGTTTCTCTCGAGCACCAGCTTTCGGCATTCAAGGGGAAGTTGCGCTATTTGGCGATCGCCTTCTGCATCTCAATCGTGGTCACTGCTCATCTCGCAATCAGTTTCCGATGGCGGAGTAGTGTAAAGAATTGCAGATCCAGCTGATCCACTTTTTTGACTCCAACCATGCTTTTGTATGTGCGAACATCTGCATGAGTTTCGGGAGGTTCCCGAAAATGAAGCGCTTGGAGGTAAACACAAATACACTACCTATTCTCTTGGTTTAGCAGAACAATCAATCGTTCCTGGCCGGTGCGCTCGGCTGTGAGCCACCACAAGACATTGATGAACACTGAATGTTTTTGCAGAGGACCATAATCTCATCCAGGCAGTTAGTCTGTCGTCCTACTCAGCAACCTATGAAGGCCTGGATCGCCACGCGCTCTTTAGATCTATTTGACCGTCGCAGAGAGATCTCTGCGGAGTATACTTATAGTGAAGTGCGCCATTCAGTTAGTCGGCAGCTCAAACAAAGCCAACGCAGTGATCATGAAGCCTAGTTATCTCAGTGTGCTTCGAAAATTAGGGCCACCGCCCAATTTAGTAACCCATGTAAGCTCTTCCAGGTCATTCGGTACACTGGCCGTCGAAAACCTGGAGTCAGTGAGACAATTTTTGAAGCGAATGGTCTGCTGACTACCAACCTACAGAGACGCTCACATCGATGGGTCGAGCGTCTTCATTCCCAAATCAACTGACCCTCACCGTTCACTTGTATGGCCTGCGAACCCAACTACCCGCCCTGGGTTGTCAACCTTGATCCACAGGGCGAAGCGGAAGTTAGTCTTGCGATTCGAAACATGAAACGATTAAAGGCTGCTGGCTCAGATGGACTTCCTTCGGAGCTGTTCAAGTATGGAGACGCAGTTATCCTTAGCCAGCTAACCCATTGTTCTCCAAAACCTGGCATGAAGAAAATGTGCCTTCTTACTGGGTCGAGTCAGTTATTGGTCTGATTTTTAAGGAGGGTGTTCGAACTTTGTGTACCAATCACCCGGGGGCTAGTCTCATTTCGGTTGCCTCCAAGCTATTAGCATTAAGTATATTCCGTAGACTATTCCCCATACGCGAATCGCGATATCGGGAAGAACAAGCTGGCGTCCGATCTGACCGCGGGTGTGTGGATCAAATATCACGCGCCGCGAAACCCTGGAACATTGCCACCTTTACCAGAGGCTTACCATTGTTGTATTACTGGAAATCCGTGCCGCATTCGACTCGGTTGATCGACTTGCGCTATGGCGTTGTTTGCTAAACAACCGAGGTCCCAGTAAAGTACACTACCATCCTACGCTCACTCTACCTTCACATATCTCTCAGAATGAGGGTATATGGCAGGCTTTTGTGTCCCTCGCTGCTAATAGCGGTGTACGAGAAAGCTGCTTATGTCCCCGTTTCTCTTTAATTTTGAGGTTGAAAACGTCCTGTCGAGAGCACCAGGCGGTCACCAAAAATTTGGTCTACATCAACTACCGGGCAAGCGAGCGACCGACTAGGATTATACCAATGGTATCGCCTTAATTGGTGACGACTCACAGAGCATGCAAACCATTCTAAACCGTCTGGCGATTGAGGCATCTAGGTAATTAATGTGTCGTGCCCCGACAAAGTGGAAAGTGCTGCTCCAGGATTGGCACTCGCCCATTCCCGTGCTCACTATTGAAGGTACACAGCTTGAACAAGTGGGTAGCTTTGTCTACCTAGGCAGCTGAGTGTATGCTAGTGGTACCATTTGAAAGGAAGTCCACCTTCGCATCGCCAAAGCTCGGTCGGCGTTTGTCAACTTGAAACACCTGTGACGTAGCCGGGATGTCTCCCTATGGGTAAAGGGTTGTGTTTACAATGCCACTGTTCGGGTAGTGTTGCCATATGGAAGCGAGTCATGGCCAGTTCGCGTAGATGACATGTGCCAGCTCTCGGCCTTCAACAATGAGTGTGTTATAGCGGTGGTAAGAAAACCCCACCACTCCCCGTTGTTTTGTGAGTTTGCCCCACTCATCCCTATTCATCCCGCCCTCTTACGGTTCTCAGCATACGTTTTCTGTTGCCTTACATTTGTGATTAGCCTGTATTGACACTGAATCTCGTTCTTATTGGCTTTTCTCTTACTCTGTGCATTTCGCTCGTTCGTGAGGCACCGTATCGATCCTTCCCCTGTAATGACCAGTCTTGATTGATAGAGTGTCAGTCTTTCTGCATAGCCTGTGGATATACCTTGATATGAATTATGCAGTCTTTTTGTACTCCTGGATGCTTGGTGGCCGGTTTGGCGTGCGGCGTGTAACATTGTTTGTACCTGGGTTGTCGTGCGTGTTCTCAGTACTGATAGTGGGCAGAAGCAGCCGTGGGGCTGACACAATATTTTTGGCGACGGCGTTCTGAACAAATATGTCAAACTCGTTTGAGCTGATACAGACTCTCCTTCAGCAGCAGCAACTTCAGTTTGAAAAGGGGCAGTTAATTGAGTTGTCACAAAAACTGAACATTCAAGTGCAATGGGAAAGATAACCGAAGCTTATATCACGGGAAATTGAGTCTGAATTTCGCAGGCTGCTCAATTTGAACAATGACACAAAAATAAGTAAAGTTTCTGATTCCAGAACAGAATCCCAGTCCTATCAGTTATTCGTGCTTAACACGTGAACCGTGACGTGCCGGATCGGAAGTCCTTGACGGTTGGTTGGAACAGTGGTGCAAGGAAATCTATGAAAGATCGCACCTACAAAAAATATTGTCAGGAAGCACGCAAATTCTAGCGTATACATACTTCAAGGGTGCAGGCATGCTTCAAAGTGAAAAGGACCATATTCCACGATGCATCAAGATTTGACAAGGTTTCGCATGAGCCGCTTCCTTTCAAACTCCGCGGAATTGGCGTTGCTGGGAATTTTCTCTCCTGGATCTCCGAGTTCCTGAACAGTCGCTCTGCGCAGGTAAGGGTGAATGATACGCTTTCTGATCCTTTTCCTATGACCAGTGGTGTCCCGCAGGGTTCTGTCCTCGGCCCTGTACTCTTCAATATCTTCATCAACGACCTCTCGTCCGAGCTACAGACGGAATGTTTGATGTATGCAGATGACTTGAAACTTTGGATTGAGGTATCCAGTCAAGAGGATACAGAGAGGCTCCAAGACTGGTCGATAAAATGGGTTACCTATTAACCGGGATATATGTTCCGTCCTCCCGATTGGTGCTCGTGAACCATTTGCGGTATATCATATTGGAGGTTTCTTGCCTAGAAATATCACTCAGGAAAGGGACCTCGGAGTAACTATGTCTTCTTACTTCAAAACAAATGAGACCCTGAAAAAGGTCGTCGTTACCTATAGGATGTTTTATGCTACACGAAGAGCGTTATTCCGTCTTACTCCAGAGCTCTTCAGACTCTTGTTTGCTTCACATGTACGCCTAATTCTTGAGTACGGTTTGTCAGCTGCTCATCCTCTCACGAAAACCCAATGCAAGATGATTGGGAAGATCCAACGCCGTGGATGTAAATGTGTCAGAGCTGCGGTGTCGATTTTATGCTCTCAGTCTCTAGCGATCAAGCCTTTTCTCTCTGGATTACCGTCGTCGTCGCGGTGATTTGATCGACAATCGACGTATCCTAAGAGGAAAGCTAGGAAGCGAGTTACGGCAGTTCTTTCATCTGAACATTGAAAGTGACACGTGGTCACAGATGGAAACTGTTCAAGTCGAGGAGAGTCCATGTGCGGTCAGATCTAGCTCTATCCATTCGCGTGGTTAATGACTAGAACTGCCTTCTGGAGCTCGTCGTTGATGCGCAGTCCGAGGAAAGTTTCAATAAACTTGGATTCCCACCTGCTACCTGTGTCTGGATATTGCTTCGCAACATAACCTTAAGGTTCATTGTGAAACAATATTTTCGTAATGACCCCACCAATATTCGCAATGATTGGGAAGCGACGGAGCTGACAATGGACTCTCCTTCTGCTCTTGACCATACAATGATACAATGAGAAAACACTTGAAAGTGAAACGCGATTATGTTCCGGTGTCGCTACGACAAACAGCGTCTGCCATCACAATTGTTTCTCGATCGACATGGATAAAACCTGACAAGTGGTCCGTCAAGTCAACATAACCCATGGTCCAGAAGACACCAGGAGAAGTTACAGCCAGACACTGAATGCCTGTGAAGGAAAACTCAAGGAACTGAAACCCCTGGAAACCGTTCACCTAGTGTCACGAACCGACATTAATCTGCCCGAAGTGGAGGGAATTCAGAAGTTATGCTTGAGCAGGGATACATGTCCCAAATACTCCTGAGCTGACAACTTCCTCGAACAAACGACATTACACACTTGGCCTGAGCCTGAACCAGCTTGGTGTTCAAAACCACCTGGATCCTCTCATCCGAAGAGGTATGTTGACCAACGTGAACTTGAATTTGTCTTTTAAGAAGGGATAGGTGTTATAGCAGTAGCAAGAAAACTCCACCGCTCCCCGTTGTTTTGTGAGTTTGCCCCACTCATCCCTATTCATCCCGCCCTCTTACGGTTCTCAGCATACGTTTTCTGTTGCCTTACATTTGTGATTAGCCTGTATTGACACTGAATCTCGTGCTTATTGGCTTTTCTCTTACTCTGTGCATTTCGCTCGTTCGTGAGGCACCGTATCGATTCTTCCCCCTGTAATGACCAGTCTTGATTGATCGAATGTCAGCTTTGCTGTATAGCCTTTGGATATGCCCTGATGTGAATTATGCAGTCTTTTTGTACTCATGGACACCTGGTGGCCAGTTTGGACAGGACAGGACAGGATGCAGGGACGAAACAAGCATCCCCCTAACATGCGTCCCGTTTCGTGTGCCAGTAAGCGAAAAAGAGCCCCTCAGCACTGCGACTTGATAGAATATACTTGATTCGATAATAGTGAAAAAAACAGAAGCAAGTGCAAGACGAACAACACACTATCATAATGTAACGAGATTAGAGGCAGTCACTGAAGCTCAAGGAAATTCGAGAAACATGGCCAGCCAATGTTTGTCTAGGCTACGTCTAAATTCTTCCAGTTTCGCATGCTAACAGAGCAGAAGGAAGTTTATTCCAAACAGGCACAAACCGGGTTTGCGAAGAACCTGGCTCTTAAGTCCAGTTTAGATCTATGCTACTTCAATTTCATCCAACGGCCCCGCAAGTTGTTTGACGTAGCTGGTTCAAACAGATCGGTGGGCCTGAGACCACTGAAACCTTTCATGATTTTGAACGTTCTATTAAGTCACCTCTCATTCTGTGTCTTCTCAATGAGAACAAACCCAAGTTAGCTAACGAATCCCCAAGTTCAAGTTCAAGTAAGACTGAAAGGATAGTATTATCCTGTGAGTGTTCCTTCTTCGGCGGATCGTTGAACGGGGAGTTGGCGAACGTTGAAATACTGATGGACCTAAAACAAAGACCACATCACACCTTGTCCAACCAATTAATGCCCAGATATCCTGCCTTAGCAGTCACTGCTGGGCCGGTTACGTGAACTAAGAAAGAGAAAAATATAAACTCAGAAGGCAAAAAGAGAAAGTGGAAAGAGCTAAGCAAGTAGAATACCAAGATATTTGAGTCATTAAAAAAGAACTGAAAGGTGAAGGTGAGTCAGCTAGGAAAAGGGAAAGGTTTGCTGTTGCCACCCAAGTGCATCGAGCTGATGCGCAAAATCCTTAACAGTAGGTTCCCTAACCACGTTATCTGGAAGCGAATCCCAGGAATCTATAACTCGGCGCGACAGACGAGTTTCCGTCCTAATCCTAGCAGACCATGGTTTACGCAGTTTCAGTGGGTGACCGCAGAGATTAGGTAACGTAGCTGGACTAAATAGCCCTGACAAGTACGGGCCGATCTTACCCGTCAAAATACGATAGGTGAGAATCAGGTCCCACATATCCTTCGGTAGTGCATGATGTACATAGCTAAACTAAGCAAGCTTTCTGGATACATCTGTCCCCGTAAACCCTACACTAACCGCGTGCCCACTCGTAACACCCTCTCGAAGTCCATTTTGTCTCAGTTAAGACACGGTGGACAGGCCTGGATACAATATTCCAGATGGGGTCGGACGAATACCGAGAATAGCTTCACAAACAAAACAGCCGTTAAGATTACGAAAGAGCGGCGGATAAGCCACATCATACGAAACCCTCGACAAGCAGCCCTCTTCCAATTGTCGCCAGAATGAAGTGCTGATGCGTGTACGACTCCTAAATCAACCTGCTGAGTGACAACAGGGAGTTCACTACCGCCGACAACATATCGGGTGGGAGGATTAGCAGCTCCGATGCGGAGAACAGAGCAATTGGCCCTATTTATGGGCATCAACCATAAGGCAGACCATTCCTAGAACCTATCCAAGGCACCATAAATTGCCTCAGGACCCCCAGGGATATCCACAATATTCCAGAGCTTAAGGTTGTCAGCAAACATAAGTGATGACACTCCTAGCTCTCCCGCCAAGTCATTTACATAGATCGCAAACAACAATGGCCCCAATACCAAGCCGTGCGGGACGCCACTAAGGACAGGTTGCCTGAGCGAAAGGCTACGCCCCACCCGTACGCAGTTCCCTCCTCTCAAGAAAAGCAGACGCCCATTTAAGGGCGCGACCAGATATCCCGTAAGATCTCAACTTTAGTGAGAGCCGACGATGTGGAACAGTGTCAATAGCTTTCGAAAAGTCCACGAATAGCACGTCTACAGCGTGGCCACTGTCTACCGCTGCGGCCCAGCTTTCACGAGCTAGAAGTAGATTAGTCTGACATGAAAATCCATTGCGGAATCCATGTTGCGCAACATTGAGAAGGTTAAATCCATTCAGATGGTTCTCTACTGAATCCCTTATCAGCTTCTCAAACAACTTGACTACTACGTTTGTCAAACTGACAGGACAGTAGTTCGCGGGTAGAGCGCTGTCACCGCCCTTAAAATCGGACAGATGATTGCCTCCTTCCATTCCGAAGGTAGGATGCAGCTGTCCAGCGATATTGAAAACACGCATGTAAGAGGACCACTAAACTCAGCGGCAAATTCATGCAACAGTTTCGGATGAATTGAACCAAGACCGGAAGCTTTAGAAGGATTAATGCTTTGCAGTAGCTCGATGACAGAAGCTTCAGCTAAGCAAGAACCCTCTGGAACTCATGAAACCAATTCAACCTGTGGTAAAGAGATCGCTCGAGCAAAGACGCCAGTATACTGATCACTAAGGATACAAGCCTTGTTATAGTCAGTTTGTGCACGGATCCCATCTGCTCACAATAATGCTGGTATAGACAGTTTTGCTCCATTGCATCTTTTAACGTAAGCAAAAACTTCTTAGGATCAGCTGCAGCCGAGTCTGCTAAACCCAGCTCGAACTGAAGACGAACAGTCGTGAGATGTTGCTTGCATTTATTTCTAATCTCTTGATAACTATCATAAGTATGGCTGATGGAGCTGCTTGGTACGTTCGCCAGTATCTAGACCGTCTCTTGAGTAGATACTTGTCTATGGTATCTATCCATGGAGGCTGTGTCCGCAACCCTATTTTCCTCATGAGTGGAATATAGGGACTGAAAACCTCCGAAAGGTATGCCTTAAATTTATCCTAGGCTAACTGGACAGAGTCGGCCATCGAGATCTCACGGTTCAGAATCGAAGCCGTAGCTCGCCTCGCAATAAAGTCCGCCCGCCAAATATTCGGAAGTAATTCAACGGCAGTCTGTTGGTGCCGAACGCATATGTATGCGTGATCGTTGGACCCTAGAGGTGCACCGTACGAAAATTCAGTTACAGTTACCCGCGCTGGCCTCCAATCATTCATGTGGCCAGTCTTTGCACATTCTCAATACAAATAATACCTTTTTGCAGGTAGGGTGCAGAGTGTAAAAATGTTTTGTACCTGCGTTGTGCGTGTTCTCAATACCGTTAGTGAACGGAAGCAGTCGTGGGGTTGAAACAATAGGGTGTTAGAAGAGGATTGCTCGTATGTCGAACCGTCGAATGCGCCATGAGCGATCAATACGATTTTGACAGCTATGGTACAACAACCAAGCGGTAGTGGAGGATGCCATAGCTGACGTACGGGCAGTTTTTCAGTCAAATTATAAGGGTAGCGTGTGGGGTTACCAACCCGGCGGCCCGGGTTCGAATAATGGGTGCGCCGGCTTTTGTACTCGCTCTGGTGGCACATAGACTAGACTTAGTACGATACAATGAAGCTTGTAATGGTTCCTGTGCAAGGATAACATACCAAATTTAAGATTGTTAAGTTGTCCTACGCTTTAATATCCACAAGAAGGCTTCTCCGCATTCCAAAAGCATTCTTGCACTTTATTCAGATTCATATGGGACCGGAAGGATAGGAAACTTCCTTGAGTGTTTCTTCTTGAGCAGATCGTTGCGCCAGGAAACAATAAGGTGCTACGAGGTCTTGATGGACCTAAAACGACACACCTGAACGTCACCCTGGCCAAGCAATTAATATCTACGTTCCCTGCACTAGCAGTCCCCGCTGTGTAGGTCACGTGAAGTAAAGACGTAGAACGAAAACGGAAGATAAAGAGGAAGGAAAGTCATTTAAATGAAGTATAACACCAAAGAGTGAGGAGAATGACAGAATATGAACTCAAAGTTGGATAATGGATATGGTCAGGAGAAGGGAAAGGTTTCGTGATGCCACCCGAGAGCGTCTAACTGGCGTTCGAAACCCTTAACCGTAGGTTCACTGACTACACCTGGAAGCGAGTTCCAGCGCTCGATAACTCTACGCGATAACCGAGTTTCTGCCCTGATCCGGTCTGAACGCGGTTTGTGTAGCTTCATGAGATGACCGCGAAGACAAGTCAACCTAGTCGGGCTAAATAGCCAGCTCAAGTCCGGTCCAACATTCCCAGTTAAAATGCGGTAAGTAAGGATTAGGCCTCCTGGAAGCCGTCGGTAGTGCATTGAATACATACCCAAGCTAAGTAGACGCTCGGGGTACAATTGCCCCCGTAACCCCTCGAGCAAGTTGGTACCTACCCTCAAAACCCTCGCGAGCTCCATTTTGTCCCGAACAAGGCAGGGCGGGCAAGCGTGGACGCAGTAGTCCAGATGGGGCTGAACGAAAACTGGGAACAGCTTCACAAATATGTCGGCAGTTAAGACCCCGAAAGAACGGCGTATTAACCACAACATTCTGAAACCCATACTTGTGGCCTTCTTTCAGTCGTCACCAGAATGCATAGACGAAGAATGGACGACGCCTAGGTCTACCTTGTTGGAGACAAGGGGATTTCGACCCCATTGAAGGTGGGAAAATTGCTCCTATAAGAAGGACGGAACATAGCCTGACTAACGGGCATTAGTCAAAAAGTAGACCAGTCCGAGTCTGTTCAGGGCATGTTGAATGGTCCCAGAACCCCCCAGAGACATTTACAACATCCCATAGCTTAAGGTCATTAACAAACAATAGGAATGATACCAAAAGCACGGTCCATTGCCCGTGTGTGGTGACAGCACCACATAAGCAATGTGGTAATATATATATGTATATATGTATATATATATATATATATATATATATATATACCACACCGATGCACACGTCCGCCACTGAGATCGATCTTGAGCCATGGCTTCCAAGGTCTTCAACCAGCAAGTATCCGCATCTCTCGGACCCCAACCAGGTAGTCGATAACAACCGGCCGAGGCCTACTGTTCCGTCAGTTTTTTCATGCGACTTCTCCATGTTATAGGCTGTCCAACAGACCATCTCTTCCAGCCCATTCCAACAACCGCAAACAACGCCCGACGTGGATAATGCTGGACAGGCATGCCCAATACATGCCTCAACCACCGCAGTCCATGCAGTGAGACAAGATCTACGAGCGAGTGGTTTCCACCTCCCAAGACAGGCTGTCTAACTACCACATTGCTTATGTGTTGGTGCTACCACACACGGGCAATGGACCGCAGGCAGTAGTGCTCGAAGACGGATAGCCTGCGCAAGTCATCTTTACGAATGGGCCAGGTCTCGCAGTATGGAGACGAACTTCTCGGGGACACCATTCATTAGTAGGCGATGTCACAGTACTGTATGATTGACAGAATCGAAGGCTGCACGGATATCCAGGAACACAGAAATCGTTGGCCTCTGACACACATGGCGGAGCTCGAAGATCTGGCGAAGTGTGAAGATTTGATCGATGCAGCCGCGACCATGGCGAAACCCAGCTTGTTCTTCTCGTTGCAACGATTCGCGTGCTGGGGATAGCCTGCGAGTTCTTTGCCCCACCCCATCCCTCTTAGCCTCCCCCTCCAATCACGATCTCATTATTTAACCATATATATATTTTGCATAGTAATTTTTTTGAGGCATAGTAGCCGGCTGGTAGCTTACCGGAACGATGCCCATCCGTTACCGGTAGCTCAGCCGGCTTGCCCCCGTTGAATTCCTTTTTTCTCCTTTTTTCTGTGTATTGCGGCACAGTAGCTGAAGTGTTCCCCGCCTCTAGCAAACATGTGTGTGTGATAGCCTGCGAAGTATGATGGACACCAGCAACTTGCAAACGACGGGGACTAAACTTATTCCTCTGTAGTTGGAGCAGATTGTGCGAAGACTGTTTGAAGAAAGGGACGACTATCGATTCACCCCAAGATGACGGAACTTCCTCTTTCGACCAAATTTTCGAGAAAAAAGCGGTGAGTTCTCAAACCAGCGAAGCTGCGACCCACACGTACACAATGCTCTCTTCCATGCAATAATGCAGATACCCAGTAAAGGGCGCGGCCAGATACGCTGTAGGAGCTCAGCTTTTGTGATAGGCTCAAGTAGGGTACCTTATCAAATGCTTTCAAGAAGTCGACGAGAAGTACATCCACTAGGTAGCCATTGTCCACTGCCTGGCCCAAGCTACACGAGCGATCAAGAAATTCGTCAGACACAAAAACCCCTTCCGGAATTTATGTTGTGCACTACTGAGTAGATCAAATCTATTCAGGTGACCTTCCATCGAATCTTGCCAGCTTTTCAAGCAGTTTTTAGCACGACGTTAGTCAAAATGGCTGGCCTATATTTGGCTGAGAGTCCTGTCGCTATTTCTGAAGAAAGGACAGATGACAGCTTCCTTACATTCGGAAGGTAATGTACAACTGTCAAGTGACTTCTGAAACACCCTCGTCAGCGGTCCACATAGTTCCACCGCCAATACATGCAGAAGCTTCGGGTGAATTGAATGAGGTCCAGCTGCCTTAGAAGGATTCAGTTCTTGCAGCAACCTAAGGATTTGCGTTTCCGCCACAGTAAATTCAGCTAATAAGAACCCTCAGGTATTCTGGGGACAAGTTCAACGCTAGTCAACGCGGCCTCACGTACAAAAACCCCTGCATAATTCTTAGCAAAGTACACGAGCCTAGTCCGAGTCCGCATACGTATGAGTTCCATCATCCTGCTTCAAGGTTGGAATTACCGGATTTGAAACACAGCGTCTCTCAACATAAGCGAAGAACCTTTAGATTTTCCGAAGCTCCATCAGCCAATTCCTATTCCTACAACAGCCGAGCTTTCCTCAAGTGTTGTTTACATCTATTTCTAGACTCGCGGTACCCACCATAGGTGCTAGTTGATGGAGCCTCCAGCACCTAGAACGCTTCTGGAGCAGGTACTTGCCAGTGGTATTCATCCATGGGGGCCGTGGACGTGTCTCTTTCCCCTCACAAGCGGGATGTAGGGAGTAGACACTTCTGTGAGAAGACTTAAATTTATCCCAGGCCGCCTGAACCATATCGGCCACCGAGATTTCGCAACGCAACCCAGAAGTCTTGATATGCATTGCCTGATAGCTAGCACGTCATGTGTTTGGATATGGCTCAACGACGCTCTGGTAACGTCTGGGCAGAGCACACCTGAATGATAAACATACATGGTCACTGGCACCTAAGGGAGAGCTGTAAGTGATGTCACCTACGAAAAAAACTAGATCCAAAATAGACGGTACTTGGGCGTCCATGTACCTAGTGGGGAGGCCCACGAACTGATGCAACGGTACTCGTAGCGTAAGCTCAAGATCTGCACCGAAAGTACCTTCCGCCGAGTTGCAAGAAAGATCTGCCCAGCAAAGTTCCGGTAGATTGAATTCCCCCAGTATCAAACACGTTTGCGGATTGGGAGCGAATCAAGTTTAACACCCCTTTGGACGTACTCCCAGGGCTTCTATACACAATTACAACTGTAAATTGGGCCGAAGAAGTGCTAATCACTACCGACAGTTTATCTGCCGACTGAAATCCGCAAAACGTCAAGTCCACAGCTAACGTAAAGCGCAACGCCCCCGTCTTGTCGGCCAACGAAGCGATCACATCTAAATAGCGCGTAGCCAGGCAGAAATACTTCACCGTCCGTGATATCCTGAGACAACCAGGTTTCAGTGAATGCGAGTATATCGGAATGAGACCCATCTACAAGCAGACCTATCTCGGACATCTCATTCCTTAGGCTGCGCACATTGCTTAGCACTATCTGAAGGTACTCGTAATGTCCAGCTCTGGGTCGTGTGTTACCAGGACTGGCACTGGTAGGGCGGAAAAAGACCGCCAAATGACCACCCGAAAACCTACCAACTGGAGACGTTGCTCACCGGCGGCTCGTCTAGTTTTGATGTCCTTAATGGCCTCTTTTAGCTTCAGTCTATTCGCTAGCGGGAGGTCTGGCTGAACACTAGCATTAGTACCCTACAGTTTGAAATCAAACGGCAACAGCGCGTTGCGTTCCTCTGGGGTGGATAGGACTACACGAAGTGTCCGGGAGAAAGTAAGAATTTCCTAGAAAATCCACAATTTTAGCGATTAATCGATTATTAACGATTATCGCATCGATTTCATACGTTCTGGAATGTTTTAGTTTCTGCACATGATTAAAATCCACCTGACACCTCGGCAAAAGCTATAGGGAACCATTAACCTTGGTAGCTGACCTTCCAATTCTAGAAGTCGAAGGTCAGTAAGAGACCAATACATAGAACCAAGAGCTGCGGTAGTTGTAGCGTTTCATTGTTCATTGGTGTGTAGAGAGCAGAAGGGGAGACCTTTGTCAGCTCCGCCGATTCCGATTCAGTGCAGGTTTGACGCAACTGGCTGCGAAGCGGTATTCCTCTGGGGAGTTGCAGTAGGAGTAGCAGAGCTCGGCGGTACTCATCAGATGGCAGTCAAATAGCCGTTTGAAACTTTCCTCTGTTGGTGCATCATAAATGATCTCTGGTAGGCTCGTCCAATCATTCACTACACGAACTGATAGGGTAGCCTCTTGACGGACGTGAAGTATTCGGCTCTTGTACAATTTCAACTTGTGGACTCGTGTCGAGCCGTCCACATTGAGCCGAAAGTGCTTTTGTACCTCACTCCCAATTTCGCCTCTTAGGATCCGTCTGTTGTAGATAAGATCTCCACGGCGCCGACGATAATCCATTGGGAACATGTTCAGCTTTTTGAGTTGAAGATGGTAGGCAAGACCACAAAGCTCCATGACGGATTTCGAGCCACGCCTCTGAACTCTTTCTAGCAAGCCGCATTCAGATTTTAAGAGAGGAAAGGTAGCTGGAAGCCCATACTCCAATATCGGGCGGATATGTGATGTGAACAGAGTTCTGAAAATTGCCGGAGTGATACGGGAGAACGACCTCCGTAGAGCACCCAGCATCCTGTTTGCGGCCGTGACATTTTTCAAGGTGTCTTGGGAAGTTTTAAGGTTATATGACACGATAAGCCCCAGATTCTTCTCGTGGAGAACATTCTTGAGAAGATATCCACCTATGTGGTATACACCGAATGAATCCGGGTGACCAATCGGAAGAACAGCACATTTGTTGTAGTTAACGGGTAGTTGCCACTTGACGGACCAGTCGCGCAGCTGGTCCTGCGCCGTTTGGAGTCTGTCCGCGTACTCAAGACAATCTACTTCTGACCATAGCTTGAGATCATCAGCGTAGACTAAGCAGTCGGCCTGAAGAGCTGCAGGGAGGTCATTAACGTACAGCTTGAAAAGTTCCGGCCCACGGACAGAGCCTTGTGGGTCTCCGCTAGTCATAGATACAGAGCCCGACAGCGTTTGGTTCACCTTCACTTGAAGAGTATGATCTCTCAAAAAGTCCACAACCAATGCAAGGACGCTCCCGGTGACGCTAATTCTTTGGGGTTTGAGCAGAAGTCGTTTGTGTGGGTCTTTGTCAAAGGCTTTGCTAAGTTAATGTAGATAACATCTAAGTGTCTCCGGTCGTCTACCGCTTTGACCCATGCTTCCCTGGCAACAAGGAGGTTAGAGATGCACGAACGAGCCCTGTGGAATCCGTGCTGAGCGGGGGAGATTGCGCACAGGCTTTCAAGTAGGTTTGGAGGGCGCGCTTGACGATCCTTTTCATGAGCTTGCAAAGCACAGACGTCAGGCATATCGGTCGATAGTTTGCAGGATGGTGCCGGTTCCCATCTTTGTACTTAGGCATTACAATCCCTACTTTCCAGTCAGGTGGAAGGCGCTCCTCTGTAAGAGAACGCCGGAAAACTTGATGTATCGGATCAGCAATGTATTCTGCTACCATCTTGAGGAATGACGGGTGAAGTCTATCAGGTTCCGGTGCGGAGTTAAGGTTCAGTTCAAGAAGGAGTCTCTTGATTATCTCGGGATTGATTTCGACTTGCTCGAGAGGAGGATAATGCATTGCCCGATCGTCAGTGGGTAGTGACGGTTCCACGAAGTAGACCGAGGTGTACTGCGAGGCTAGTAGTTGAGCCTTCTCGTCATCTTCGTAGAGCACTGTGTCCTCTTCCTGGCAGGATAGAGCAGGGATACCACTGATAGCCTTGATGTTTCGTTTCAGGTACGGGAACAGCTTCTTTGGGCAGGTTCGTGATTGCATGACTAGGCTATGTTCGTATTGTGTTCGGTGCCGGCGCTTCCTTAGAGTGCACAGATTTCTCATCACTTTGTACTTCGAGTACTCTGACATTACCTGTGTTGACTTGAATATGTTCCACAGTTTGCGTCGTCTGTTCATCGGGGATCTCATCCCTCGGTCGATCCAGGGGGCCTTTGGGGAAAGGCCTGCCCTTGGTGATAGGAACAAGTTTTGCGATGACCGACATCATCTTCGAGCGGAGTAAGTTCCATGCTTCATCAAGGTTCAGGGATTGTGGAATGGTCCAGTCTGCGGTGCTTGTCACTTCTTGTAACCTGGATGGGACAACACACCAGAAGTTGCGACGGCGTGTCCCCTGATCATGTATGGCAAGGCGACATGACCAAAAGCAGATTGCAGAGTGATCGCTTCGGCCGAGTGGTTGTAGAAGCTTCAGACCATGGACATCAGAGAGCGCTGGCCGGAGGACGAGATCCAGTATGTTTGGTGTTTGACCCGGTACCATCCGTGTTGGCGCTGAGATATGCTGGATCAGGTTGCATTTGTGAATAACGTCGAGGAAGCTAGCCGCGAAGGAATCTTGGTAAAGATCACAATTAAGGAGGTTCTAGTCGACACTGGGTGCACTGACATCGCCCATTAGCAGTCAGTTCCTTCCTGGACCATTGATTTTTACTGACTGTAATAGACGGACGCCTGAGCTCAGTGGAGCTCTGTAAGCCACACCGACGGTGTGAAGCTGAGAGCCGTCATGAATTCGGCACCACAGTATCTCTGGGGCTTCGTCATTGTCGCAGAGAGCTTCGATAAGGTGTACCTTGAGACAGGACCTCGAGTAGAGAATTACTCCACTCCACTGGAGCGATCTGCTCGAGGAAGTTGATATGCTAATCTAGGTGAAAGCCAGTAAATCTGGCTGATGCTCAGTAATGAGAAGAGGAATCTCATCGAGCTTATTTTTAAGGCTGCGTACATTGACAAACATCACTCGCAGACCGCTATTTAGACATGGGGGCTAGGTAGCAGAAGGATTGGCCTCCAGCAAGTTTTCTGAACAACGCGAAAATCCACAATGATTGTGGAGATCCGTTTCGCCGTTCGATCGGCGAGTTCGAAGTTCGTTGACGGCTTGTCTCATTCTGACTCTATCTTCTGGAGAAAGGTCTATCAGAACAAAGATTTCTCCTCTGAGATGCGAGGTACGCCCGAGGATGCGGCGACATTCATCCTCATCCTGACAGACGACTTTTAGCGGGCGAGTCTTGGATGGATCATCCTGCTTTCTACCTATACGGAAAGAAGAGACGATGTCGATAACTTGCTCGTCTTCATCGAATAGGATGGATACCATCCGCTTCAAAAAGAAGTCTGGTCGTCAAGAATCCTTTCAGCTGATGATTCTTTGTCGGATTCAGGAGCATTCGTAAGTATAAGGCAACACTCACGAGGTGCTCCGTTTCCTCCTGTGAGACGGCTTTTGTGGGACTGGCTTTTCTTTAATGAGCCGTTCAAGTTGGGTAACTGTCAATAATGAGCTCTAGTTGCGTTGGGTTACATTTTGCATTGGGCCTTGAAACTGCTTTCTCATCTCTCTTTTGACCGGATTCATCGTGGATGTTTCTGCAGCGTTTATGCCTGCCACAGCAGCATAGGTCCTCGCCTTTATTTTTGGCTTAGTTGCATCCAACTGGTCTTTGTAGACACTACGCTGCGTTAGTAGTGCACCCTATGTGGAAGAGGTGATCCGGCTTCGACTTTGATCTGGATTACCAAGACCGACAGGCAACAGTGTTCCCACCAACATGGTGGAGAAGGCACGGCTTCTCTTCCCCTTGGGCGTAGAGTAGCCAGACCCGGGAAGGCACACAGATGAAACAGGAGTTTCGCATTTAGCTAGATAGAGCTTGTGCAGGAGCAGTAGGTATGCTGACGGGGCGTAACCTTATCAGAAGTTTTTTGTCGCTAACCACTGCTAGACACTGGTCGCAGTGAAAGCTTATGTCCTTGGAGACAGTATGCTTTAGACAGTGGTAGAGATCTTGACAAATGTTACAGCAAATTATGTGCATCCATCTGTCGCAGAGTGCGCACTGGACGGCCTTTGAACGTGCGGTGACACTCTTCCCGCAGTCCACGCACTTAGATGTCATATCATCCAAAAAAATTTAACTATAGTCAAATTTCGTTAAAGTGTCAATGCAGACACTTTTCTTCACGAGAACGTCACCTAAAAGACTCGAAAGTATGGCAGTGGCTAACTTTTGTAAGGAAAAATAGTCTAACGGGGGCGTTGCGTTTGGGTACATTGGAACATTGTGTTTAATGGGAATAAAAGCTCGAGCTTTACCTGACCCATAGGGTAAAAAGAGTTCAGGTCGAGTCTAATGAAAGGCCAAGCAACCTTATAGCGGGTTGGACTCGCGTGTTAGCGGTATCTTCATCGGGCTTATGCGGCATTTAAAGAGAATGCACGCCGGCTCAAAGCGTGACATCCCACCACGCCCTTCGAAACGGATATGGAAAGGGATTAGATGGAAGAAAAAAGGAAAAAACACCAAGTAGGCAGTTATATCAGGGAATATCGCGGTGTAGCTCGGCCAGATGACAGTCCAGGCTGGTCATAAAATCCGCCTCAGTGGGTGCCAAGACTAAATCGGCAGGCACAGCATCCCACGGTCGACAGATTCGCAAAAGGTAGTAGTGTCGTCTGCAGTTCAGCCGACTGTGCTGATGTGTGAGACTCAGTGAGTGGCCACGTAGGTGGGAGCATGATTGGTACAGTGTGAGTAGGTGGCGACAGGGATGCCTAAGGTTGGAAAAAATCATAAATACAAGGATCAGGTGGCCCGTAGACGTCGGTACTTAAGCGAGGCCCAAGCAGTGAAGTCGTGGATAATCTAGGTGCTTGAGACCACGGACCAGTTTTGTTGCTCGACGTTGTGGGGCTTCGAGCATACGTTGGTCCTTCAACAATCAGAGGCTCCAAGCCTGAATAGCAAACTCTAAGTGAGGTCGAAGAAAAGCGTTGAGGAGGAGGCGGAAATTGCTAGAGTCAAATTGACCTAAGGCTCATTTCAGCAATCCCACCATGCGGTTAGCAGAAGCAGCTGTTTTCCGGCAGGAAGCGGATACGGAAAGATTCGTCTGGGTAATGATACCCAAGTCTCTATCGGCTGAAGAGATTTGGAGGATAGATGCTCCCAGGTAATATATGGGAGAAAAAGCGGAAGGGCGAGTAGAAAGGACGCGACATTTCGAAGAGTTATACGGAAGTTTGTTCCTATGGACTACTGATGTAGACGGTCGAGATCCGTTGGAGTGCGTGGGCATGGTCCGGAAGGTTAATTGTGCGCCATAGCTTCGCGCCATCCGCATATATCGGCGAAGACTCCACTTGAGGTGTGACGTCATCAATGAAGGCTAGGAAGAGATGCGGTCTGAGAACTCCGCTTGTGGCAAGGATGCGGGTAGACAGCGCTCCGTCGATGCGTACTTGGATGGTAAGGTTTTGAAGGTAGTTCCGGATCCAGTAAATAAAGGCCCCTGAAGCGCCGTAAGACAACAGTTTCTGTAGTAGAAGGTTGTGGTCGACCTTGTCGAAGATGTTAGCAAAATCCAGGAATATAACATGCGTTTCTAGGCCAGAGTCGGCAGTAGTCGTCCAGCTATCCCTGGCAAGTAGCAGGTTACTCAGGCACGACCGTTGCCGCCGGAAGCCGTGCTGGCAGTCGGAGAGCAGTTTCTGGGCTTCCATATGTTCCATCAAAGCGTCTGCGACGACCGATTCCATCATTTTGAAAATCGTAGAGAGAGTTATCGGTCGGTAATTGGCCGGGTCTTTGCGAGTACCACCTTGGTAGATTGGTGTAATAGTCCCATATTTCCAATCATTGGGAACTTTGCCTCGCGAAAAGAAGTGGGTGAACAGCTCCGCTAGGGGTAAAGCTAAAGCTGCAGCGCACGCTCACAAGAACTTTGGGTGGAAATCATCAGCGCCACGAGAGGCCGTTAGCCGCAGGGAATTGAGTTTCGCCAGGACCTTCTCCGGAGTGAAATGAACAGTCGTCAGGGAAGTTGGAGGTGAGACTGAAGAAGGTACTATCGTTGTATGCATTGATGAAACGGAGAATTTAGATGCGTACTGCTGGCACAGGACTTCTGCTGCCTCGTCCGCTGACTTCGTGAGCCCTGCAGGGGTCGTCAGTGCGGTGACACCGTGCTTGACTTGTCGAAGACTGTTGACGTGACTATACAAGGCTTTGGGATTGAATGAAAATTTACGCATGTGACGCTGATGCGCATTCTCATCTTCTCGTACAAGATGGATGCATTGGTTACGGATCGATCAGTAGTATTCCCACTGAGTAACCGTTGGATGGGAGCGATAATTTCTCCATGCCGTGTCCCTGGAAGCAATCCACTTTCGTGTACGACTCCGGATGAGTGCTGGGCGTCTCTTCCCTATGGAAACTTGTTTGCAGGTCGTCGTAGTGGAGCAGAGTTCACGTAGGGTAAGGCAAAAGCTTGACCACACGCTGTCGGGACTCGATTGGGATTCGAGTGACTAGCTGTTAGCGGAAATGAGAAGGTTCAACTTTCCGTAATCAGTCCAACGTTTGTTATAAGTTGGCGTGCTGACGGGTTTTTCGGCGAAGCATATAAAATCGAAACGGAGGACGCAGCGGTTGCTAAGCCCCAAAGGGGCACCATACTTTACGTGCTCAACCATCAGTTCTTCGTTAGTGAGGACGAGATCTAGCAGGGATGATTGGTTGTTGGATCGGAATCTGGTCGGCTGGTACGTGCGGTTGTACAACGGGGCCGTGTGAAGATCAATGAGGCCTGATGCAAAGGAGTAAGTAGACGGGGCAGGCTGAAAGCTCCCATGGTAAGAAAGTGTGTGCGCTTGTGGGATAACATAAGGTGGACGTCGTGCAGTAGTGCGTCCTCGAGGGAGTTGTTAGGGGGATGGTAAATGATACCGACAGCTGGAGTGTTTGGCGGTTAGTACGACCTCGCATTACATGGTGTCTGGAGACTGGAGGGCAGTGTTTGTTAATATGCTGCAACTGAGGGAGATGTCATAGTACAGTGCGACACCGCCACCTGGGGTTTTCACGGTCAGAGCGGAGAACTGACATGTGAGGAAGTTGGATTTCACAGTCGGTTATGTCGTCGGAGAGCCACGTTTCCGTTATGGCTTTTAGGTCTGCTGGCGTTGTAAGAAGTCGGGATTGGAGCTCCGGAAGTTTAAACATGAGGCCCTGCGCGTTCGTGTAGATACAAGCGAGGCCCGTTTGAGTGATGAGCGCGGGAGTAACTAGAGTGCAGCTGGTCAACAGATGACCGGCAGTGCACCTTTTCTTGGTTTAGAGGAGTGGAGCCGCTAAGGTTAATAGTTGGGGGAGCAAGGTGTGGGTCGTCGGAGCACAAATGGGTGCTGGCGCCTGGGTCGTTGAAAGAGTGAAGGTTGGAATGTGCAGGTGAGTAGATTACTCCAGGCAATGAGGCAGTTGGTTCGGTGATGGACCGTCTGAGGACGGTTTGGTCAGTGTGTCGGTACCTAGGGGCTGCTGCTGCTAGGGGTCTGTGGGAAGCTGTGCGCCTCGGTATAGAGTGCCCATCAAAACGCAGACGGATATCTGGTAGTGCTCGTCTTTTATTAGTATTCCAAATGGTGTATGCATCGGTTGCCATGCTAGTGGTGAGGAATGTCACTTTCAGGAGATGGGGGCTGTTCCAGTATAACTAGCTGGACGATGGAGGCGGTGGACGTCCGTTATGATTACGTTGACAATATTTAGTGTCTGCTAAAAGGAACCGCCATTGATTACAGTCATGCTGTTGTCGTTGTTGTAAGTTTGCATCAAGGGCATGCAGTTCTGGAACGCCATGCACTGTGGTGGACCATGATTGAGTGGGTAGCGTCAGCTGCTGCCTGCGCGCAGTCCGCTTAGTCCAACGGATGTGGGGAAAGATACGAATTTAGCAAATGCCGAGAGACGCGTTGTTTCGGAGTAGGTGTGCTGACAACGGGACATCCTCCATAGCCGGGCCTGGCTGCAAGTCAACATGTAAAAGTCTCGGCTTACCGGCGCTCGGAGATGAAGGGTGGCGAGTCAGTCTGGTGAGACTAATGGGTTTTGTTTCAGGGATGTTTAACGCGATACAGATTGACCTCCACATAGTGGAATCATGAGAATGTCGACTCTTAAGTTGCGGGTCATTGGACTCGGGCACGTTTGTATATATGACAGAATTAGGAATAGGGCAACTGGTTATTCGGATAGACGAAGGCGGGTGTGTAGCGGTAGCAACCTTACTTGATGGGAGGGCCTGACAGAAGTGTTGGGCGTCAGCGAGTGTTGGACAATCACCAGTTGGTAACGGTGAGACGATACGTGATTCAGGACGGTTGGGAGGTTGCTGTCGTCGTTTGGCTACGCCGTCGACTTTCCGCAGTAGGCTCTGTATCTGTTCTTCCAAATTAAACAAGCGCACTTCTGAGCGGGTATTGTTGCTAGCGACTCGACGAATCGTGGTGACCGGGGCGACTGTGTCTGTGACTGCGTGTTACGTGGTGTGGAGGGCGGGTTAGTAGGAGACGAGATTACATAACCAAGCATAGGGCAAGTTGAGGAGGAAAGGTCGCTAGGAATATCGACCCCGTAATTCCCAATCCAGGGAACGAATAGAGGGCAAATGTACCTCAGGACCGTCTGTGGATGCGAACGATAGAATTTGATGTCAGTTGCATAGAGCAATTTGTCAAAGGGAGCGTGAACACGGTGAAGACAGATCGAGCATGTGACGGCTTTAGGACGAGGTCATACACGCTGAGTGCAAATCAAACGGTTGTTCAGTGCCCGCATGGGCGTATTGAGCAAGCCCGAAACTATCAGTAGTCAAACGGATGACATAAATACCTGCAAATAAACGGTTAAATACCTGTCTCGGGAGAACAGGAAGCACAAGTCACTATCCGCAGATTCTCGCTGTCCGCAGATTCTGCTGCCCGGTAGTCGCAGACCTAGCAGGGTACTTCAAAGATGGCGACGTTTGTTGTTTGATCGGACGGGAGTGAAACAATTGACCTCTGACATTGCAATCTGGTGCATCCTAATAACTTTGTTTTAGTGTGCTAAAAAGCTATCAACCGTTTGCCGCCGATTCGAAAGCTCCGCAATACGGTTAAGGAAAGGGCTTATTTTTGTCATGGCGGGAAAGGGTTTTTGCTACCGTTGTCCTCGGTAACATTTAAGTTCGCTTGAGTGGCTGCAGAGTATACTCTTAATTTTGGCGGTATTAGGTGCGGGGAAAAAGAAAATAATGCTATGTGGATTTGCTTCATGAAAACGGTTATAATAACTTAAAGTTCAAGTTCAAGTTCAAGCGGGACTGGAACGATAGGATAGATCCCGTGAGTGTTCCTTCTTCGGCGGGTCGTTGAACCAGGAGTTGGCGAACTTTGAAATACTGATGGACCTAAAACAAAGACCGCGTCACACCCTGTCCAACCAATTAACGCCCACGTATCCTGCCCTAGCAGTCCCTGCTGGATCGGTTACGTGAAGTAAGAAAGAGAAAAAAGTAAACGCAGGAGGCAAAAGAGAAAGTGGTAAGAGCTAAGCAAATGGAATACCAAGATATTTGAGTCAATAAAAAAGAACTGAAAAATGAAGGTGAGTCAGCTAGGAAAAAGGAAAGGTTTGCTGTTGCCACCCAAGAGCATCGAGCTGGCGCGCAAAACCCTTAACCGTAGGTTCCCTAACCACGTGATCTGGAAGAGAATTCCAGCGATCTATAACTCGGCGCGATAGAAGAGTTTTCGTCCTAATCCTATCAGACCGTGGTTTATGCAGTTTCAGTGGGTGACCGCGGAGACTAGGTAACGTAGCAGGACTAAAAAGCCCTGACAAGTCCGGGCCAATCTTACCCGTCAAAATACGATAAGTAAGAATCAGGTCCCCTCTTATCCTTCGGTAGTGCATGGAGTACATCCCCAAACTGAGCAAGCGTTCAGGATACGTCTGTCCACGTAGACCCTGCACTAACCGAGTGCTCACTCGTAACACCCTCTCCAAGTCCATTTTGTCTCGGTTAAGACATGGTGGACAAGCCTGAATACAATATTCCAGGTGGGGTCGGACGAATGTCGAAAATAGCTTCACAAACAACTTGGCCGTTAAGATTCCGAAAGAGCGGCGGATAAACCACATCATACGAAACCCTCGACAAGCAGCCTTCTTCCAGTTGTCTCCAGAATGAAGTGCTGATGCGTGTACGACTCCTAAATCAACCTGCTGAGTGACAACAGGGAGTTCACCACCGCCGAGAACATATCGGGTGGGAGGATTAGCAGCTCCGATTCGGAGAACAGAGCACTTGGCCCTGTTTATGGGCATCAACCATAAGATAGACCATTCCCAGAGTCTATCCAAGGCACGCTGAATTGCCTCAGGACCCCCCGGGATATCCACAATATTCCAGAGCTTAAGGTCGTCAGCAAACATTAATGATGACACCCCTAACTCTCCCGGCAAGTCATTTACATAGATCGCGAACAACAATGGCCCCAATACCGAGCCCTGCGGAACGCCACTAAGGACAGCTTGCCTGAGCGAAAGGCTACGCCCCACCCGTACGCACTGTTCCCTCCCCTCAAGGAAGGCAGACACCCATTGAAGGGCGCGACCAGATATCCCGTAGGATCTCAACTTTAGTGAGAGCCGAAGATGTGGAACAGTGACAAAAGCTTTCGAAAAATCTACGAATAGCACGTCTACAGCGTGGCCACTGTCTACCGCTTCGGCCCAGCTTTCACGAGCTACAAGTAAATTAGTCTGACATGAAAATCCTTTACGGAATCCATGTTGTGCAACACTGAGAAGGTTGAATCGATTCAGGTGGTTCTCCACTGAATCCCTTATCAGCTTCTCGAACAATTTGACTACTACGTTTGTCAAACTGACAGGCCGGTAGTTCGCGGGTAGAGCGCTGTCACCGCCCTTAAAAATCGGACAGATGATTGCCTCCTTCCATTCCGAAGGTAGGCTGCAGCTGTCCAGCGATATTGAAAATACGCACGTGAGCGGACCACTCAGCTCAGTGGCCAGTTCATGCAACAGCTTCGGATAAATTGAATCAGGACCGGAAGCTTTAGAGGGATTAATGCCTTGCAGTAGCTCGAAGACCTGAGTCTCCGTTATGCTAAATTCAGCTAAGCAAGAATCCTCTGGAACTCTTGAAACCAATTCAACCTGCGGTAAAGAGGTCTCCCGAGCAAAGACCGCAGTATACTGATCACTCAGTATACAAGCCTTGTCATAGTCAGTTTGCGCAGGGGTCCCGTCTGCTCGCAATAAAGCTGGTATAGACAATTTTGCCCCGCTGCGTCTTTTAACGTAAGCAAAAAACTTCTTGGGATTAGCTGCGGCCGAGTCCGCTAAACCCTGCTCGTATTGGAGACGAGCAGTTCTGAGATGTTGCTTACATTTATTCCTATTCTCTCGATAACTATCATAGGTACTGGCTGATGGAGCTGCTTGGTAGGTTCGCCAGCATCTATACCGTTTCTTGAGTAGGTACTTGCCTGTGGTATCTATCCATGGAGGCTGTGCCCTTAACCCTCTTTTCCTAATGAGTGGAATATAGGGTTCGGAAACCTCCGTAAGGTATGCCTTAAATTTATCCCAGGCTAACTGGACAGAGTCAGCCATCGAAATCTCACAGTTAAGAACTGAAGCCTTAGTTCGCATTGCACTAAAGTCCGTCCGCCAAATATTCGGAAGTAATTCAACAGCAGTCTCTTGGTGCCTTGAAAGAGCACATCGAAAGGATATGCATACGTGATCGCTGGACCCTAGAGGTGCACCGCATGAAACGTCAGTCACGAAGTCCATGGACTTAGCGAAAACCAAATCCAAAGTAGATGGCATTTGGTTGTCCATATACCTAGTGGGAAAGTCAACGAACTGGTGCAAAGGCACTTGGAGAGTCAGTTCAAGGAAGTCTGCACCGAATGTTCCTGATGCCGAATTGCAGGAAAGATCGGCCCAACAGACTGCCGGGAGGTTGAAATCCCCTAGAACTAAACACTTATTCGCAGACTGAGTGCGAATAAAGTCAAGTATACCCCTGGAGGAACTTCCAGGACTTCTGTATACCACTATAACTGTAAACTGGGCAGAGGAAGTGCACAAAACAGCCGATAGGGCTTCAACAGTCTGATCCGACGACTGGAATGTGCAAGTCCTCAACACATCTAAGTTACAGCTCACATACAGTACAACGCCTCCGCCTTGGCGACCAACGGAGCGATCAGTTCTAAGCAGCGCGTAGCCAGGTAAATATACCTCACCGTCCGTGATATCCGGAGACAACCACGTCTCAGTGAAAGCAAGTATGTCGGGACGAGATTTGTCTACAAGTAGACCCAACTCGTGCACCTTGTTCCTTAGGCTACGCACATTGCTAAGTACTACCTCAAGGAAGTCGGCACGACCATCCCTGGGTCGTGCGCCATCAGGATTGGTTCTGATAGGGCGGAAAGTAATTTCCGGCTGACCACCTGAAAACCCACCAGACGGAGGCCTTGTTCACCAGCCGCCCGTCTAGTTTTGAGGTCTTTGATAGCCTCCTTTAACTTCAACCTATCTGCCAGTGGGAGGTCCGGCTGAACGCTGACACCACTACCCTTAAGTTTGAATGCAAATCGCAGTAACGATTTGCGTTCCTCCTGTAGTGATGACTACAGGCGTAGTTGAAGTTCACAGCATAATGGAAAGCAGGCAAATACTAAATAAAAGGGTTGTGTAAACGGCTGCTTTATGGAGCAAATAAGTGTTAATACAATTATTCCATGTATGTAAAATTTATGCTTGCTGTAAGTTACTTGCTTGGATAAGTGGTATACATATCTCTTATATGATTATTGTATTTTTTGTATTTTTTAAAATCGCGATGACTGAAAGCGAAATTTACAACTAATATATCTTAGCAGCTACAATTTTTTGAACATACTTTAGCACAAAGCGACCTATATACATCTCTTTCAAATCCAGTTATGAAAGCATCACCATCTAGCCTGGTGTACCGGAAAACCAAGTCCCCCCAGGCCGATTTCTCATGTCATAAATTAGCCACTCTCTACGGTTAACGAAATGCTGTAAATTTGGTAAATTAATTGGACCAAGAAATTTCCACACCCTTATGTCCAATATTGCACAGTGAGCGCATTGCAATGCTAGAAGTCACCTGTTAAGTCGCCAGTTTTCATGGATGCTGTATTTAACTAATTCGCAGTCTTGGAAGTCCGTTAAAAATATTGGATTTCCGCAACTTATACCGTAAAAGTTCTCTTTGGTGACAAGCTGGTTGGCACTTGCGTCAGTTTATAGTCCGTGGGTTATCTCTAATGCGTCTTTTTGGCGTCCTGTCTATATATTGTTAAACGCAAAACAGAACACAGACGAGAGGTGAAGCAAAACGGTTTTGAAATGGATACAAACTGGTGTCCACTCAACCAGCTTGGCACGTTGTGTGGCAAAATTGCTAATATCCAACTGGTGTTACTATGCGTCTACGTATCGTTGGTAAAACATCCAAGTGTTTAATGCATGCAGCTATATTTGCCTTAAATATGCGTAACAGTAATGCAATATTGGTAACCAAAGTAGCAATTCTTTACTACAAGGTATAAAAGATAAGCATACCGTTTCTGAGCCCATTTACTGCAAATTCCTGCCGTCCACTTTCAGTTTGTTCCTGGACTATTTACTTGTTCTCCTATTGTGCCGATATTTTTAGCCTCGGAATTTTAATGTGAATCGCATTATTAGTATAATGAAATAAGTAACACTTGGAGTTTGTGAGTTTCATAGCAGTGGATACACCATAGTAGACATTGTAGTGACCATGACATTTTACCCCATCAAACATCACATTCAGACTTGTGCACATTTTGTTTTACTTTGCACCCATCCCAAGCTTATATATACTGGACTGCAAT
>OX104063.1:230678226-230694609 GCA_944474145.2 Dicrocoelium dendriticum
TACAATGTCTACTATGGTGTATCCACTGCTATGAAACTCACAAACTCCAAGTGTTACTTATTTCATTATACTAATAATGCGATTCACATTAAAATTCCGAGGCTAAAAATATCGGCACAAAAGGAGAACAAGTAAATAGTCCAGGAACAAACTAAAAGTGGACGGCAGGAATTTGCAGTAAATGGGCTCAGAAACGGTATGCTTATCTTTTATACCTTGTAGTAAAGAATTGCTACTTTGGTTACCAATATTGCATTACTGTTACGCATATTTAAGGCAAATATAGCTGCATGCATTAAACACTTGGATGTTTTACCAACGATACGTAGACGCATAGTAACGCCAGTTGGATATTAGCAATTTTGCCACACAACGTGCCAAGCTGATTGAGTGGACACCAGTTTGTATCCATTTCAAAACCGTTTTGCTTCACCTCTCGTCTGTGTTCTGTTTTGCGTTTAACAATATATAGACAGGACGCCAAAAAGACGCATTAGAGATAACCCACGGACTATAAACTGACGCAAGTGCCAACCAGCTTGTCACCAAAGAGAACTTTTACGGTATAAGTTGCGGAAATCCAATATTTTTAACGGACTTCCAAGACTGCGAATTAGTTAAATACAGCATCCATGAAAACTGGCGACTTAACAGGTGACTTCTAGCATTGCAATGCGCTCACTGTGCAATATTGGACATAAGAGTGTGGAAATTTCTTGGTCCAATTAATTTACCAAATTTACAGCATTTGGTTAACCGTAGAGAGTGGCTAATTTATGACATGAGAAATCGGCCTGGGGGGACTTGGTTTTCCGGTACACCAGGCTAGATGGTGATGCTTTCATAACTGGATTTGAAAGAGATGTATATAGGTCGCTTTGTGCTAAAGTATGTTCAAAAAATTGTAGCTGCTAAGGTATATTAGTTGTAAATTTCGCTTTCAGTCATCGCGATTTTAAAAAATACAAAAAATACAATAATCATATAAGAGATATGTATACCACTTATCCAAGCAAGTAACTTACAGCAAGCATAAATTTTACATACATGGAATAATTGTATTAACACTTATTTGCTCCATAAAGCAGCCGTTTACACAACCCTTTTATTTAGTATTTGCCTGCTTTCCATTATGCTGCGAACTTCAACTACGCCTGTAGTCATCACTACAGGAGGAACGCAAATCGTTACTGCGATTTGCATTCAAACTTAAGGGTAGTGGTGTCAGCGTTCAGCCGGACCTCCCACTGGCAGATAGGTTGAAGTTAAAGGAGGCTATCAAAGACCTCAAAACTAGACGGGCGGCTGGTGAACAAGGCCTCCGTCTGGTGGGTTTTCAGGTGGTCAGCCGGAAATTACTTTCCGCCCTATCAGAACCAATCCTGATGGCGCACGACCCAGGGATGGTCGTGCCGACTTCCTTGAGGTAGTACTTAGCAACGTGCGTAGCCTAAGGAACAAGGTGCACGAGTTGGGTCTACTTGTAGACAAATCTCGTCCCGACATACTTGCTTTCACTGAGACGTGGTTGTCCCCGGATATCACGGACGGTGAGGTATATTTACCTGGCTACGCGCTGCTTAGAACTGATCGCTCCGTTGGTCGCCAAGGCGGAGGCGTTGTACTGTATGTGAGCTGTAACTTAGATGTGTTGAGGACTTGCACATTCCAGTCGTCGGATCAGACTGTTGAAGCCCTATCGGCTGTTTTGTGCACTTCCTCTGCCCAGTTTACAGTTATAGTGGTATACAGAAGTCCTGGAAGTTCCTCCAGGGGTATACTTGACTTTATTCGCACTCAGTCTGCGAATAAGTGTTTAGTTCTAGGGGATTTCAACCTCCCGGCAGTCTGTTGGGCCGATCTTTCCTGCAATTCGGCATCAGGAACATTCGGTGCAGACTTCCTTGAACTGACTCTCCAAGTGCCTTTGCACCAGTTCGTTGACTTCCCACTAGGTATATGGACAACTAAATGCCATCTACTTTGGATTTGGTTTTCGCTAAGTCCATGGACTTCGTGACTGACGTTTCATGCGGTGCACCTCTAGGGTCCAGCGATCACGTATGCATATCCTTTCGATGTGCTCTTTCAAGGCACCAAGAGACTGCTGTTGAATTACTTCCGAATATTTGGCGGGCGGACTTTAGTGCAATGCGAACTAAGGCTTCAGTTCTTAACTGTGAGATTTCGATGGCTGACTCTGTCCAGTTAGCCTGGGATAAATTTAAGGCATACCTTACGGAGGTTTCCGAACCCTATATTCCACTCATTAGGAAAAGAGGGTTAAGGGCACAGCCTCCATGGATAGATACCACGGGCAAGTACCTACTCAAGCAACGGTATAGATGCTGGCGAACCTACCAAGCAGCTCCATCAGCCAGTACCTATGATAGTTATGGAGAGAATAGGAATAAATATAAGCAACATCTCAGAACTGCTCGTCTCCAATACGAGCAGGGTTTAGCGGACTCGGCCGCAGCTAATCCCAAGAAGTTTTTTGCTTACGTTAAAGGACGCAGCGGGGCAAAATTGTCTATACCAGCTTTATTGCGAGCAGACGGGACCCCTGCGCAAACTGACTATGACAAGGCTTGTATACTGAGTGATCAGTATACTGCGGTCTTTGCTCGGGAGACCTCTTTACCGCAGGTTGAATTGGTTTCAAGAGTTCCAGAGGATTCTTGCTTAGCTGAATTTAGCATAACGGAGACTCAGGTCTTCGAGCTACTGCAAGGCATTAATCCCTCTAAAGCTTCCGGTCCTGATTCAATTCATCCGAAGCTGTTGCATGAACTGGCCACTGAGCTGAGTGGTCCGCTCACGTGCGTATTTTCAATATCGCTGGACAGCTGCAGCCTACCTTCGGAATGGAAGGAGGCAATCATCTGTCCGATTTTTAAGGGCGGTGACAGCGCTCTACCCGCGAACTACCGGCCTGTCAGTTTGACAAGCGTAGTAGTCAAATTGTTCGAGAAGCTGATAAGGGATTCAGTGGAGAACCACCTGAATCGATTCAACCTTCTCAGTGTTGCACAACATGGATTCCGCAAAGGATTTTCATGTCAGACTAATTTACTTGTAGCTCGTGAAAGCTGGGCCGAAGCGGTAGACAGTGGCCACGCTGTAGACGTGCTATTCGTAGATTTCTCGAAAGCTTTTGACACTGTTCCACATCTTCGGCTCTCACTAAAGTTGAGATCCTACGGGATATCTGGTCGCGCCCTTCAATGGGTGTCTGCCTTCCTTGAGGGGAGGGAACAGTGCGTACGGGTGGGGCGTAGCCTTTCGCTCAGGCAAGCTGTCCTTAGTGGCGTTCCGCAGGGCTCGGTATTGGGGCCATTGTTGTTCGCGATCTATGTAAATGACTTGCCGGGAGAGTTAGGGGTGTCATCATTAATGTTTGCTGACGACCTTAAGCTCTGGAATATTGTGGATATCCCGGGGGGTCCTGAGGCAATTCAGCGTGCCTTGGATAGACTCTGGGAATGGTCTATCTTATGGTTGATGCCCATAAATAGGGCCAAGTGCTCTGTTCTCCGAATCGGAGCTGCTAATCCTCCCACCCGATATGTTCTCGGCGGTGGTGAACTCCCTGTTGTCACTCAGCAGGTTGATTTAGGAGTCGTACACGCATCAGCACTTCATTCTGGAGACAACTGGAAGAAGGCTGCTTGTCGAGGGTTTCGTATGATGTGGTTTATCCGCCGCTCTTTCGGAATCTTAACGGCCAAGTTGTTTGTGAAGCTATTTTCGACATTCGTCCGACCCCACCTGGAATATTGTATCAAGGCTTGTCCACCATGTCTTAACCGAGACAAAATGGACTTGGAGCGGATGTTTTCAGTGGGCACTCGGTTAGTGCAGGGTCTACGTGGACAGACGTATCCTGAACGCTTGCTCTGTTTGGGGCTGCACTCAATGCACTACCGAAGGATAAGAGGGGACCTGATTCTCACTTATCGTATTTTGACGGGTAAGATTGGCCCGGACTTGTCAGGGCTTTTTAGTCCCTGCTACGTTACCTAGTCTCCGCGGTCACCCACTGAAACTGCATAAACCACGGTCTGATAGGATTAGGACGGAAAACTCGTCTATCGCGCCGAGTTATAGATCGCTGGAATTCTCTTCCAGATCACGTGGTTAGGGAACCTACGGTTAAGGGTTTTGCGCGCCAGCTCGATGCTCTTGGGTGGCAACAGCAAACCTTTCCTTTTTCCTAGCTGACTCACCTTCATTTTTCAGTTCTTTTTTATTGACTCAAATATCTTGGTATTCCATTTGCTTAGCTCTTACCACTTTCTCTTTTGCCTCCTGCGTTTACTTTTTTCTCTTTCTTACTTCACGTAACCGATCCAGCAGGGACTGCTAGGGCAGGATACGTGGGCGTTAATTGGTTGGACAGGGTGTGACGCGGTCTTTGTTTTAGGTCCATCAGTATTTCAAAGTTCGCCAACTCCTGGTTCAACGACCCGCCGAAGAAGGAACACTCACGGGATCTATCCTATCGTTCCAGTCCCGCTTGAACTTGAACTTGAACTTGAACTTTAAGTTATTATAACCGTTTTCATGAAGCAAATCCACATAGCATTATTTTCTTTTTCCCCGCACCTAATACCGCCAAAATTAAGAGTATACTCTGCAGCCACTCAAACGAACTTAAATGTTACCGAGGACAACGGTAGCAAAAACCCTTTCCCGCCATGACAAAAATAAGCCCTTTCCTTAACCGTATTGCGGAGCTTTCGAATCGGCGGCAAACGGTTGATAGCTTTTTAGCACACTAAAACAAAGTTATTAGGATGCACCAGATTGCAATGTCAGAGGTCAATTGTTTCACTCCCGTCCGATCAAACAACAAACGTCGCCATCTTTGAAGTACCCTGCTAGGTCTGCGACTACCGGGCAGCAGAATCTGCGGACAGCGAGAATCTGCGGATAGTGACTTGTGCTTCCTGTTCTCCCGAGACAGGTATTTAACCGTTTATTTGCAGGTATTTATGTCATCCGTTTGACTACTGATAGTTTCGGGCTTGCTCAATACGCCCATGCGGGCACTGAACAACCGTTTGATTTGCACTCAGCGTGTATGACCTCGTCCTAAAGCCGTCACATGCTCGATCTGTCTTCACCGTGTTCACGCTCCCTTTGACAAATTGCTCTATGCAACTGACATCAAATTCTATCGTTCGCATCCACAGACGGTCCTGAGGTACATTTGCCCTCTATTCGTTCCCTGGATTGGGAATTACGGGGTCGATATTCCTAGCGACCTTTCCTCCTCAACTTGCCCTATGCTTGGTTATGTAATCTCGTCTCCTACTAACCCGCCCTCCACACCACGTAACACGCAGTCACAGACACAGTCGCCCCGGTCACCACGATTCGTCGAGTCGCTAGCAACAATACCCGCTCAGAAGTGCGCTTGTTTAATTTGGAAGAACAGATACAGAGCCTACTGCGGAAAGTCGACGGCGTAGCCAAACGACGACAGCAACCTCCCAACCGTCCTGAATCACGTATCGTCTCACCGTTACCAACTGGTGATTGTCCAACACTCGCTGACGCCCAACACTTCTGTCAGGCCCTCTCATCAAGTAAGGTTGCTACCGCTACACACCCGCCTTCGTCTATCCGAATAACCAGTTGCCCTATTCCTAATTCTGTCATATATACAAACGTGCCCGAGTCCAATGACCCGCAACTTAAGAGTCGACATTCTCATGATTCCACTATGTGGAGGTCAATCTGTATCGCGTTAAACATCCCTGAAACAAAACCCATTAGTCTCACCAGACTGACTCGCCACCCTTCATCTCCGAGCGCCGGTAAGCCGAGACTTTTACATGTTGACTTGCAGCCAGGCCCGGCTATGGAGGATGTCCCGTTGTCAGCACACCTACTCCGAAACAACGCGTCTCTCGGCATTTGCTAAATTCGTATCTTTCCCCACATCCGTTGGACTAAGCGGACTGCGCGCAGGCAGCAGCTGACGCTACCCACTCAATCATGGTCCACCACAGTGCATGGCGTTCCAGAACTGCATGCCCTTGATGCAAACTTACAACAACGACAACAGCATGACTGTAATCAATGGCGGTTCCTTTTAGCAGACACTAAATATTGTCAACGTAATCATAACGGACGTCCACCGCCTCCATCGTCCAGCTAGTTATACTGGAACAGCCCCCATCTCCTGAAAGTGACATTCCTCACCACTAGCATGGCAACCGATGCATACACCATTTGGAATACTAATAAAAGACGAGCACTACCAGATATCCGTCTGCGTTTTGATGGGCACTCTATACCGAGGCGCACAGTTTCCCACAGACCCCTAGCAGCAGCAGCACCCAACTCGGTACCGACACACTGACCAAACCGTCCTCAGACGGTCCATCACCGAACCAACTGCCTCACTGCCTGGTGTAATCTACTCACCTGCACATTCCAACCTTCACTCTTTCAACGACCCAGGCGCCAGCACCCATTTGTGCTCCGACGACCCACACCTTGCTCCCCCAACTATTAATCTTAGCGGCTCCACTCCTCTAAACCAAGAAAAGGTGCACTGCCGGTCATCTGTTGACCAGCTGCACTCTAGTTACTCCCGCGCTCATCACTCAAACGGGCCGCGCTTGTATCTACACGAACGCGCAGGGCCTCATGTTTAAACTTCCGGAGCTCCAATCCCGACTTCTTACAACGCCAGCAGACCTAAAAGCCATAACGGAAACGTGGCTCTCCGACGACATAACCGACTGTGAAATCCAACTTCCTCACATGTCAGTTCTCCGCTCTGACCGTGCAACCCCAGGTGGCGGTGTCGCACTGTACTATGACATCTCCCTCAGTTGCAGCATATTAACAAACACTGCCCTCCAGTCTCCAGACACCATGTAATGCGAGGTCGTACTAACCGCCAAACACTCCAGCTGTCGGTATCATTTACCATCCCCCTAACAACTCCCTCGAGGACGCACTACTGCACGACGTCCACCTTATGTTATCCCACAAGCGCCCACACTTTCTTACTATGGGAGCTTTCAGCCTGCCCCGTCTACTTACTCCTTTGCATCAGGCCTCATTGATCTTCACACGCCCCCGTTGTACAACCGCACGTACCAGCCGACCAGATTCCGATCCAACAACCAACCATCCCTGCTAGATCTCGTCCTCACTAACGAAGAACTGATGGTTGAGCACGTAAAGTATGATGCCCCATTGGGGCTTAGCAACCGCTGCGTCCTCCGTTTCGATTTTATATGCTTCGCCGAAGAACCCGTCAGCACGCCAACTTATACCAAACGTTGGACTGATTACGGAAAGTTGAACCTTCTCATTTCCGCTAACAGCTAGTCACTCGAACCCCAATCGAGTCCCGACAGCGTGTGGTCAAGCTTTTGCCTTACCCTACGTGAACTCTGCTCCACTACGACGACCTGCAAACAAGTTTCCATAGGGAAGAGACGCCCAGCACTCATCCGGAGTCGTACACGAAAGTGGATTGCTTCCAGGGACACGGCATGGAGAAATTATCGCTCCCATCCAACGGTTACTCAGTGGGAATACTACTGATCGATCCGTAACCAAAGCATCCATCTTGTACGAGAAGATGAGAATGCGCATCAGCGTCACATGCCTTCTAAATAAGTTGGCCAAACTTGGAGAACTCCATGCCTCACAACCGCGGGACCTAGTTACACCTTGAGATAACCGATTCTGAAATAAACTTACCTGGTATGTCGCTGCTTCGGACCGATAGAACCGGAGGGGTGGCGGTGTGATTCTATATTATACTACAAACCTCCGATGTGAAGTTATCGATCACCCGGGAATCCGTGCTCCTGATTCGCTTTGGTGCCGCCTATGGTTGCGAAACAAGGACACATGTCTACTAGCCGTGATTTACCGCCCACCAAGCTCAACGTCAGAAATGGACTCCATACTGAACCACGTCTTTCAGGTTGCTTTGAACATTCTTAACGCTGGAGACTTTAACGTGCACGACATAGAAACGCCAGCAACAGACGGTAAGCAGTTTAAAGCCAGCTTGCCAGAGCTAATTGCTAGCCACCCTCTATACAACCACGTAACCTCTCCCACCAGATTTTGAACTGCAAGCAAGCCGTCGATACTGGATATTGTGCGCACTAACGAAGAACTCATGGTTGACGGCATAGTTACAATCACATCACTGGGTCGTAGTGATCAAGTTGCTCTACTCTTCGACTATATATGCTATGCGGAGTATCCTGAAAGGGAGGTTGGTAAAGTACATACTCTCATGCACTATAAGGTGTTATCTACGCTTGTTAAGGATACATCTTGGACTTTCTTAACCGAATGCCTCCCCCCAAGATGTCGGCTGGGAAACCTTTAAAAGGACGTCTAGCACACTGATAGCGCCCGCATCGGAACAGAAGTCCTTCCAACCCAAAACAAGCATATGTCCTTTCTTAGGAGCAGAACACGTAAATGTATGTCCCGGAGGGATTTGGCATGGCGAGATCACAAGGAATGCTCGAATGCCAAAACCTGGACTACCTACGTGACACATCGTAATTTCTATGTGAAACTGATCTGCGAAGACAAGGTCACACATCAGCAGGAGTTAATGAAACGATTCTGCACGAACCGCAAACTTCTCTACAGGCATGTTAACGGCCTTGGAAAGGTGAAGCGGGGGATTCCAGCACTAGTCACGGCTGATGGGTGCATGCGAACAGCAATGGAAGCAGCTATCTCCTGCGGTTTCATTATTCCCAAACTTTCCAGCAGGTAACGAGCCCAAACTTCCCCCTCGTTTCTATTACTCCACCACCGGGTTTAGGCAACATCATCTTCACTGCGGAAGCTGTGTTGCAGAAGTTGTTACACTTGCGTATCCACAGTTCTCCTGGAGTCGACAACATCTGACCAAAGGCTGTGCACGCGCTAGCAAGTGATCTAGCAGAACCACTGGCAGTTTTCTATCAGCGGTGCCTAGAAGAGAACCATATTCCAACAGTATGGAAGCGAGATGTCATCACTCCTATCCATAAAGGGGTAGCCGCACTGACCCTGTCAACTACCGTCCAATAACATTACTTCCTGTACCATCCAAACTGATGGAACCAATCATCGCAGATGCGCTGATGCAGTACCTGGTAAGCCACAACTTAATAGCCCCAGAGAAACATGGTTTCCGTCAAAAGCGTTCATGTAATACTAACATATTTATTGCACGTAATAGCTAGACTGAAGCTGTTGATGATGGATCACGAGTCGATGTCATCTACCTGGACTTCTCCAAAGCATTTGATAGCTTAGACCATCAAATTCTTCTTAGACCATCCGTCTAAGACCCTTATTTCCAAACTAGCTCTATGTTGTTTGAGCTTCAGGCGGTGCCTGCGCCTGTGGTCTGACCAAGCCAACCCCAGCGGATGAGCGGGACTAATACTACTAAGTCCCTTAATGATATTAAACGTCTCCATCAAATCCCCTCTTCACCTACGCCGTTCCAAGGAAAATACTCCCAAGCCAATTAGACCACCTTGTTACTAGTTCCCTCGTTGACCTTAGATCCCTACGTTCACTAGTTTCTGAATCATTTCTGTAAGCGTGGCGCCACTATGAACGTATAAGGTCCAGGTCTAAACATATTATGCCAGATGTGGCCTAACCACTGCTTTATATAACGGCAAGAACACTGTTGCATTAGTGTTATTCAGCGCGCTTCTAAGACGAAATAACCCTTGTCACACTTTATTGGCAGCATGGCCACACTGTGCGGAAGGCTTAAAATTTTTCACTGTGCTGCCACCAAGATCGCGGGCTTCATCAGTAAGTTGCATTGATAGAGCTCCCGCAGGAGTCTGAACTGCAATTCCGTTTTCACTATTGGTCAATAGTTGACAATTATTGGCATTCAGAGGTAGATCTTACGCTCTTAAGACCTGAACTACCTAACAGCTGTAATGCATGCTCGCGCATCATTCGCTCGCTGTCCTTTCTTCATGAAACCTTTCTAAGCTGTCTTCTGTGGAGCAAACATAACTCAAGTTGTCCTCGCACAGCCGCTCCTTGCTAGACGTTCAGTTATCTATTACTCGCTACGTCTATGACACCTACTTATACTGACGTCCTGCTCTCTCACCGGCCTTTCCCGGCATGGGCTTCCTTGCTAGAAGCACGGCTGTCACCTACTCATCTGCGACATCTAATTAATTGTAGTTCAGTTCTTTCACTGGCTTCTCCCGGCTCAGGCATCCTTAGGTAGATTCCATTAGTTCCTCAGCATGGGTTGTTTAGCTGCGCGTCGCTGCGTCTTATCCACTTATGCTCTGAATTATTTAACAGTCGTTTTTTATGCTAGCACCCCTTTCGTTTCCTTTCCTTCCAACATGAAACCTTCCTTAACTCGCTTCTGTGGAGCAAACGTAACCCGTGTGTTCGGTGCAGAGCAGCTCCTAACCTCTCCATTCTAGTTGTCCAGTTATCCATTACCCGCTCCTCGCTAAATGCTCATCTGTCGCTTACTCGTCAGTGACACCTAACTAATTGTAGTTCAGCTCCTTCACTGGCTTCGCCCTGCTCAGTCCTCCTTAGTTATATTTCATTAGCACCCCAGCATGATTTGATTGGATGCGCGTCGATGCGTCTTAGTCTCTTATGCTCTGAACTATTTAACAACCTCCTTGTTTGCTTGCGCTTCACCCATCCGCTGTCCTTCTATCACGAGACCTCTCAGCTTTCTTCTGTCGTGCAAGCATATCCATGTTATTCAGCGCAAGCCGCTGTTTCGCCTTACATTACTAGATGTTCATTTCTCCCTTACGCGCAGTCCTGTCTTGGGATTTTACCAGCTCTCGGGCTAGCATTCCCTGACTCCATCCAGCTTGGTACTATTCTTTTAGCACCCTAGCTGCTGCGGTCAGGCCTCATGTTCTGATATCCTCAGCTATTCAACACCTTTCCGTCAATCAACCTTCCTTAGCTTTTCAGTTCTTCACTCCTCTCATCTGGCCAGCACGCAGATGCCCGCTAGCTTCTCTTGTCGTCTTTCTGGCTTGCTCCCCAGAAGAATTGCACTCAGCGCTTGAGTCTTATTCATCCGCTGACTTACCACCAATTGACCTTTGCATTTCTTTCGTCGTAAGCCAGTTATACCTTCACTTACTTATTCTGCGCTCCCTATCGATGTAGGTAGGCTACCAGCAGTTCATCCACCATACAAATGTCGCTGGTCTTCGAATACTGCTTTCTGTCTTCACACGTAATAGTTGCATCATAGCAAACCGATACTGCGATTTTTGCTCAATAGTGCAACGCTCTGTATGCATTGTAGATGGTTGCAACCAACCTATACGACCATTGCTTACGTAGAACATTCAAAAGTCACTTTCAGTACAATCATTGTTGCGCATTGTACATCGTTTGTCTCCACTCTAAATGTTATACCATAGGACTTTAACAATGTTTGTTTCCACGCTTGTTCTTTACGACCTTGTTTATCTCTTACCTTCCCACTTCTCTTAGGTCCGGAACTTCTTGGGGACCTGGGATTGGGCCGAGAAAGTTTTTGCCCGGGACAGGACGTAATCCACAATGACCTACAAAGATCATGGCTGTACAACACAGGTATACAACTACACTCACCACCACGACCGTTGTCCAGTATGATAGCTGGACACGAGGCCTTCACACTCCTGAAAAGGATATATGAACCTGAAAAACCGGGAAGCAAGAAACTGACATTTTTCTTCCCTAGACGCTCACAAAGACGAAGCTTCATGAAGCTATCACCCTCTATGGGCCCCAGCCATCATGGCGGTCACGGCCAAAGATACCTGATCAACTAACAGAGGAAATTGGAAGTCAATTGACTGCGGATAATCGAGGGTGCAATCAGTCGGCAAGCTGCTCTTCCAGTGTTACATTAGTGTACAAACGGAGTTCGGACAGTGTTTCAGAACGTGGTGGGTTTTCGCCTGTCAAGCGTTCTCCCTATAAAAAGCCACAAATGTCGGGTGACAACACTGCAACGTGGCGGATGTGACTAGCCACTGAATAAAGTCACTGCTTACAACTACATACTGGCAAGTAGACTGAAATCATAATTTAATATTTTTTCTGACACATTCAAGTGTAAGATACTCCCTGCCTACATGTGTCGTTTTCACTACATATGTAAAGCCCAGACTGTTTACACTGTGCACGCTAGAACCCATCGTGTCGTCATGTATTGACGGCTTTATTCCTCCTGATTAATTTTGCATTTCCCAAAGCCTGTACAAGTTTCGGCTTCCTGCCGATTACATACATAGTAGCGTGTTTGTTGCAAAACATTATTGCATGTAAATTCTGATCATGCCTGGATTGGTGCGTCACGAGAAAGTCGAGAATATACTATTTATTTATTTATTTATCTTATTTGCTCGACCGATAGGCCACAGTAATTATGGCCTCAGCTAATGTCGCTGGGTTCCCCTACTAACTACCTTTACATCATGTGCAAAGCTATAGCAGGGATCCACAAGAAGAGCCAGGTCATTTATAAACATAAGACACAAAAATGGACCTAGTACTGAACCATGGGTAACAGCGCTGCAGGCATGACCCACACCAGAACTTGCTTCCCCAATCCTGACTCTGAAAGTCTTCCCAAGTACGAACTCAGAGAGCCACCGTACTAGTTGCGGATGCAATCCAAACCCTGTTCGTTTCTCAGTTAAAAATCGATGATTTCTGAGTCATAGTCTTTATTGAAGTTTAAATAACAAACCTCTACCTAAATCTTACTATCATTACATCTGGTAATCGCATCTAGAAAGCGCAGTAAATTGGTAAGACACGACCTGTTTTTAAAATAGCCATGCCGTTCCGCTCTAATTAGATTATGCTCAGTCAAATGCTCACAGATACCACTTATAATCTTTACAAACACTTCAGGCTGATGCTGGTCAAACTAACAGATCACTAGTTAATAGGCGTCAACATAGATCCCGTTGCGATTGGCAACAATGATCGCCTCCTTCCAATCACGTGGCAGCTTGTCTTCTTGAAGAGACTGGTTGAATAATTCCTCGACAAGATACTGAAGGGTACCAGCCAGCGGTTTAACTATGGTGGGATGCGCACCGTCAGAGCCAGCAGATGTATAAGGGTGCAAATTGGCCAGCACCGTGAAGATCGCGGACATTTTAGGAATAATTTCTCTCATTGTAGAGTTACTTGAACAGTGCGGCTGTTATGGCAAATCTGACCCACTAGCCTTCCGGTGCAGATTTTGGTAGACACGTAGAAGCGCTTCCACTTTATTGACGTCGTCTACAGCTTGGTTGCCGTTCTCTATGGTTAGACAGACGACCACCTCTCTTAGGGAAACCGTTGATTGGACATAACTGTAATAACCCTTGGGAGTTGTTTTCGCAAATTTGGCCAACCTATGCTCATATGGGTACTTCGCATTCCGCTGCAATTTAATAGCCATGTTTCGACACTATTGTATTGCAGACAGTATCGGAATCCCCGAGTATCTCGATATTTTTCCACTCAGCATTGCGCCCCTTTATCGCTCTGTCAAACTTCCTTCTTCACCATCGGGGTATCCCAAGGTGTCTCCTGGGACGTAGAGGAGCAATTTCGTTCGGTAACTGCACGAGCCCACTTTTGAGTAGAAACCCCCTCTGTTCCAAACTGGCCTGATCCAGCTCAGAGATCCAACTGATTGGAAAGGCCCAATCACCGTAGGTTCGTAAAAGCAATATGCTTTAAATCCCTTTCCATTCGACGGTTCTCGGCAAAGCCTCGGTGTACACAGAGAAAAGGTCAAAACGCAATGCTCACTCTTACTTATGAATGGCTCCACGCGTAGGTAAAGCAAGTGACAGTGTTTAAAGGTTACAATATCCTGGGTTGAAAGCGCACTCCCAGTACGACCCTTGGGCGGAATATTGACCCATAGCTCGAACGAATTTTCGTGCATCCAATCGACTAATTATTTCTCCAGAGTACCCGCCCTGTCTTCAGAAACCTGCCGAACAGCATGGGGAAGGTTTAGTTCACTGACGATTAGAAAGTTAGGTGCGGTCGTTGACAACTATCTTGGTAAGGTACCAAGAACTTGTCTTCCGCTGGCGTGGAGGATGAGCTACAATAAACATCTACCATAAGCTTCAATCTACCGCATGCTCTTAGAAATCAGGATACCACCTGAACGTTAGCAGAACTCATGGTAAATGGAGCCTCAGTGTGTCGGTACCGGCACTTTATAAGCAAGAGTACACCGCTACCAGTTTGATACCCGGGCTTTTCTGCTCTGTAGCACGCGAAGTCTATAAGCAGATCACTAATAAGGTCGTCTGGAGAAAGCCGGGACTCCGACGCAGTTGCCATCTCAACATGCTCACAACGCTTCACTAACTCTCCCTACTTGTTACACTTACTACAGCAAATACTGTACCACACGCTTAGTCGCTCTGGACGCCGTCGTTTCCCCTCGGGATCTACGCCCGAGGGGATAACCCGTTTCTTGTACCATTTTGTCTCCGTCAGCTGCCTGAGTCGATGCATATACGCTGGGCAGTTGTAAAGCATTACGGGATAATCCCTTTGTAGGCTTCTCCCGCCTGGGCTTGCTGGATAATCTCCCGACGGGTTTCCTCCTATTTAACAGCGTTGGCGTAACAGCGCGGCACTTAAATAAATAATAAATAAATACTTTATTCTCGACTATGCGAGGCACGCCCATGGAGGCATGATCAGATATGTACAACTGTACAAACATTTTATGGCAACTGTGACAGTAATAGTAGAAAATTGGTGGTATGTTCATGGTAAAATAAATAAATAGATAGTTTATTCTCAGTTTCATAGAGACGCACCAACTTAGGCATGATCAAGGTTAAAACTGTTGTGTATCACGACGATACTCCGGGTTCAATAGTGTATAGTTGAAACGGTGTCAAGAGGAGTTGATATGTGAATCTAGTCGACTTGCCAGTATGTAGTTGTTGGACTGTGACTTTATTCAGTGGCGAGTCACATCCGCCACGTCGCAGTGTTGTTAAACAGACATTTGTGGCTTTTTATAGGGAGAACGCTTGCCAGGCGAAAACCCACCACGTCCTGCAACACTGCCGTAAAGCATTTTGAACATTAATGTTGAACTGGCAAAGCCGCTTGACGACTGGTTTCACATTCGGTTTTTCGCGGGGTAATGGCTTCTAATTTCCCTCTGTTAGTTGGACGGGTATTTTGCTCTGGGTCGCCATGATTTTTGGGGTCGCTGGAGGAGAGGGACATCGCGATTTTTCTTCTTGTTGTATGTCCAGGTGAGCAAAAGTTTCAATTTTTCCGCTGTCCAGATTTTTCAGATGTATACTGTATGGGAGTATGAGGTTATGTCCAGTTCTCCATACTGGACAAGGGTTATGGTGATTTTAGGTTGGTCCTTGCGGAGTTTTACCATCCTCCATGTCAGTCCTTGTGGGGTTGTTCCGTCCGTCTTGGGCCAAAATTGTTCCTCAGTCCAATCCCAGATCTCCAAGATGTCCCGGACCTCAGAGAAAAGGGAAAGTGGGAGACAACCGAGAGAAGACCGCAAGAACAGGCATGGAATTGAATATTGTTAGTGTCTTGTGTTATAACATTTGGGCTTGAGACAAAAGCATGTACACTGTGCAACAATAATTATGCTGAAAATGTCTTTTGAGTATCCTATAGAATCATTAGCCGTATAGGTGGATTGCTATCGCCTGCGTAGGGACGAGAGCGTTGCACCAGTAAGTAAAGTACGAGTATCCGTTTGATATGAGTCGATAGTTGCGTGGGGATAGAGCAAAGAGAGTTAGAATGTTGGTAGTGATTGTCAGGTGCATGAACAGCACATAGTTAGTGTAATCCGAGAGGGGGGCATAATAAGCGAAAATAAATAGGTTGCTGCGCGAGAGTCTTAAAGCTCAATTGGTGACAGGGCAGCGGAGCGACTGGATGCAGATATTCTAGAGGAGTAGAGGTTATTCAGATACGGGGTGGCTACTAACAAGCACTGGATCATCGCATATGCATGGGGCCAATGGCCATTAGCTACTTCTGAAGAGAAATGCCGAATTTATGACGACCGACAGATGTTGGCGCTAGGAATGACTCAGTCGCCAGATGCAGCTATTCCAATCGGACGCTTTGTCACTAGTGTATGCCTATAGGGTCGATGAGTGTATCTATAGGCCAGTGAAGGTAAGTGATAGGTCAACAGATCAGCTAAGCTGTGACGCAAACAACCCAAGCGAATGAACATTGTAAGAGGGAGCGAGCTCCGGATATCCGCAGAGTTAAATGGAAGCTATGGCGACTAGCTGCTGGTAAGCAGAGATAGTGGCTCTAGAGAAGAATGAATCA
>OX104063.1:230695109-230719789 GCA_944474145.2 Dicrocoelium dendriticum
ACCCTTATTTCCAAACTAGCTCTATGTTGTTTGAGCTTCAGGCGGTGCCTGCGCCTGTGGTCTGACCAAGCCAACCCCAGCGGATGAGTGGGACTAATACTACTACGTCCCTTAATGATATTAAACGTCTCCATCAAATCCCCTCTTCACCTACGCCGTTCCAAGGAAAATACTCCCAAGCCAATTAGACCACCTTGTTACTAGTTCCCTCGTTGACCTTAGATCCCTACGTTCACTAGTTTCTGAATCTTTTCTGTAAGCGTGGCGCCACTATGAACGTATAAGGCCCAGGTCTAAACATATTATGCCAGATGTGGCCTAACCACTGCTTTATATAACGGCAAGAACACTGTTGCATTAGTGTTATTCAGCGCGCTTCTAAGACGAAATAACCCTTGTCACACTTTATTGGCAGCATGGCCACACTGTGCGGAAGGCTTAAAATTTTTCACTGTGCTGCCACCAAGATCGCGGGCTTCATCAGTAAGTTGCATTGATAGAGCTCCCGCAGGAGTCTGCACTGCAATTCCGTTTTCACTATTGGTCAATAGTTGACAATTATTGGCATTCAGAGGTAGATATTACGCTCTTAATACCTAAACTACCTAACAGCTGTAATGCATGCTCGCGCATCATTCGCTCGCTGTCCATTCTTCATGAAACCTTTCTAAGCTCTCTTCTGTGGAGCAAACATAACTCAAGTTGTCCTCGCACAGCCGCTCCTTGCTAGACGTTCAGTTATCTATTACTCGCTACGTCTATGACATCTACTTATACTGACGTCAAGCTCTCTCACCGGCCTTTCCCGGCATGGGCTTCCTTGCTAGAAGCACAGATGTCACCTACTCATCTGCGACACCTAATAATTTGAAATTCACTTCTTTCACTGGCTTCTCCTGGCTCAGGCATCCTTAGGTAGATTCCATTAGTTCCTCAGCATAGGTTGTTTATTTGTGCGTCGCTGCGTCTTATCCACTTATGCTCTGAATTATTTAACAGTCGTTTTTTATGCTAGCACCCCTTTCGTTTCCTGTCCTTCCAACATGAAACCATCCTTAACTCGCTTCTGTCGATCAAACGTAACTCGTGTGTTCTGTGCAGAGCAGCTCCTAACCTCTCCATTCTATTTGTCCAATTATCCATTACCCGCTCCTCGCTAAATGCTCATCTGTCGCTTACTCGTCAGTGACCCCTAACTAATTGTAGTTCAGCTCCTTCACTGGCTTCGCCCTGCTCAGTCCTCCTTAGTTATATTTCATTAGCACCCCAGCATAATTTGATTTGATGCGCGTCGATGCGTCTTAGTCTCTTATGCTCTGAACTATTTAACAACCTCATTGTTTGCTTGCGCTTCACCCATCCGCTGTCCCTCTATCACGAAACCTCTCAGCTTTCTTCTGTCGTGCAAGCATATCCATGTTATTCAGCGCAAGCCACTGTTTCGCCTCACATTTCTAGATGTTCATTTATCCCTTACGCGCAGTTCTGTCTTAGGATTTTTGCCAGCTCTCGGGCTAGCATTCTTTGACTCCATCCAGCTTGGTACTATTCTTTTAGCACCCTAGCTGCTGCGGTCAGGCCTCATGTTCTGATATCCTCAGCTATTCAACGCCTTTCCGTCAATCAACCTTCCTTAGCTTTTCAGTTCTTCACTCCTCTCATCTGGCCAGCACACAGATGTCCGCTAGCTTCTCATGTCGTCTTTCTGGCTTGATCCCCAGAAGAATTGCACTCAGCGCTTGAGTCTTATCCATCCGCTGACTTACCACCAAATGACCTTTGCATTTCTTTCGTCGTAAGCCAGTTATACCTTCACTTACTTATTCTGCGCTCCCTATCGATGTAGGTAGGCTACCAGCAGTTCATCCACCATACAAATGTCGCTGGTCTTCGAATACTGCTTTCTGTCTTCACGCGTAATAGTTGCATCATAGCAAACCGATACTGCGTCTTTTGCTCAATAGTGCAACGCTCTGTATTCATTGTAGATGGTTGCAACCAACCTATACGACCATTGCTTGCGTAGAACATTCAAAAGTCACTTTCAGCATAATGATTGTTGCGCATTGTACATCGTTTGTCTCCACGCTAAATGTTATACCATAGGACTTTAACAATGTTTGTTTCCACGCTTGTTCTTTGCGACCTTGTTTATCTCTTACCTTCTCTTTGCTCTAAGGTCCGGAACTTCTTGGGGCTCTGGGATTGGACCGGGAATGCTTTTGCCCGGGACAGGACGTAACCCAATATGACCTACAGATAACATGGCTGTACAACAAAGTATACAACTACACTCACCACCACGACCGTTGTCCAGTATGATAACTGGACACGAGGCCTTCATACTACTGAAAAGGATACATAAACCTGAAAAACCGGGAAGCAAGAAACTGACATTTTCTCCCCTAGACCTTCACAAAGACGAAGCTTCATGAAGCTATCACCCTCTATGGGCCCCAGCCATCATGGCGGTCACCGCCAAAGATACCTGATCAACTAACAGAGGAAATTGGAAGTCAATTGACTGCGGATAATCGAGGGTGCAATCAGTCGGCAAGCTGCTCTGCCAGTGTTACATAAGTGTACAAACGGAGTTCGGACGGTATTTCAGGACGTGGTGGGTTTTCGCCTGGCAAGCGTTCTCCCTATATAAAGCCACAAATGTCGGGTAACAACACTGCTACGTGGCGGATGTGACTCGGCACTGAATAACGTCACTGCTCACAACCACACAATGGCAAGTAGACTGAAATCATAATTTAATATTTTCCTGACACATTCAAGTGTAAGATACTCCCTGCCTACATGTATCGTTTTCACTACATATGTAAAGCCCAGACTGTTTACACTGTGCACGCTAGAACCCATCGTGTCGTCATGTATTGACGGCTTTATTCCTCCTGATTAATTTTGCATTTCCCAAAGCCTGTACAAGTTTCGGCTTCCTGCCGATTACATACATAGTAGCGTGTTTGTTGCAAAACATTATTGCATGTAAATTCTGATCATGCCTGGATTGGTGTGTCACGAGGAAGTCGAGAATTATGACTGATTTATTTATTTATTTATCTTATTTGCTCGACCGATAGGCCACAGTAATTATGGCCTCAGCTAATGTCGCTGGGTTCCCCTACTAACTACCTTTACGTCATGTGCAAAGATATAGCAGGGATCCACAAGAAGGGCCAGGTCATTTATAAACATAAGACACAAAAATGGACCCGGTATTGAACCATGGGTAACAGCGCTGCAGGCATGACCCACACCAGAACTTGCTTCCCCAATCCTGACTCTGAAAGTCTTCCCAAGTACGAACTCAGAGAGCCACCGTACTAGTTGCTGATGCAATCCAAACCCTGTTCGTTTCTCAGTTAAAAATCGATGATTTCTGAGTCATAGTCTTTATTGAAGTTTAAATAACAAACCTCTACCTAAATCTCACTATCATTACATCTGGTAATCGCATCTAGAAAGCGCAGTAAATTGGCAAGACACGACTTGTTTTTAAAATAGCCATGCCGTTCCGCTCTAATTAGATTATGCTCAGTCAAGTGCTCACAGATACCACTTATAATCTTTACAAACACTTCAGGCTGATGCTGGTCAAACTAACAGATCACTAGTTAATAGGCGTCAACATAGATCCCGTTGCGATTGGCAACAATGATCGCCTCCTTCCAATCACGTGGCAGCTTGCCTTCTTGAAGAGACTGGTTGAATAATTCCTCGACAAGATACTGAAGGGTACCAGCCAGCGGTTTAACTATGGTGGGATGCGCACCGTCAGAGCCAGCAGATGTATAAGGGTGCAAATTGGCCAGCACCGTAAAGATCGCGGACATTTTAGGAATAATTTCTCTCATTGTAGAGTTACTTGAACAGTGCGGCTGTTATGGCAAATCTGACCCACTAGCCTTCCGGTGCAGATTTGGTAGACACGTAGAAGCGCTTCCACTTTATTGACGTCGTCTACAGCTTGGTTGCCGTTCTCTATGGTTAGACAGACGACCACCTCTCTTAGGGAAACCGTTGATTGGACATAACTGTAATAACCCTTGGGAGTTGTTTTCGCAAATTTGGCCAACCTATGCTCATATGGGTACTTCGCATTCCGCTGCAATTTAATAGCCATGTTTCGACACTATTGTATTGCAGACAGTATCGGAATCCCCGAGTATCTCGATATTTTTCCACTCAGCATTGCGCCCCTTTATCGCTCTGTCAAACTTCCTTCTTCACCATCGGGGTATCCCAAGGTGTCTCCTGGGACGTAGAGGAGCAATTTCGTTCGGTAACTGCACGAGCCCACTTTTGAGTAGAAACCCCCTCTGTTCCAAACTGGCCTGATCCAGCTCAGAGATCCAACTGATTGGAAAGGCCCAATCACCGTAGGTTCGTAAAAGCAATATGCTTTAAATCCCTTTCCATTCGACGGTTCTCGGCAAAGCCTCGGTGTACACAGAGAAAAGGTCAAAACGCAATGCTCACTCTTACTTATGAATGGCTCCACGCGTAGGTAAAGCAAGTGACAGTGTTTAAAGGTTACAATATCCTGGGTTGAAAGCGCACTCCCAGTACGACCCTTGGGCGGAATATTGACCCATAGCTCGAACGAATTTTCGTGCATCCAATCGACTAATTATTTCTCCAGAGTACCCCGCCCTGTCTTCAGAAACCTGCCGAACAGCATGGGGAAGGTTAGTTCACTGACGATTAGAAAGTTAGGTGCGGTCGTTGACAACTATCTTGGTAAGGTACCAAGAACTTGTCTTCCGCTGGCGTGGAGGATGAGCTACAATAAACATCTACCATAAGCTTCAATCTACCGCATGCTCTTAGATATCAGGATACCACCTGAACGTTAGCAGAACTCATGGTAAATGGAGCCTCAGTGTGTCTGTACCGGCACTTTATAAGCAAGAGTACACCGCTACAAGTTTGATACCCGGGCTTTTCTGCTCTGTAGCACGCGAAGTCTATAAGCAGATCACTAATAAGGTCGTCTGGAGAAAGCCGGGACTCCGACGCAGTTGCCATCTCAACATGCTCACAACACTTCACTAACTCTCCCTACTTGTTACACTTACTACAGCAAATACTGTACCACACGCTTAGTCGCTCTGGACGCCGTCGTTTCCCCTCGGGATCTACGCCCGAGGGGATAACCCGTTTCTTGTACCATTTTGTTTCCGTCAGCTGCCTGAGTCGATGCATATACGCTGGGCAGTTGTAAAGCATTACGGGATAATCCCTTTGTAGGCTTCTCCCGCCTGGGCTTGCTGGATAATCACCCGACGGGTTTCCTCCTATTTAACAGCGTTGGCGTAACAGCGCGGCACTTAAATAAATAAATAAATAAATACTTTATTCTCGACTATGCGAGGCACGCCCATGGAGGCATGATCAGATATGTACAACTGTACAAACATTTTATGGCAACTGTGACAGTAATAGTAGAAAATTGGTGGTATGTTCATGGTAAAATAAATAAATAGATAGTTTCTTCTCAGTTTCATAGAGACGCACCAACTTAGGCATGATCAAGGTTTAAAACTGTTGTGTATCACGACGATACTCCGGGTTCAATCGTGTATAGTTGAAACGGTGTCAAGAGGAGTTGATATGTGAATCTAGTCGACTTGCCAGTATGTAGTTGTGGGCTGTGACTTTATTCAGTGGCGAGTCACATCCGCCACGTCGCAGTGTTGTTAAACAGACATTTGTGGCTTTTTATAGGGAGAACGCTTGCCAGGCGAAAACCCACCACGTCCTGCAACCCTGCCGTAAAGCATTTTGAACATTAATGTTGAACTGGCAAAGCCGCTTGACGACTGGTTTCACATTCGGTTTTTCGCGGGGTAATGGCTTCTAATTTCCTCTGTTAGTTGGACGGGTATTTTGCTCTGGGTCGCCATGATTTTTGGGGTCGCTGGAGGAGAGGGACATCGCGATTTTTCTTCTTGTTGTATGTCCAGGTGAGCAAAAGTTTCAATTTTTCCGCTGTTCAGATTTTTCAGATGTATAATGTATGGGAGTATGAGGGTATGTCCAGCTCTCCATACTGGACAAGGGTTATGGTGATTGTAGGTTGGTCCTTGCGGAGTTTTACCATCCTCCATGTCAGTCCTTGTGGGTTGTTCCGTCCGTCTTGGGCAAAATTGTTCCTCAGTCCAATCCCAGATCTCCAAGATGTCCCGGACCTCAGAGAAAAGGGAAAGTGGGAGACAACCGAGAGAAGACCGCAAGAACAGGCATGGAATTGAATATTGTTAGTGTCTTGTGTTATAACATTTGGGCTTGAGACAAAAGCATGTACACTGTGCAACAATAATTATGCTGAAAATGTCTTTTGAGTATCCTATAGAATCATTAGCCGTATAGGTGGATTGCTATCGCCTGCGTAGGGACAAGAGCGTTGCACCAGTAAGTAAAGTACGAGTATCCGTTTGATATGAGTCGATAGTTGCGTGGGGATAGAGCAAAGAGAGTTAGAATGTTGGTAGTGATTGTCAGGTGCATGAACAGCACGTAGTTAGTGTAATCCGAGAGGGGGGCATAATAAGCGAAAATAAATAGGTTGCTGCGCGAGAGTCTTAAAGCTCAATTGGTGGCAGGGCAGCGGAGCGACTGGATGCAGATATTCTAGAGGAGTAGAGGTTATTCAGATACGGGGTGGCTACTAACAAGCACTGGATCATCGCATATGCATGGGGCCAATGGCCATTAGCTACTTCTGAAGAGAAATGCCGAATTTATGACGACCGACAGATGTTGGCGCTAGGAATGACTCAGTCGCCAGATGCAGCTATTCCAATCGGACGCTTTGTCACTAGTGTATGCCTATAGGGTCGATGAGTGTATCTATAGGCCAGTGAAGGTAAGTGATAGGTCAACAGATCAGCTAAGCTGTGACGCAAACAATCCAAGCGAATGAACATTGTAAGAGGGAGCGAGCTCCGGATATCCGCAGAGTTAAATGGAAGCTATGGCGACTAGCTGCTGGTAAGCAGAGATAGTGGCTCTAGAGAAGAATGAATCAGTGGCTGCTGTAGCCATAGTATTAAGACGTTTGTCCACTTCTGGATACCTACAGTTTCAGTGAAGAAGTCAACAGGCAAGCGAGGTTTAAGAGTGACATACGGCAGAAGAGAATGAAGGCTGGAGAGTCAAGAAGTGGCTCCTTGTAGGCTACATGGAGCCAACAATTTCTAGCTATTTTCAAGAAAAATTGAGGCGAGTAAGATGAACGACGGATAATGGCGCGCTAGGAGAGAGAAGAGTGACCAGCAATAGAGTTTGGGCTAAGCCTTCAGTAACTAGTGGATCCTACGGTGGCACATAATAGGTCGGCAAACCATCTGAGCTGTAAAGTAAACATTCCAAGTGAGTGAATATTGTAAGAAGGGAGCGACTCCCACAGAGCTCCGGATATCCGCAGAGTTAAATGGAGGCTATGGCGACTAACTGATGCTAAGCAGAGATATTGGCTTTGGAAAAGAGTGAACCAGTGGCTGGTGTAGCCATAGTATTAAGACGTTTGTCCACTATTGGATACCTACAGTTTCGGTGAAGAAATCAACATGCGAGGGAAACTTAAGAGAGACAGACGGCACAAGAAATTGAGGGTTGGAGAGTCAGGGAGTGGCTACCTGTAAGCTACATGGAGCCAACAATGATTAGCTATTGCCAAGAAGAGTTGACCAGAGTAGGGTAACGGCGCGCTAGTAGAGAGATGAATAGCCAGCATTGTAGTTCGGATTAAGCCTTTGGTTACTAGTGGATCCTACGGTGGCATATAATAGGTCAACAAAACATCTGAGCTGTGACGCAAGCAATCCAAGAGGATGAACATTGTAAGAATGGAGCTACTCCTACAGATCTCCTGATATCCGCAGAGTTAAATGGAAGCTATGGCGACTAGCTGTGGCTAAGCAGAGATAGTGGCTCTAGAAAAGAATGAATCAGTGGCTGGTGCAGCCATAGTATTAAGACGTTTGTCCACTATTTGATACCTACAGTTTCGATGAAGAAGTCAACAGACGAGCGAGGTTTAAGAGTGACATACGGCAGAAGAAAATGAAGGTTGGAGAGTCAAGAAGTGGCTATTTGTAGGCTACATGAAGCCAACGATGTCTACCTATTGTCAAGAAACGTTGAGGCGAGTAAGATGAACGATGGATAATGGCGCGCTAGGAGAGAGGTGAATGGCAAGCATTGGAGTTCGGATTAAGCCTCCAGTTCCTAGTGGATCCTACGGTGGCATATAATAGGTCAACAAAACATCTGAGCTGTGACGCAAGCAATCCAAGATTATGAACATTGTACGAATGGAGCTACACCTACAGATCTCCTGATATCCGCAGAGTTAAATGGAAGCTATGGCGACTAGCTGTGGCTAAGCGGAGATAGTGGCTCTAGAAAAGAATGAATCAGTGGCTGGTGCAGTCATAGTATTAAGACGTTTGTCCACTACTAGATACCTACAGTTTCGATGAAGAAGTCAACAGGCAAGCGAGGTTTAAGAGTGACATACGGCAGAAGAGAATGAAGGCTGGAGAGTCAAGAAGTGGCTCCTTGTAGGCTACATGGAGCCAACAATTTCTAGCTATTTTCAAGAAAAATTGAGGCGAGTAAGATGAACGACGGATAATGGCGCGCTAGGAGAGAGAAGAGTGACCAGCAATAGAGTTTGGGCTAAGCCTTCAGTAACTAGTGGATCCTACGGTGGCACATAATAGGTCGGCAAACCATCTGAGCTGTGAAGCAAACATTCCAAGTGAGTGAATATTGTAAGAAGGGAGCGACTCCCACAGAGCTCCGGATATCCGCAGAGTTAAATGGAGAGTTAAATGGAGGCTATGGCGACTAACTGATGCTAAACAGGGATATTGGCTTTGGAAAAGAGTGAACCAGTGGCTGGTGTAGCCATAGTATTAAGACGTTTGTCCACTATTGGATACCTACAGTTTCGGTGAAGAAATCAACATGCGAGGGAAACTTAAGAGAGACAGACGGCACAAGTAATTGAGGGTTGGAGAGTTAGGGAGTGGCTCCTTGTAGGCTACATGGAGCCAACAATTTCTAGCTATTGTCAAGAAAAATTGAGGCGAGTAAGATGAACGACGGATAATGGCGCGCTAGGAGAGAGAAGAGTGACCAGCAATAGAGTTTGGGCTAAGCCTTCAGTAACTAGTGGATCCTACGGTGGCACATAATAAGTCAACAAAACATCTGAGCTGTGAAGCAAACATTCCAAGTGAATGAATATTGTAAGAAGGGAGCGACTCCCACAGAGCTCCGGATATCCGCAGAGTTAAATGGAAGCTATGGCGACTAGCTGTAGCTAAGCAGAGATATTGGCTTTGGAAAAGAGTGAACCAGTGGCTGGTGTAGCCGTAGTATTAAGACGTTTATCCACTATTTGATAACTACAGTTTCGATGAAGAAGTCAACAGACGAGCGAGGTTTAAGGGTGACATACGGCAGAAGAAAATGAAGGCTGGAGAGTCAAGAAGTGGCTCCTTGTAGGCTACATGGAGCCAACAATTTTCTGTACGGTCCAGTTTATGTGTAGCCAACTTTTCATTTTTCCTACCATTTTATGCAATGGTCATACCAACCATGGACTTTAGGGCCACTGCTATCGAGCGTGAGGCTTCGATTCTTTTAGGACGCAGCGGCTAAAGTTCCATTGCCACATCTTCACTACCCTGTTCCGCCATAGATGCGTGATTCGCGTTTCCATTACCAAACGCAGGACACGAGTTATCTCACTGGCTTCTTGTGGGGTGCTGTCGAGGCCAGCTGACTGCACTTGCCTCAGGAGAGCAGTCGTTAGCGGTTTGATTAAGGGTATGCTTGACGTGAGGCGCGCTGTCCCAAATTCCAGCGAGCGAAACCTCAGATTCATACCTCCTAACCGGCTCATCCGAGGGGCTTTAGCCTGCGACGTTAGTGTCTGGTGCCATTTGGTACCGAGCATTTGTCTGACTTGTAAAGAACCCAGCCCTGTTAACTAGTAGGTCTCTGTGCACAGGGTTCCTGAAGTCAACTAGAGTAATCCTTACAAAATCTTGTTGACGAAGAATACCTGTTTCTTACAAGCTACTAAAACGATGTACTCCTTTGATACCGAGGTATAACGGTATTCCGACTATGCGAAGGATATCGTGTACTCGCCTTCTATCTAGATCCCGTCGAGTTTTAGCTTTAGCTGTGACTGACTCCTCCCTATTGTAGATTAGAGCGTTTTGCTGCCTACCCACCGCAAGTTCCGCACTTCGCAACTAACGTTCCAATGAAGACTGCAACTCATCGAGATTTGAACGCAAGGTCTCAACTGGCCAGCTCTGGCCACGTATTAAATTTTCCGCCCTGTCTAGTCTATGCACACAGTTCCTACCAGCAGAATCCTCTACAGCTAAGACAAGAGTAATTGGATCAAATGTCTGATCGGGTATCAAGCGAACATGAGTGTCTGCTATGCACACACAATGGAAGCAAATCCACTTAAATTGGGGATGCCAGGCGTAAAGATAAACAGAGTCCCGGTCTAATCTAGAGCACTTGTTATGCTACTATAACAAACATTTGTCGCAATGAATTCCCGCTTTGACCACAACATCACAAGTGTGCTCACCACCTTTATAGTCAGCCACCGATGTCATTGAGCAGAAGGCGTAACAGACAAGTGTAAAATAATAAAACGTTAGGAAGTTTGGCAGGATTAAAGGACCAAATTGATGCAGGTATGAAGGCGTAAGCTGAGTAACTAGTTACAGCAAGTTAATGCAATAGAGTGTACAACAATATTACATACAACCATTAACACAGTGAATTAATACGACCAAAAGGAACACAAAGAGAAGCAATACTGAAAGGATCCCAAGCGGTTAACCATAGTGCAAGCTATCTTGGATCAATAATTGATGGAACAGAGTAAAGATATGGCACTCAGTCACTTCATACGCTTCCAAGCCAAATTTGAAGGTAGAAATTTCAAGAGGGATATTTTTCAAAGTTTTCATACACGCCAGTACGGGAAATCCTGAAACTGCGGAGTCAATAACGTATAGTTAAAAGTGCGTGACGTTGCGAACATATTAATATGCACCACATCCCCCACTTCCTCCGCGCTTTTAAAGCCAGCACAAACGATGCTTCAAAACACAGCATCTTCATGCAACATGGCGAACGTAAAACCAAATAAGCCTAGTCCATTGCTTGCCATTTCAAACAATGCGCAGGTGGGTGACATGCAAGCATATGTTATTCAACTGCAATTGATTCCTTTAAAACTTTAGAGAATCTTCTGTACCGGGAGCCCGATGAGCGATTCGAAAAAGCAGATCGAATTGCAGGGAAACTTTTATTGGTGCAGTAAAGGATTCCCTGTTATCTTGCGATAAAGGAACGACACCGCGGACGCTCTAGCTAGGGGAACGGAGCATGCACAGCACAAAGGGCAGTCGCGAGTTGCAACCGAATCGAGCGCCAAGCAAAAACCGCGATGAGCAAGTCACTCATTCGAACTCGGCAATAAGTTCAACAAACCACACAGATTGCCTGAGTGAACAATGAAATAATTTTAGTTAGTATTTTACACATGCAACCGGGGAACCACCAGAATGTTACATAGCCCTCTCCCAGAAGGGACTGTGTAAGCAGTTCTTCGATCTACGTGAGGACTGTCCATCGCTGGCCAGCCTTCTGCAAGACTAGGTTGTGAAACCTGATGCAGCTGCTGGGGGAGAATTATGCAATCGGACCCTATCATGCTCCCACCCGTGTCCTGCCTACGGTGTCGAAACGGTAAAAAGCTGTTAGTACGGTTCACGTATGCAGTTGAGCAGGTGGCTCGTTCCACTTCCAGTTGACGTGCGGGGATCCAACCAAAAGTGAAACCGAGGTGCAACCAACCGGCAAAATAAAAGAGCAGCACATATGCATAGCAATACACAAAAGAGTGCAAAGCGAAAAAGATGCAAAGCTGTTTTTAGGTTTTCATAAGCTTTTTCTCTGGTTTTGGTAGTTTCAAGACGTTTTGGTGTTTTTTGTGAATTTTCAAAAACTTTTGGCAAGTGCAGAAAATTTCGAAGGAACGTTCTATGTAAACTGGTAAGTGCGATCGCAGTCCGAAAAACGAACTGGAGGTTTGAGCTTCCTACCGCGTCGACTGATATTAGGGCGTGTAGGAGTTCTGCCGGTTGAGGTTGCCGGTTCTGCTGGACCGGACTGAATCGTCTGAGGTTGCGGTGCAAGCTGTGCTAGCACAGGCTTGGAAGGTGCTTGCTGCACCGAAGAGGTATACTTGTCGAGGAATGCTGGCCTGAGTCAATCGACGTTGATCGTCTCAGTCTTACCATTGTAGTCAATGGTAAACGTCGTGTCGCTTCTGCGTATGACACGGTACGGGCCAGAATATGGAGGTTGAAGTGACCGGCGTACACTCTCAGTGAGAACGAACATGTGTGTGCAAGTAGTTAAGCTTTCGTCCACGTTGGTACGCAAGCTCTGTGAACTCGGTTGCACAGGCTGAAGCTGTCGCATGTGATGAGATACGCGAGCCGCGAACTAGCCATAGTTGAAGGTTGTTGGCGCTTTTGGTGAGACGAGTTCACCAGGTAAGCGTTGTGTACATCCAAAGACAAGCGACTATGGAGTGGCGTGCAAAGCCGTTTTAATCGTTTTTCTTATTCCTAAGCGAACAAACGGAAGTGCTTCGTGCCAGGATGTGCTAGATTGGGCACAGGGGGATTCTTTGAGTTGCCGGTGGATCCTATCTACCATCACATTACCTACGGGATGGTATGCGGTGATTCGGTTATGTTGGCAACCAAGAATGCTGAGCGATTTGCTGAAGGATCCGTCAAAGTGTGATCCGCTGTCAGTGATGACTACGCTTGGGCAACCGAATTGAGCTGCCCAGCGTTCTAGGAAAGCTTGTGCAACTGTCTCAGATAAGCAGTTGACTATCGGAATCGCCTCTGGCCAGCGGGTGAATCGGTCGACACAAGTGAGGAGGAACACGTAGCCTTGGCATGGTGGCACAGGTCCGACTAGGTCGACATGGACGTGCACCAAGCGAGAGTGAGCAGCGGGAAAGACGCCAAGTGGGCTTTTAGTGTGTCCGTATACCTTGGCGCGCTGACACTCCAAGCATGCGCGTGCCCAAAGGCGGACATCGCGATTGACGTTGGGCCATACGAAGCGTGAAGGTAAGAGCTTCTACGAAGCACGTATGCCGGGATGAGACAGGTTTTGTAAAGCGTTGAAAACTAGTCGACGCAACGAAGTAGGGACTACGGGTCGGGTAGAAGTTTGTGAGACGTCACAAAGAATGGTCCCTTCAGATGAAGCTAGTGAAACTTCGCGTAGTTTCAACGAGGTGTTGCGTCGTAGCTTGTCTATCTATGGATCAGCTTGTTGGGCAGCAGCCATAGCGGCTAGATCAATGTTTGTGCCAGGCGATAAGCTGATCTGCTGAATGCGTGAAAGCGCATCCGCGACGGGATTGAGAGCACCTGAGACATGTAGTACGTCTGTCGTAAACTGAGAAACGTAGTCTAGGTGTTTTGTCTCCCGCGGAGAATACTTGTTCGTTGCGCCATTGATCGCGTAGAGCAATGGCTTGTGGTTATTGAAGCTTGTAAAACGTCGACCTTCGAGCTAGTGGTGGAAATGTCTGATAACTAGGTAGATGGCTAACAGTTCCCTACCGAAGGTGCTGTAATGCGACTCGGCAGGTTGTAAACGTTTCGAGAAGAAACCTAGAAATATCCATTGATGGTTAATGAGTTGTTGAAGAGCTGTACCGACGGCAATGTCGGATGCGTCAGTTGTCAGGGAGAGCGGTGCAGATGTGTCTGGATGGGCGAGGAACCCTGTGTTGGAGATAGCGTCTTTGAGCTTCTCAAAACAGTCTGGCGTTGTCTGGAGAACGAAAAAGGCGTTTTTTACTGCAGAGCTAGTCAGTCATTGGCTAAACGATGCTCGCGCAGTTAGGAATAAAGCGTCGATAATAGTTAACCAGGCCGAGGAATCGGTGTAACTGTTTGAAGGAACTAGGAGCAGGATAGTCCTTCAGTGCCTGGATATGCGGATATGCGGTGACCAAGAAAGTCGATGGAGCTTTGGCCAAGCTCGTATTTATCGGGGTTGGCGGTAACCCCATGCTGTGTTAAGCGTTGAAAGAGAACATCGAGGTTAGGAAGATGTTCCTCGTCAGAACAGCTGGCGATGGGAATGTCAGCTAGATAAGGATATACGCCTTCGCGTTCTTGCGTTACCTCATGAATGAAACGCTGTAAAGTTTGGACAGCGTTACTGAGGCCGGAAAGCATCCTGAGGTACTCGAATAGGCCGAATGGCGTGAGGACTGCTGTTTTAGCGATGTCGTCTTGCGCGACAGGTATCTGATGGTAGGCGCGAACTAGGTCGACTTTGATAAAGCTAGACATCCTAGATTGAGTTGAGGTTAAATCGTGTATGTTCGGAATGGAGTACTTATCCGATACGGTAACGTTGTTCCCTGCCCTGCAGTCACCACAGGGGCGCCAGGTACCGGATTACATTGGTACCATGTCTAGTGGTGACGCCCATGGACTTTTGGACAAGCGTATGGTTCCCAGTTCGAGCATTTGCTCGAATTCCGCCTTAGCAGCTTTGAGCTTGTCTTGGATTAGTCTGTGAGGACAAGCCGAAACAGGTGGGCCCTTAGTGCAGACGTGCTGCACGAGGTTTGACGTCACAGGAGGCAAGTCGTTCAGGATGCGAACGAGTTTAGGATGCGTGTTGAAAAGTGCTAGAAAAGGCTCTGAAGTTTGAGGTAGGACACGAATGGGAGGGATAGCATCCACGTTGGTGCTAGTCCCGATAACACTGAGCTGTTTCCTGGAGTCAATAGGCTTCTTCCTTGTAGCGTGGACGATGAGGTCGAAGCGTTGAAGAAAGTCTATGCCTATGATGGCGAAAGGCACGGCAGCGATTATGAAAGGCTAGCGAAAGGTTCGCCGAAGTCCTAAGTTGAGCACCAGCAGCTTTTCACCGAAAGTTGCTATTGGGGTGCCATTGGCCGCGCGCAGCTTGGTCGGCGATGATCCGTCGTCCTCTTCTGGGCTACGGGGTATAACGCTAAATTCTGCTCCTGTGTCGACTAGAAACTCGATGCCGGAAGTGAAATCCCTAACGCGGATGAGGCGACTTTGGTGTTGGCCGTTCGCGTCCGTCGCCGTTACGGACCGGCCGAGAAGTTTCCCTGCTTCCCGGCGAAGTTGCAGGGGTTTACACATTTATGAGTTGCGGTACAAAAACGCTGATGTTACCAATAGCTAGCTTGCCGGTTTCTAGACTTAGAACGTTTACAGTACGATATTGAGTGGCTATGACGACGACGGTTCATAGTAAGCCGTTGAACCTGGCGACAGATTGTTGCAACTTGTGTTTGCAGGGCTTCTATATTTGACTGTAAGCCAGTGATAGAAGTGCGCTGGGACGTGAATGCATGAATCTTGCTGGCGTTGGCATGTGGCTGTGATCGCTCAATAACTCGATCCGCTAAATCTGCTAGTTGAGTGAGCGAAACGGAGCTCACTGTAGCGAGAATCGCTTGCGTGTTTTCCGGTGGCCGCTGTTGCCATAGTTTACGAAGCAAAGTCTCGTCCATGGTTGAGGAACCAAGGTGTTGCTGCATCTCCCGTAGCAGGGTTAAGGGCAGTTTGTCTCCCAGCTACAGGTCCCTGAAAAGCTGCTGCAGGCGAACTTTCGCGGGCGGCATAAAACGCCTGATCGTGGCCTCTCTGAGAGCCTCATAGCGGTTTTCGGTCTGAGAAATGATAACGTCACGAACCTGCATTGATATATCCTTGGGGAGCTAGAACAAGAGTTTGCTATATTTCGCACAGTCGGAAGTGATTCTGTGGTCGTAAAACTCAGCCTCAAGCTGAGCGAACCATAAAAGAGGATCCATGTCTAAAAAGGGTGTCACCTAGAGAGATACAACACTAAGCAGAGACTCTACTTTTGGGTATACAGCTTCCATGGCTTATAGAATTGACGCAAAAGGCAGGCTTCCGCATGCAAAAATAAACCGCAAAATTTGAAAAATAAATGGAACTAGCTCACCGAAGAAAACTTCGTAAAAGCCGGCTCGGTGACTGTTCCGGAGTCACGTCGAGGTCACAAGTTTAGAGGGTCGTCTGTACCGGGAGCCCGAAGAGCGATTCGAAAAAGCAGATCGAATTGCAGGGAAACTTTTATTGGTGCAGTAAAGGATTCCCTGTTATCTTGCGATAAAGGAACGACACCGCGGACGCTCTAGCTAGGGGAACGGAGCATGCACAGCACAAAGGGCAGTCGCGAGTTGCAACCGAATCGAGCGCCAAGCAAAAACCGCGATGAGCAAGTCACTCATTCGAAGTCGGCAATAAGTTCAACAAACCACACGGATTGCCTGGGTGTACAACGAAATAATTTTAGTTAGAATTTACACAGGCAAACCGGGGAATCTCTAGACTGCTACAAAACTCAACCTTTTTGCAATAGAGCGGAAAACCTACGCTACCGTTGCTTCTGCGTCATTTGTTAAGACAGGGAGAGGCCCACCGCCATTGGTGAAAACAGCTGGCATAGGTGTCGACTCCAAGGCACGTGGGGTAAACACTTCGTCATGCCGACTCTTTCACGGATAGTAGCGTTATATTCCGTAATGTTACTGAATCTGCGGCCGCCCTCCCAAGAGAATGCGTCTTGGATGATAGCAAGTGGCTGAAACTTTGTGTCAGCAAGCTGCTTTCGCCTGGCATTCCTGGTGTCACTGTCTGAAAGCTGCCCAGATTGGGGAACGGCCCTATAGGTACGCCAGATCCACGACCCCGACTATTTCGTGTGGTCCTTTCTACCCCGGAGTAACGCAAATCATTACTGCGGTTTGCATTCAAATTTAAGGGCAGTGGTGTCAGCGTATACTCGGACCGCACACCGGCAGATAGGTTGAAGTTAATGGAGGCTATCAAATACCTCAAAACTAGACGGGCGGCTGGTGAGCAAGACCTCCATCTGGCGGGTTTTCAGATGGTCAGCCGGAAGCTATTTTCCGCGCTATCAGAACCCTTCCTGGTGGCGCACGACTCGGGGATTGTCGTGCCGACTTCCTTGAGGTAGTACTTAGCAACGTGCGTAACCTAAGAAACATGATGCACGAGTTGGGTCTACTTGTAGGCAAAGCTCGTCCCGACATATTCGATTTCACTGAAACGTGGTTCCCTCCGGATATCACGGACGGTGAGGTATGTTTTCCTGGCTACGCGCTGTTTAGAACTGATCTCTCCGTTGGTCGCCAAGGCGGAGACGTTGTACTGTATGTGATCTGTAACTTAGACGCGTGGAGGACCTGCACCTTACAGTCGTCGGAGCAGACTGTTGTATCCCTATCGACTGTTTTGTGCACTTCCCCCACCCAGTTTACAGTTATAGTGATATACAGAAGTCCTGGAAGTTCTTCCAGGGAAATACTTGACTTTATTCACACTCAGTCTGCATATAAGTGTTTAGTTCTAGGGGATTTCAAACTCCCGGAAGTCTGTTGAGCCGATCCTGCTTGCAATTCGGCAGCAGGAACATTCAGGGCAGAGTTTCTTGAACTGACTCTCCAAGTGCCTTTGCACCAGTTCGTGGCCTTTCTCACTAGGTATATGGAAAAGAAAATATCATCTACCTTAGATTTGGTTTTCGATAAGTCCCTGGAATTCATGACTGACGTTGCATACGGTGCACCTCTAGGGTCCAACGATCACGCATGCATATCGTTTCGATGTGCACTTTCAAGGCACCAAGAGACCGCCGTTGAATTACTTCCGAATATTTGGCGGGCGGGCTTCAGTGCAATGCAAGCCAAGGCTTCAGTTCTGAACTGCGAAATTTCGATGGCTGACTCTGTCCAGTTCGTTTGGGATAAATCTAAGGCATATCTTACGGATGTTTCCACTCCCTATATTCCAATCATGAGGCAAATAGGGTTACGGACACAGCGTCCATGGATAGATACCACGGGCAAGTACCTGCTCAAGAAACGGTCTATACCAATGTTATTGCGAGCAGACGGAACCCGTGCGCAAACCGACTGACAAGGCATGTATACTTGGTGATCAGTAAACTGGCGTCCTTGCTCGAGCGATCTCTTTACCGCAGGTTGAATTAAATAAATAAATAAATAAATAAATAAAGCGTTTATTCTCGGCAAGGCGAGGCACACCTTTACAGGCATGATCATTTTGACAAAACAATGCGTGATCAAGAAGTTGCAAAAATCCGATATGTTTGCCATATGTGCTTGTTTGTGTAGGGGGAATGTAAGTATGTAATTGTGTGTGCGTTGATGTAGCTGTGTAACTTGCGCTTGTAATTGTGTTGCTCCATGCTTGAATGTTTGCTATCGTCTGCAAGATGCGATTGGAAGACTGGTGTCCGTGGGTTGGAAAGGATTATCCAGATATCTACGGGGCAGTGACTTTATTTTGTGGTGAGCCACGACCGCCACGTCACAGTGTTGTTAAGCAGACATTTGTGGCTTTTTATAGGGCGAACGCTTGCCAGGCGTAAACCCACCACGTCCTGGTTTCATGAGTTCCAGAGGGTTCTTGCTTCTCTGAAGCTTCTGTAATCGAGCTACTGCAAAGCAGTAATCCTTCTAAAGCTTCCGGTCTTGGTTCAATTCATCCGAAACTGTTGCATGAATTTGCCGCTGAGTTTAGTGGTCCTCTTACATGCGTGTATTAAATATCGCTGGACAGCTGCATCCTACCTTCGGAATGGAAGGAGGCAATCATCTGTCCGATTTTAAGGGCGGTGACAGCGCTCTACCCGCGAACTACTGTCCTGTCAGTTTGACAAACGTAGTAGTCAAGTTGTTTGAGAAGCTGATAAGGGATTCAGTAGAGAACCATCTGAATGGATTTAACCTTCTCAATGTTGCGCAACATGGATTCCGCAATGGATTTTCATGTCAGACTAATCTACTTCTAGCTCGTGAAATCTGGGCCGAAGCGGTAGACAGTGGCCACGCTGTAGACGTGCTATTCGTGGACTTTTCGAAAGCTATTGACACTGTTCCACATCTTTGACTCTCACTAAAGTTGAGATCTTACGGGATATCTGGTCGCGCCATTAAATGGGCGTTTGTTTTCCATGAGAGGAGGGAACAGTGCGTACGGGTGGGGCGTAGCCTTTCGCTCAGGCAACTTGTCCTTAGTGGCGTCCCGCACGGCTTGGTATTGGGGCCATTGTTGTTTGCGATCTATGTAAATGACTTGGCGGGAGAGCTAGGAGTGTCATCACTTATGTTTGCTGACAACCTTAAGCTCTGGAATATTGTGGATATCCCTGGGGTCCTGAGGCAATGTATGGTGCCTTGGATAGGTTGTAGGAATGGTCTGCCTTATGCTTGATGCCCATAAATAGGGCCAATTGCTCTGTTCCCCAAACGGGCCTGCTAGTCCTCCCACCCGATCTGTTGTCGGTGGTGGTGAACTCCCTGTTGTCACTCAGCAGGTTGTTTTAGGAGTCGTACACGCATCAGCACTTCATTCTGGCGACAATTGGAAGAGGGCTGCTTGTCGAGGGTTTCGTATGATGTGGCTCATCCGCCGCTCTTTCGTAATCTTAACGGCCAAGTTGTTTGTGAAGCTATTCTCGGTATTCGTCCGACCCCATCTGGAATATTGTATCCAGGTCTGTCCACCGTGTCTTAAGTGAGACAAAATGGACTTCGAGAGGGTGTTACGAGTGGGCACGCGGTTAGTGTAGGGTTTACGGGGACAGATGTATCCAGAAAGCTTGCTTAGTTTAGCTATGTACACCATGCACTACCGAAAGATATGTGGGACCTGATTCTCACCTATCGTATTTTGACGGGTAAGATCGGCCCGTACTTGTCAGGGCTATTTAGTCCAGCTACGTTACCTAATCTCTGCGGTCACCCACTGAAACTGCGTAAACCACGGTCTGCTAGGATTAGGACGGAAACTCGTCTGTCGCGCCGAGTTATAGATTCCTGGGATTCGCTTCCAGATAACGTGGTTAGGGAACCTACTGTTAAGGATTTTGCGCATCAGCTCGATGCACTTGGGTGGCAACAGCAAACCTTTCCCTTTTCCTAGCTGACTCACCTTCACCTTTCAGTTCTTTTTTAATGACTCAAATATCTTGGTATTCTACTTGCTTAGCTCTCCACTTTCTCTTTTGCCTTCTGGGTTTACTTTTCTCTTAGTTCACGTAACCGGCCCAGCAGTGACTGCTAAGGCAGGATATCTGGGCATTAATTGGTTGGACAAGGTGTGATGTGGTCTTTGTTTTAGGTCCATCAGCGTTTCAAAGTTCGGCAAATCCTTGTTCAACGGTCCGCCGAAGGAGGAACACTCAAGGGTTCATCCTATGGTTCCAGTCCCGCTGGAACTTGAAATTATTCCATATCGCTATATTTAATCCTTATTAACACGAGGACCATCGCTGGCAGCACCGTTACCCCGCAAAACTTAGTGCGTAATAAATAGTTTATGGTCATTTTATGGCATTATTCCCGGCTATCTTTCTGCCTTTGCAGTGTTATTCACTTCTGTGCAAATGTGATATTGCAATTGCTTGAATGTGTCGGAAACCAGATCCGTGGCAGGAACAGTATTTTCGATTCCGTACGCCATGGAGTCTGATTTCCGGAGAATCTTCCTTGGGCTTTCTTTTGACAGTTTTGACGAGTTTGATAGTTTGTTTTCAGAATTTATGCTTCTTCATTACGTCAAGGTCGTACGCTACAGCAGCAGAAAGTGTAACCTGTCACTGGTGAAGTACGACAGGGTCATTTATCGATGTGTCCGCTGCGCACGTCGCCAGTCAAAAAGTACAGGAGTGAGAAGTGTTTAGTAGGATTTCGCTTCTATTATTCTAAATCTTTTAGCTCACATGATACTAACTGCCAAGCTCGCGTTAACCTCATTAGAACGTGACGCAAGCTGAAAGTCACAACTTTCGAGCTGTCTCACAATCACCCAGTTAATCGCCTTCTTTTTGAGCGACACCCCATCAATCGCCGTCTGACGGACGATGAGTTCACTCAGTCCGTGGACCTTTTCCGCTACAGCACCCCAACAAGCGACATCAAGCAGTTCGTCGAGGTTCGATTCGGAAAGCATATTACCAGCGATGATGTCCGCATTGTTCGTCCTAAACTGAGACCTGGCGTTGAGTGTAAGTTTATTTTGATAGTTTTTATTTCCTGCAGCAAAATTGCATCAGCTTATCAAGTCTATGGCAGAAGACGGAGTTGCGCGAATTATTCCTGAGGGAGGCTTGCGCACACACGTATAATTCGCTCGGCATCACCAAATAGAACTTTTCCGCCAAATCTCGCATGTCGATTGTGTAGACGCTACTCATGATACTAACCGTTTGAAGTAAGTATTGATCGCGGCCTTACTTGTTGCTTGCAGCTTCCAACCATACCAGTTTTTAATAACTGACGGCATGGGGTACGGCCGGCCATATTTTATGCGTTTCTGAGTCGGGTAGATTACGCATCATTGCGTATGTTGTTCGAAGCGTTACGGGGTATCATGGGTCCTGATATTCCCGTCCGCACAATAATGATGGACAAAATGGCCGATCAAATACGTGCGGCGCGCGCGGTTTTACAATGTCATCTTTGTTGTGTTAATTCCACATCCGCCAGACCACCAGAAAGCAGGTAAGTGATAAATCTTCGTTACATTCTGTAGACAAACATCAACCGGTCGCTTTATCTGTTTCATCACATGGAAACTTCGGACACGGAGACTGAGTATAATCTCTTTATTTATGTAATATTCTTGTTTTAGATTTCAACAAGATTTGAAGCTCCCTCAAAGAACAGACCCCAGTTTGTGCGCTTTCTTACGTTGTACTGGTTGTACATAAAACGCTCGTGGGCGAAACACGCCCAAGCTGGACTGGTGCACTTTACAATACAACGACCAACCGAGTTGAGAGTGCCACTTTGCGACTGGAGAAAGTTACCCATGCATCGGATGACCCTGTTGCAGCCGTTTGCAAATTCTGGGCACATTCGTAAGTTCTTCTGAGAGAGTCAGATGCATGCCGCGTTTTGCTGGGACAGGCTTCAGCTAATAGAAGGCAGCGCATATGATCAGCGCGTAGTTTGCCTCTTAACTACGTACGTATGCAATTTAGTGACGCACCATTTAGCACGACCCATGTTACAAGCCGTTTACTCGGACCTTGGAGGTGGAGAGGTATATGAATAAAAATTTCTGACGCTTCCATAGTTTGAGATATCGCACCAGGGAAACCGCTTTACAATCGATTGCTCCTTGGGAACATGTACCTCTCCTTTTTATGAAACCATATGGCTTCCGTGTGTGCATTTAATGGCGGCATACAAGCAGCACGCGTACCCGACAAGTAAGCCGTTTCTGATATGTGCATCCATTTACAGGCCAAATACCTATTTGCATCCGCTGGCTGGCGGACTACAACCTATCCACAAAGTCCATGCCGTTGCGGACGTTGTAAGTCCCCCTTACGAAACCATCCACGTCTAAAATTGCACATCTTGTACATCGTCTGAGAAGTGCTGAAGAAGTTAATCCATCCGGATTTTCGGAACTGTATCAAGTGATGTTGCGAAGGACTAACGAAGTAATTGGTGATTAATCAGACTTTCAACGTGCAAAGAAACAACTGCGTTGGCCCAAAATTATGGCGCCCACAGATTTGTGTTTCACATGCAACAAGCCTGTTGTGGTTGACGCAGTTCGCTGTGCACACAATCGGTTACTTTACCATCGAAAGTTTGCGTGTGCAATCAGCAGCCCGTTGTACAATTTGTGGCAACGCTTCACAAACGGTATCTGTGCCCATGATGGCAGTGCAATGCTGTAGTACCGGTAAGAAAGCCACTTTTTACTTCGATATTTAGCTGTTGGCCGTTCACCCTCACCGGATTTCGCAGTTGCCTGTACCCCGTCAACCTGCCCCGCTTACGAAGATAAGCGACAGCTTAGTATAACTATTTCCTTTGCAGGCAGTCAGGATGAGGGGACCGCCGGTCCGAGTACAACTCAACAAACCGTACCCATATTGCACGTGCAGTTGGTACTGGTGATCTATTTCCTTACGTTTCATCGATAGGTTGTAGAATGGGAGCTGTAGAGTTCCCCTCAAACAGAGGTATTGCGCAGAATAGAGTGCCAAAGTAGGCTATTCGGTGCAATTGAAACGCCCATTTTCACTTCCTTGTAACGTCGACATGGATGCCAGCCCAGTAAAAAAACGCAAAGGAAAAAGCTTTTTCAGATAAAAACTCGTATTCAATTACCCGACAGTAGGCTACATGTTCCCACTACTATATATTTTAGCCGATGAATACGACGTTGTGTACTGATACCCTGCATGGGACGTGCGCGTCCAAGACACGAATATAGTGAACAACGCTAAACCTTCTCTCGCTGCCTTTTCTTAAATACAATGCACAGTTTTTATATCGGTTTCTGCGCTCATTTGGGATTACAGCATTTTGAACAATGTACTGTACTAGCGGCACGTTTGCTGCCAGTGTAATCGGACCCAGGTGGGTTGTCATAGCACAGTTCGAAGTCTCTTGCTTGTTGTATTTAGGCTCCATCAGTGGCACATTTGATGTCAACGTACTAGGACCCAGTTGGATTGTAATAGCATCCGGCTCGAAGTCTCGTGGTCGTTGTATACAGGCTCCAACAGTAGCACATTTGGGTTCAACGTAATAGGACCCAGTTGGACTGTAATAGCATACGGCTCGAAGTCTCGTGGTCGTTGTATATAGGCTCCTTCAGTGGCACATTTGGTGCCGATGTACTAGGACACAAGTGCGCTATAATATCATTCGACTCAGAGGATTTTGCTTGTAGTACACAGGCTCCGACCGTAGCGCACTCACGATAATGCTGTGGTAGCATCAGATAATGCATACTGTTAGCTGAAAGTCTTCCTAATTAAGTTTCGTTTGGACGAGAATTGGTAATTCAAACTCAATTTAGGATTTGGGTTTGCGGCTACTTCATTTAGAAATTATAATTAATATGTGGCTTTTCGCTTCATGTTTACGATATTTTTACAATGAAACTTTCGTTGCTGAAGTTCAAGGGGCGTTGGAAGATATACTCGGTAACCAAAAGGTCATCCACAAGATGTACCTTTGCACAGCTGAGGGCCATAAGTCTGGTCATTTAGGGAGTTACAACACTCACACGACGGCCCACGCCTTCGCTGCTCGCGCTGAAGGGATGCAATTTCCGTCAACTTTGCGCGGTAATCGAGTACAGACTGGTAAGTACGTACTACCACAGTGACTAATTATTCGTCACATATGGCGCGCTAAAAGTCACTAGTGCTGACAGATAGTACGGATAAAAAGAAGGATTTAACGCACTAAACAGCGCCGATAATTATTTAGAACACTAGTTAACAATATCCATGGACATATAAAGACATTTGTCTTTATCTCCTTTTGCTTCACCGCGAGTGACCAAAGCTACGCTTCATTGGGAGGGCTCGCGGTACATACGTTTGTATAAAATGATAATCCATAGGTACAATAATGTTGCATAAGATTTCTATGATTTTAGAAAATCTTCGCTGTTATAGAGGCTACTTAATTA